>CM053147.1:135977803-136340303 GCA_028571685.1 Heterohyrax brucei | reverse complement strand
CCTCTTTTTCTCTGACCTTCTACTTTACCAAGCATGATGTCCTTCTGCACAGACAGGTTCCTCCTGATAACAAGTCTGAAGTATGTGAGGCAAAGTCTTATCATCCTCACTTTTAAGGAGAACTCTGGATGTATTTCATCCAAAACAAGTTTGTTCTTCTGGCAGTCCATTCAATGTCCTTTGTCAACACCATAATGCAAAGGTGTCAGTTCTTCTACGGTCTTCCTTGTTCATTGTCTAGCTTTTGTATGCATGCAAGGCAATTGAAAATATCATGGTTTGATCAGGCATGAGTTAGTCCTCAAAGTGATATCACTGCTTTTTAATACTTTAAAGAGGTCATTTACAGTAGATTTGTTTAACATTAGACATTTGATTTCCTGAATGCTGTTTTCAAGAACATTGTGGATCCAAGTAAAATGAAACCTTTAACAATTTCAACAATATTTTGTTTATCTATCATGATGTTGCTTTTTGGTTCATTTGTGGGGATTTTTGTTTTACATTGAGGTATAATTTATACTGAGGATATAGTCTTTGATCTTCATCAGTAAGTGCTTCAAGACTTCTTAACTTTCAACAAGCAAGTTTCGTTATCTGCATAACACAGGTTGTAATGAGTCCCTTCAATCCTGATGTGACATCTTCTTCATATAGTGCAACTCCTGAGGCTATTTGGTCAGCATACAAAGTGAGCAAGTTTGATGAAATGATATAATCCTGACACATACCTTTCTTTATTTTAAATCATGCACTATTCTCTTGCTGTATTTGTATGACTGCCTGTCGAGCTATGCATGGGTTCCTCATGAGGACAATTAAGTGTTCTGGAATTCTCATTCTTCCCAATGTTATCCATGATTTGGTATGACCCACACAATAGAATGCATAGTAAGTGAAACACAAGTAGACATCTTTCTGGTATTAGCTGCTTCCAGCCAAGATATCAGCAGCAATATTGCTCATTCCATGTCCTCTTTTGAATCAAGCTTGATTATGTGGCAGATCCCTGCTGAAGTACTGCTGCAAATGCTTTAAATTCTCTTCAGCTAAATTTCACTTACATGCACTATTAATGAAATAATTTGATAATTTCTGCATTCTATTAGATTATCTTTCTTTGCAATGGACACAAATATGGATTTCTTCCAGTCGATTTTCCAGGTATCTGTCTTGAACTTTCTTGGTACAGACAAGTGAAACCTCTAGTGTTGCATCTGTTTGTTGAAACTTGTCTTTTGCCACAGCTGTCAGTGCAACTTGAATTTCTACATTCGATATCACTGCTTCCTGATTATATACTGCCTCCTGAATGGTTGAACATCAACCAGATCTTCTTGATATGATGACTGTATCCTTTCCATCTGCTTTAGATACTTCCTGTGTCGCTTAATATTTTGTGCATAAAATCCTGCAACTAGTGTCTTGAATTTTTTCATGAGTTGTTTCAGCTTGAGAAATGTTAGGTGTGTTCTTTCCTTTTGGTTTTCTAACTTCCAGACTTTGTATTTTTCACTGTAATACTTTGTTTTCTCAAGGAGCCCTTTGAAATCATCTGTTTAGTAGTATTACTTCACCATTTCTTCCATGTTCTTTAACTGCTATACATTTGAGAGCAAGCTTCAAAGTCTCTTATGTTATCCATTTTGGTCTTTCTTTTCTGCCTTTTTAATGACCTTTTACTTTCTTTGTACATGATGTTCGTATTGTCTTTCCACAGCTCATTTGGTCTTCAATTATTATGGTTTAATGAGTCAAATCTATCATTGAGGCAGTCTCCAAATTCAGGTGGAATATACCCAAGGTTGTATTTTGGCTCTTGTGGTCTTGTTTTAATTTTCTTCATTATTCAAACTGAATTCTCAAATGGGCAGTTGATGATCTTCCACAGTCTGCCCCAGCCTTGTTCTTATCGATAATATTGAACTTTAACATCATCTCATTCCATGAATGTAGTCAATATGATTCCTGTGTGTTTTTCAGTCCTTGAACTCCACATGTATGGTGGACTTCTATGTTGTTGAAAAAGGTATTTGCAATGAAGACGTTGTTGATTTAGCAAAATTCTATCATGCTGTCTCTAGGATCATTTCTATCACCAAGGCCATGTTTTCTAACCAATGTTTCTTCGTCATTGTTTCCAGCTTTTACCTTCCAAGCACCAGTAATTTTCAATGCATCTTGATTGCAGTATATTTGATAAATTTCAGACTGTAGTAGTTGGTAAAAATCTTCAACATCCACTCTTCTGGCATTAACAGTTTTGTGTAAATTTGAGTAGTAGTTGTGTTAGCTGATGTTCCTTGTAGGATTATGGATATTATTTTTATCACTTAACAATGTTGTACTTCAGCATAGTTCTTGATAGTTTGTTTGCAGTGATTGCAATGCCATTCCTCTTGAATTTCTCATTCCCAGCATAGTAGACCACGTCATTGCTGGTTCAGATTGGTCAGTGCAAGCCTGTTTCTGCTCACTAATACCTAGTATATCAATCTTTATACATTTCATTTCAGTTTTGACAACTTCTAATTTTTCTTGGTTCATTCTATGTTCCAGTTATGCAGCTGTTTGTTCTCATTTTTGTGTCCTGTCACGTCAGCAAATGGGGGTCCCCAAAACTTGGTTCCATCCACGTTATTAAGGGCAGTTTTCCTTTGAGGAGGCAGTTCTTCCTCAGTCATATTTTGAGTGCCTTCCAACATGAAGGACACCCTGGTGGTATAATAGTTACGTGCTACGGCTGTTAACAAAAAGGCTGACAGTTTGAGTCCACTAGGTGCTCCTTGGAAACCATATGAGGCAGCTCTACTCTATCTTATAGGCTTTCTATGAATTGGAATGGTTTAAATATGACAGTTTTGTTTGGTTTTGGGTTTCCAACTTAAAGGGCTTATCTTCTGACACTATATCGGAGAATGTTCTACTGCTCTTCATAAAGTTTTCACTGGTCAATTTTCCCAAAAGTACATTGCCAGGTCCTTCTTCCTAGTCTGTTTTAGTCTGGAAGTTCACTGAAACCTGTCCATTAAAGTTGACTCTCTGGGTGTTTGAAATACTGGTGGCAAAGTTTCCAATATCACTGCAAGCCACAATGTTACAATGAACTGACAAACCATTTTGGTCTGTGAATATTACAGCCTAGGAAACCCTCTGGGGTAGTGCTACTCTCTTCCATAAGGTCCGATGAGTTGGTATACACTTAATGCACACAACAAAAAAATTTGATTGATTCACCATGGTAACAAGTCAAGCCTGTCTAATTAGTAGCCAGTCTTGGGCTGTAGTAAGCCAGAGAATACAGTGTTAAAGAATATTTTGGAAAACGGATAGTCTACCTCAGTACTACCAGTTCATGCCCATACTTCCTCTATAGCTACCACCTTTCTGGAAGCAACATCGCAAATTTGTTAAAACTAGACATCGGCCTGCCTTTTGAATCATAATTGCCAGATGTATTTGCTCAGGCATACAAGAGATATAGAAATGTCGATTGAGTTGTTTATAATGGCAAAACTTCAAAGTAATGCAAATAACCTCTGGTAATGAACAACTCATAATTTAGATATAGCCATTCTGTGAAATACTATATGTCTCATTAAAACAAAGAAGACAGAATTAAATATTGTAATGTTGAGTAACTCCAAAAATTAATATCAAATAAGCAAAATAAGAAGCGAAACAGTGCTTGTATCTTTGAAAAGGAGAATGTATCTATGCATCCTTTCATTTTTGAAGAATGGTTATAATAGCTTCAAACATCTTATCTTTATGTAGCAATACCTAAAGTATTGGAGTACTTCCTAGAATGTACACAGCTTTAAAAATCCAAGTATGAGTAAAAAAAAAAAAAAAAAAAAAATAGTAAAAAACAATGATGAGATTTTGAAGAGTATTTTTTTTTTAAAAAAAAAAAAAAAACCTGCTATCAGTGTGCCTAATAAATTAGAGAGATAAATGCGACTGTTGCAGGTAACCACTGGGTGAGACTATCTTTGTATGAAACTTGTTGGTGTTGGTGGAGACGGAGAAAGTAGACATATTTTGGCAATATACTGAAGATGTAAACAACTGAATATGTAGGATACCAGAGTGGGGAGTATCCAAGCTCTTTGCTTGCTACCTAGGGTAGATGGTTCTGGTATTCACTTAGAAAAGAGAAAATGGAAGAAACCAAGTTTGTGCAAACCTATGATTTTAGTTTTAGGCAACTGAGTTTTATACATTTGTAAATTACTAACAACAACAACAAAAAACCACTATTGAGTCAATTCTGATTTATAACAACTGTATAGGACAGAGTACAATAACCAATAAATACTCTTCCTCCCTCTTCACTCTTATAACAAAGATTATTTTCTTCTGTGTTTAAACCATCTGGTTTTTATGGTCTCATGCTGACGTACACTTTGGATTATATGACCCTTTCTGTCTCTTGCGCTCATATTTTCATTATGTTTTTGATGTACTTCATTTTCTTCTGCTCCAAGTTGATTGAAACCAATTGATGCTACTTAGATGGCTGCTTGATACCTTTAACACCCCTGGTGCCACTCACCACAGTAGGTTGTAGAACAGAAAAACCTTGTTACACCAGTTGACCCAGATGTCCCCTAAAACCATGGTCCCCAAACTCCTCTCCTGCTGCTCTGTCCTTTGAACTGGTGAGTTACATTTAAGAAACCTCTTAGCTTTTCATTTACTCCAGCTATGCTGACCTCTGTTCTACAGTATGCTGTCTCTCCCATCACCTAATCCAATTCCTACCTATGATATAACCAATGAATAGTCTTCCTCCCTCCTCACTCTTATAACAAAGACTATTTTTTTCTGTGTTTAAACCATTTTTTTTTACTTCTTACAATAGTAATTTCATACAATATTTGACATTTTGAAGCTAATGTTTTTCTTTATTTTCTTATTGTGATTAAGTGAAAGTTTACAATCCAAGACGCTTTGCTATATAAAACCCTGAGTGCTCACCTCTCTGCAGCTCTATCTCCTCTCCTCATCCTGTGACAGCACACTCTGTTTTTCCAATCTTCCAGCATCCACTCAATTAATAATTATCTCCTCCTTTCCACTTCTAAAAAGAAACCAGTAGGACAGCCTCATACATATGTTAAACTAGAAGTACATACACCACCCTGGATCACTCCATGTCCCCCAATCCAATCTATTCTTTGTCTGAAGTGTTGGTTTCAGTATTGATTTCTAACATGCTGTGTTCTAGCAGCAACACTAGAGGCCATGTTCCCAGGAGACTCTTGAGGATGTTGACCATCCAGTCTGGTCTTTTAGGAAAGTTCTAGAACTGCACAGTCTTTTCTATCATGTTATGTCAGAGACTCTACATTGTGTTCCTTGTCGTGGTTGACTTTGTTGAAGGCAGGCAACATCTGATTCTTCGGTTTTCCAGCTGAGGCAGTCTCCCATTCATATGGGTGTTTTTGTCTCCTGGACTAATTTTTCCTTGTGGTGTGATATTACTAGGTTGGCTGGGTCGCACTGATGTTCATTAGATGGCAGCTAAATGGACTCGACGGTTGTAGGTTGGTTGGTTTAGAGGACTTTTAAGACCCCAAGTGCCACTCACCAATATGGGGTGCAGAACACTCTTTTAGAAAAAGACTAGTTATGCCAATTGACCTTGATATTCCCTGGAAACATATTCCCCATGTTCTTGTCCCTGCTACTCTCTCCTTTGAAATGTTGTGTTGAATTTTAGCTTAAGGTGTAGTCCAGTTATGTTGACTGCCTTCTACTATGTGCTGTCACCTAACCAAAGTCTTACTGACTAACACATGAACAATACTCTCCCTCTCTCTCCAGCCTTGTAGTCTTCCATGCTACGTCTTTTCTTAAGTGCTTATAATGGTAGTCTCACACAGTCCTTCTGTAGCTGACTGATTTCACTGAACATAATGTCTTCCAGATTCCTCCATGTTATGAGCTATTCCCCAAGACCCTTGTTGTTCTTTATCATTGAACTGTATTACCTTGTATGAATATATTATCATTTGTTTATGCATTCTCTGTTGATGGGCACCTAGGTTGATTCCATCTTTTTACTATTGTAAACAGTGCTGTAGTAAATACTGGTATTTATTGGTGTGCATGTATCTATTCTTGTAACAGTCTTTCTTTCTCTAGTATATATTCCAAGAAGTGGAATTTCTGGATCATGCGGTATTTCCATTTCTATCTTTTTAAGAAAATGCCAAACTTATTTCTAAAGTGGTTGTACCATTTTGTATTCCTACCAATAATATGAAAGTATTCATATTATGAAAGTATTCCAGTTTGTCCACAGCCTCTCCAATACTTATTATTTTGTGCTTTTGGAGGGGCGGGGGGTTAATGCTAGCCTTGTTGGGAAGCAATGATGATATATGACTGTAGTTTTCATTTGGATTTTCCCAGTGCCTAATGATTTCAAGAATCTCTTCATGTATCTGTTAGCCACCTGAATGTCGTCTTCTGTGAAATCCCTGTTTATATCCTTTGCTCATTTTTCAAATGGGTTGTTTGTCTTTTTACTCTTAAAGCTTTGCACTGTCTTAGATTTTCCAAATTAGTGCTAATCAGACTTACTCTCACCCCACTGCCATCAAGTATGTATTCAATTTTTTTTCCAAGTGTCTAGGTAGTCCTTTTACTCTTTGGTAAAGTCCTTAGATGAGCACAAATATTTGATTTTTAGGAGTAAATATTTATCTATTTTCGCTTCTGGTGTTTGTGCATTGTTGATAGCATTTTGTATTCTGTTTATACCATTTATTAGGGCTCCCAACATAGCCCCTATTTTTTCTTCCTTGACCTTTTTTGTTTTAGATTTTTACACTGAAGTCTTTTATCCATTTCAAGTTAGCTTTTATGCGTGGTGTGTGATGTAAGTCTTTTTTCTTGTCTTTTTTCTATTTTTTGCAGATGGTTATTCAATTATACCAGCTTCGCTGGTTAAAGAGACTAGACAATTTGTGTTCTTTGAGACTTTGTCAAGTATAAGCTGCTCATAGGTAGATGATTTTAGGTCTGGATTCTCAGTTTTGTTCTATTCATCTATGTGTCTGTTCTTGTATGAGTACAAAGTTGTTTCAACTACTGTATCAGTGTAAAAGATTCAAAAGTGAAGTAATAAGAGGCTTCCCACTTGGTTCTTCTTCTTTCCCAGTAACACTTTCCTTATCCTGGGCTTCTCCCCTTTCCCTATGAAGTTGGTTATGTGTTTTCCATCTCATTAAAAAATGGCGTTGGACTTTGTATTGAGATTGCATTTTATCTATAGATTGCTTTGGGTAGAAGAGACATTTTCATGATGTTGAGTCTTCCTCTTTATGAGAAAGGTAGGTTTCTCCATTTGTTTATATCCTTGTTGATTTATTGCAGTACTGTCTCATAAATTTCTTTGTACAGGACTTCAAAGTCTCTAGTTAGATTTATTCTTGAGTGTTTTATCTTCTTGGGGCCTTTGCAAGTGGTATTGGTTTGATGACTTCCTCTTTGATATTCTCTTTGATGGTGTAAAGGACTTGGACTGATTTTTCTGTGTTCGTCTTGTATCCTGACACTTTACTGAAGTCTTCTATTTTTCAAGTTGTGTGTGTGTGTGTGTGTATTCTTCAGGGTCTTCTGTGTATAAGATCATATAATTCTCAAATAGAGATGCCTTTACTTCTTTCTTCTCAATTTGGATGTCATTTTATTTCTTTCTCTTGCCTGATTGCTGTGGCTAGAACCTCAGCACAATGTTGACTAAAAGTGGTAACAAAAGGCGTCCTTGCGTGATTCCTGTTCTCAAAGTGAATGGTTTCAGACTCTCTCCATTTAGTAAGATATTGGCTATTGGCTTTCAATTAATGTCCTTTATGTTAAGGAATTTCCTTTCTATGTCTATTTTGCTGAGAGTTTTTTAAACATGAACAGCTGTTGGACATTCTCAAATGTCTTTTCTGCATCAGTTGATAAAATCAAGAGGCTCCTGTCTGATGCTTTATTTATGTGGCTGAATATATCGATTATTTTCCTAATTATGAACCATCCCTGAATTGCTACTGTGAATTACCCTTGGTCAAGATGAATTATTATTATTATTATTGACATGTTGTTGAATTCTACTGGCTAGAATTCTGTTGAGGACTTTTGCATCAAAGTTCATGAGAAATGTTGGTTGGTAATTTTCCTTTTTTGTGTCGTCTTTACTTGGATATGGTATCAGGGTTATTCTGGCTTCATGGAGTGAATTTGAATGTTCCATCTTTTCTAACACTTTGAAATACTGTGAATAATAGTGCTGTTAATTCTCCTCTAAAAGTTTTATAGAATTCTCCAGTGAATTTGTCAGGGCCAGGGCTTTTTTGTTGGGAGTTTTAAAATTATCTTTCAATCTCTTCTTTTGTGATGGGTTAATTTAGTTGTTGTAGCTCTGTTTTTGTTAGTGTAGGTAGATAGTATGTTTCTTCAAATTTTTCCATTTCCTCCATTTTTTTCAAATTTGTTAGAATTCAGTTTTTCATAGTATTCTGTTGTGATTCTTTTAATTGTTTGTATCGATGATGATCTCACCCATATAATTTGTTATTCAGGTTATTGACAGCTTCTGTTTTTCTTAATTTGACTTAAGTTTATCGATTTGGTTGATCTTTTCAAAAAAACCACCTTTTAGTCTGGTTAACTCTTTATCACTTTTCTATTGTCTAACTCATTTAGTTCTGCTCTAATTTTTATTATTTGTTTTCTCCTGGTGTCAAGCTGTTTTCTTATATTCAGTTTTGGCAAGCTTGATTCTAATGTGCCTTGTCATCTTTGTTTTAGGATCTATCTTTTGTGGAGTTCAGCGAGCATCTTGGATAGATATCTTCTCACGTTTCGTAACATCAAGGGAGTTTTCCAAGAGAAATCTTCAATAATTCTCTCTGTTTTCTTTAATCCCCTCCCTCCATCACCCTCGCCCCTGTTTTGATGCTCCGATCACTTACCTGTACATTATTTCTCTTGATAAAGTCCCACATAATTCTTAGCACTTCTTGATTTTTTAGTTCTTGTTATCTGAGTTTTCCTCATATGTGTTAGTGTTACATGCCTATCATCAGTGCCACTTATTTGGCCTTCTATGGACTCAATTTTGCTCCCTTAATTTCCTTTTGTGCTGTTAAATTTGGTGATTTTATTATTAGTTCTCTTCATTGCTAATTCCTGTTTTTGTATGCTTTCTTGCTTCCTGGTAAATTTGTCATTATGGTCTACTGAATTCTGCCTCATCTTCTTACTGAGCTCTTGAAGAGTTCTAAATATTAATCTTTTGTGTTCTACCTCTAATAATTCTAGGACATTCTCTTCATCCAGAAAATTTCTTGATTCTTTGTTTTGAGAGTTCTCTGAAGCCATTGTATTCTGCTTCTTTAAGTGATTAGATATTGAATGTTGCCTCTGAGCCACCAGTAAGTTGTTGTGTTTATTTACTTTAGGTTTATTTGCTGTGTTCTAGCTTTGTGTTTTATTTTGTTTGCAATGACAAAATAGGTTGGTGATGTGTGCTAGTTGGGTTATTTGTGTTTTTGGAGCTCTACTTTTCTGTCAACAGGTGGATAGAGCTGTTACTAGGTATGTGAGCCCAAGAGTCCATTCACTTTTCTTATGGATTCAGGTCACGTGTCCAGGAAGTCAGCCATCAATTATGAGGTACAGGTTCTCATTTAACATCTTTGATAGGCAAGGATATAGGCACAGTTATCTGGCTGCAATCACTGAGAAATGCTGGGGCTAACGGCCATCCCTGAGTGTACTTTATGTCCAAATCTAGGTGAAATAACTTCTTCTGTCCTGAAATTCCAGTTCAAGAGAAACAACAGTTTTTTTTTCACCCTTTCCCCAGTTTGTTAAATTCTTGACTCTCTGAGTCTCACAGTGTTGGTCAAGGTATGCTTCAAGAGTCCAACTTCCAGCTCAGTTAATGGTGTCAGACTCCAGAGCTGGGCAAAGCAGAGGGATGCAGTGGGAGAAGGCAGAGATGTTCAATCAAAAGGAAAGATTTAAATCTGCTCGTGGTAGGTTAGATGGAAAACACTTAGCTTACGAACTCCTAGGCCTAGTTTTTCACCGGTTCTGGTGATGAAAATAGATTCTGTGTCTTCTGTCAGTGTCTGCTGTTGAGGAGGATGCCCTCCAAAGGGAAGTACACCACTTGCTACACTGGTCCCAGCTAATTCCTGCTGGCTCAGGTCTCCACCATCCTAGGTAATTCTGGACCTTCTCTCCCTTCCCCATTGTTCAATCCAATTTCTCAACTTTTCCTTTGATGTTCAGAGCTCCTAGGATATCATATGAAATTGATTCATTTTTTTGAGTCTTTGTTTTTAGAGAAGTAGTAGGAAATGTCTGACTACTCTGCCATCCTAGACTTTACTGCTTTATATTCTGCTACATAAAATTTAATAATAAATATTCCTTGTGCTAAATATTTAAATAGTTAAATTCTTTAAAGTGTTTATAAAATTTATTCTTGGTCTAATTCAAGATAAGTGGGCATGTCATTAGTGCTTTCATAAGATCTCACAACTCTTTCAAAGAACCATATCAAAGCATTTTCATTGTTAAAGTAAAAATAATGTTCTTTTCCATTGCAAACTTACTTAAGGATATTTTCCTGTAGATGAATCTAAAGAACTTAAATTCCAATAATTTTATCTCTCTGATTAGTTTATATATTCATTTCAGTGAAAATTAGGGAATGCTTAAAAGAATGTACATTTCCTTTCAAAGCAATATTACCAGCATATCAATGGAATCTGCACTTTGAAAGATATTTATATTAATACAATTTATGTAAATTAAAAACAACATTTTCTATGTAATGTAGTAGTGACCTTGAAACTTTAATTCAATCTCTGTATGTTGTTTCTGCTATCCAAGCATTGTTTCTTGAATTTTTTTTGTATTATATTTTTTGTTTCCTGAATTTATTGTACATAAGTAAAGATTAATTACTCTTAAACAGTATTAAACCCCTCCAAAGAAACTAACAATATGCATTTCTTCATTTTCATTATTTAAGACATTAATTAATATGGTAGTGATATTGATCATTGCTATTAAGATTTACTTTTTATAAGTAGACAGATAAAAATGTAGCTGAATATCTCAGTTTTGATTACAGATATCTATCTATAAGGATATCACAGTTATATTTTCTGACTGTATTCCAGTTCTAGACTGGAAGTCCTAGACTTTATCTAGTCCTTTTAGTCAACAACGTCAAACTCTGCTTTACGGCTTCGGAAAGCAGAGATATATCTGCAATTTTACATTGTGAATTAAATTAACTGTGTGTTGCCACATATAATGATTTTGCTTTAAATATACTCTGTGTACCCACTGTTTATTACTTTCGTAAAAAAATATGCACTGTTCATATTTCACGTGTTCTATTTTATGTAACACGCATTTTTTAATTTTGTAGTGCTTTAGGTAAAAGCTTGGAGTGCAAATTAGTTTTTCATAGAAAAACTTACACATAAATTGTTTTGTGACATTGACTGCAATCCATGTAGTGTGTCAGCTTTCTCCCACTTTCCACTCCAGCTTTCTTGTGTCCACTCATCCAGTTTACCTGCCCCTTTTTGCCTTCTCGTCTTTGCTTTTGAGCAGGTGTTGCTCTTTTGGTGTCCTATATTTCATCAACGTAAGAAACTCGTTCCTCACCTGTGTTACCATTTGTTTAATAGGCTGTCTGATCTTTGACTGAAAATTAGAATTAGGAAGTGGCTTCTGTATAGATTTAGCAGTCTATCAGAACAGTAAATCTGATCTTCCTTTGTGAACTTTAATTTTATTCTACCATTGTCTCCCACTCCACCCAGAATCCTTTATTATAATCCCTGTAAGAAGGTTCAGTGATGGTAGTGGAGCAGCATTCAGTTCTTCTGGGATCAGGCTGGTGGAGGCTGTGATTCATGTGATGTTCTTTCTTTAGATTGAATTTTCCTTGTGGTTCTTTCTTTCTCTCTTTCTCTTCTTTCTTTCTTTCCTTCTTTCCTTTCTCTCTCTCTCTCCCTTCCTTCCTTTCTCTCCCTCCCTTCTTTCCTTCCTCCCTTCCTCCTTCCCTCTTTCCCTCCCTTCCACCCTTCCTTCCTGCCTTTCTTCCTGCCTCCCTGTCTGCCTCCCTGCTTGCCTTTTGTGATCTCTAGCCCTCAGTCCCAGTAACACTGTCCATCAGGGTGTTTGGATGTTTTTAGGAAGTTTTTGTCATTGCCTTGGTCACTGTGTTGACTTCCGTTATATTGTGTGTTGTCTTTACCTTCAGCAAAGTTAACATTTTTTTGTTCATTATCTGGTTAGTGTTCACCCTCCCCAGCCATCCCTTCTCACCATTAAAAATTGTTTAATGTTCATAAACCTTTTCTTATATTTTATAATGATGGTCCCAAACCATATTTGTCTTTTTGTTATCTACTTAACTTCACTCAGTATATCTGCCAGGTGCTCCTTGGAAACTCTATTGGGCAATTCTATTCTGATCTATATATTCACTATGAGTCAGACCCAACTTGAGGACAGTGGGTTTTCATTCAGCATAAAGCCCTCCAGGTTTATTAAACTTGGATGTGAGATATTTCATGAAGTCATCATTTTTCTTTATCTTTGTGTACTGTTTATTGTATGTATGTAAAATAAATAATGCATTTATCCATTCATCCATTGATGAGCACTTAGGGTGTTTCCATCTTTTTGCTATTGTGAATAATGCTACAGTGAACATGGCTAGGTATATGTCTATTCTTGTGATGGCTTTAGGATCTATTGCTAGGAGCAGGACTGATGGATCACAAATGTATTGCTGTGTGGTTTTCCATAGTGATTACAACATTTTACATTCCCACTGGTTGAGAAAAAGAGTTTGAGTCATCCCATAATCTCTCCAGCATTTGATACTTTCTGCTTTTCTGTTTGTTCCAGAAATGTTGGAATGAGATGGTAACTTTGTGGTTTTGATTTGCACTTCATAAGCATTTCCTCAAGTGTCTGTTAGCCACCTAATGCCTTTGTGGATGAAGAGACTGTTCATATCCTTTGCTTAATTTTTAATTAGATTATTTGTCCTTCAGTTGTATAACTACTGAAGTAGATTTTAGAAATTAGACCCTCATCTGATATATGCTAGACAATTTTTTTTTCTATGTATGGATTATCTTTTACTTTTTTGGTGAAGTCTTTTGATGAACATAAGTGTTTAATTTTTAGGAGCTCCCAGTTTTCTAGTTTATCTTCTGGTGTTTGAGCATTGTTATGGTTTGTATTCTATTTTTGCCTATTATTTGGGACCCTAGAATTGTCCCAATTTTTGCTTCTGTGATCTTTATCATTTAATATTTTGTATTTACATGCGACCAGAAGAACAAGTTGGTGCCTGTCCACTACCAAAGATAGTCATGACAGGGGAGACAATGTAGAGTCTGTTAGACATCACAAGAAAAATATGCCCATCAACAGATGAATTGATAAACAAACTACTGTACATACACTCAGTGGAACACAATGCTATGATAAGAAGTAATGTAGATTTTAGAAAACATCTCGTGATGTGGTTTCTATTGGAAGATATTATGCTCAGTGAAATCAGTCAGTGTTAAAAGGATAACTATTGCATAAGACCCCTGTTACAAGGATTTAAAAATAGAATTATCTACAGAAGAAAATATCTTTGATGGCTACAAGGTCAGGGGGAGGTGAGGGTTTATAATAGATGAGATAGTCGAGAGATGTTAGAAACTTTATTCATTCACTATAATAAATAAAGATTTTTGTTTTTTTTTAAAGTGATGTGCAGCCTAAGAACTCTACTAAAGTACCTGAATTGATGGTCTGACAGCTTGGAGAATGTGAACATGGCCCCTAGACCTTCTGCTGTCCCTGATGAGAAACCAGTAATGAGTCAGCTCTTCAGACAAGAATTGACTGGACTCAGGGACACGGCGGGACCACATGGTGTGTGTACTTTATGGTTCTATGCATTTACAGAAGGCTGTCCTACTAGTCTCTTTTTAGTTGGGACACAAGACAGTGGAGAGAAGGGAACAAATGCTTATTAAGAGGATAATAGATATATAGAGTGATAAGGAGGACTGTGCTTTCACTGAGTGGGGAGAGCAAAGGGAGCTGCAGGTAGGTGAGCATGCATAACTGATTTGGATTGTACACTTTCACTTACTCACAAGAAAAAAAAGTTTTTTGTATTTAGGTCTTTGCTATGTTTCAAATTAGTTTTTGTGTATGGTGTGAGGTAGTGATCCTGTATCATATTTTTATAAATGGTCTGACTTGAAGGCACTTGGCTCAGCTTGGGATCCTTTTTTGCCAATGTCTGTTGAAAGGACTGTTCTTTCTCCATTCAGAAACTTATGTGGCATAGTGGATAAGATCTATGGCTGGTAACCAAATGGTCAGCAATTCAAATCCATGAGGCGCTCCTGAAAACCCTGCAGAGAAGTTCTACTCTATCCAATGGGCTCTTGATGAGTCAGAGTCAGCTTGATGGCAATACTTTTGCTTTCTTCCCTCCATTTGATGGAGTTGAAAGATCAGCTGACTACAGGTGAATGGATTTACATCTGGATTATACATTCTGTAACATTGGTCTATATTTTTGTCATTTTATCAGTACCAGGCTGTTTTCACTACCATTGCTGTATAGTAGGTTGTGAGGTCAGGTTGTTTAAGACCTTCTACTGCTTTCTTTTTCTTCAATAATACTTTGTTTTTTTCTGAAACCTTTTTCCTTTCTGTGTAAACTCAGTGATTATTTTTTCTGTCTCATTAAGGAATTCTACTGGCATTTGAATGAAGTTTACTGGTATTTGAATGTAGCTTGCTTTGGGTAGAGAGGACATTTTCACAAGTTGGGGGTTTCCTGTCCACAAGTATGGCATGTTTCTTCATTTATGTAGATTTCTTTTTGTTTCCTGAAGTAGCATTGTTTTACTCATCTGGGCTCTAACAAGGGTTCTGTAATTTTCTATGTGTAGACCTTTTACTTCCTTGGTTAGATTTATTCCAAAGTGTTTTTAGCTTTTGGGGGGTCATTATAAATGATATTGTTTTCCTTATTTTCTTTTTCAAAGTTCTCTTTGTTAGTGTATAAGAATTCAACTTATTTTTGAATGTTGATATTGTACCCGCTACTCTACTGAAACTTTCTGTTAGTTCTAATAGTTTTATTGTGGAATCTTTGGAGTTATCTATATATAGTATCATATTATCTGTGAATAGGGAGTAGTTGTACTTTTTTCTTTCCAGGTTGACTGCCCTTTATTTCTTTTTCTTGCCTTAGTGTTCTAGTGTGGACTTCTAGCACAATGTTAAACAGGACTGGTTATAAAGTGCATGCTTGTTCCTTATTCTCAAGGTCCTTATTCTCTTCATTGAGAAAGATGCCGGCTATCAGTTTTGTATGGATGTATTTTTTTGTCCTTCTAGTCCTCTTCTTGAGAGTTTTTATCAGTAAAAGTCATTGTTATAGTTTGCTATCGGACTTCATCAAATATATTTTTGGCATTGATTGATGGGATCACATTATTCTTTTTTTGTTGTTCTATTTATGTAGTGGATTAAGTTGATTAATTTTCTAATGCATACCTGTTATGAATCTCATTTGGTCATGGTATCACTTTGTTGTTGTTTGTATGATAAATTACATTGGCTAGAATTTTGTTTTTGAGAATTTTTGCATCTGTACTCACGAGAGATGCACTCTGTGATTTGTGTGTGTCTGTGTGTGTCTGTGTGTCTGTGCGAGTGTATGAGTGTGTGAGAGTGTGGGGGTGGATTGTGCTTGCCTGGCTTTGGTATCAAGTTTATGCAGGCTTTGTAGAATGAATTTAGGAATAAGACTTCCTTATCTAAGCAATGAAATAATTTGGATTATATGAGTTTCTGCTCTTCTCTGAATGTGTGAGGGAATTCACCAGTGAAATCAATCAGACAGGGCTTTTTGTGTTGCTGTAATTTTTTTTTATTACTTCTTCTATTTCTTCTCTGGTTATAGATCTGTTCAGTTTTTCTATTTCAGTTTGTGTCAGTTTAAGTAGGTAGTAGATTTGAAGATGTTGGTACAGTTTCATCTAGGTTCTCAAATTTGTTGGAGCACAATTTTTCAGAGTATTCCATCTGACCTTTATTCTTTCACTTGGGTCTATTGTAATCTCCCCCATCTAGTTTCCTAATTTGAGTTATTTCCTTCCTCTCCTGGTTTTCTTCTGTCAGTTTGGCCAGTAGCTTGTCTGTTTTGTTGATTCTCTTTAAAGAGAAGACTTTTGTCATTGATGATTCTATTGGTTGTCTCTTCTCTACTTCATTTAATTGTGCTCTAATTTTTATTATTTACTTTCTTCTCATGACTATGGGCTTCCTTTGCTTTTATTTTTTCTATTTGTTTAAATTGTAGTGGTAACATTTGTTTTTATGATTCATTGATCCTTTTAGTTGTGTATATTTATCGCTATAAACTGATCTCTCAGCACCACCTTTGCTGTGTCCCAAATATTTTAATGTAACTTGTTTCTATCTTCAGTCGATTCCAGGAGCTTTTGACTCTCTCTTAGATTTCCTCTGTTACCTAATTGGAAACTCTGGTGAGGTAGTTGTTAAGTGCTATGGCTGCTAACCCAAAGGTCAGCATTTCTAATCCACCAAAAACTTCTCGGAAGCTCTATGGGGCAGTTCTACTCTGTCCTATAGGGTCACCACGATTTGGAATTGACTCATCGGCAACAGGGTGATTTAGTTTGGGACTGATTGTTTTTAATTAGCCATTTGTTTTTAAACAAAATGTTAATTCAGTTTGTATGGGCTTGATTTTTTTCCTCCTTTTCTTGTTATTGATTTCTACTTTTATGAAACTGTGATCAGAGTAAATGCTTTGTATTATTTTGATGCTTTGTGGCCTAAAATGTGACCTGTTCTGGAGGATATTCTGTGTGCATTGGTGAACAGTGTATACCTTGCTGCTGTTAGGTGAAGTATTTTATCTGGATATAGGGTCACGTTTGTTGATTTTGGTCATTAGATCTTCTGTATCTTTGTTGAGTTTCTTTCTAGACATACAGCACTTTACCATGAGGAGAATGTTAAAACCTCTTACTATTGCTATAGAACTGTCTCTCTTTCCAATGCTGTTAGAACCTATCTATTTTGAGCTTTGTCAAGTGCTTAGATATTTAATAACATTATGTCTCTGTGGTGGATACTTATTAACATTATTTCACTGTAATCGTTACGCATTGCCCTTCTTTGTCTTTTATGGTGGATTTCTTCTTGAAGTCTCTTTTATCTAAGGCTATCATTGCCTCTCCTTTTTTGGTTAATGTTTGTTTAATACACTTTTATTTGTTGTCCTTTGATTTTTAAAATATTTATGCCACTGTGTCTATATATTGATTTTTTTTTCCATTTTGCCTCTCTCTGTCTCTACAAGTGCATGTAAGTATGTACCTCCAGCGTGATTATCAATAGACATGAGTTCACACCTGTCATATTGTTGAATTGTGATTTTTTTGTTTGTGCTGCTCATGATTTCTTTATTCCTCTTGTTTTCTTGTGCTGAGTTACTTTGTTTGTAGATATTCTTTTCATTTCTTTTGTTATTACAGATTTTGTGTTTAATGGTCATTGTTTTTTTCCTATTTTTAATTCTGGTGAGAAGATTAACTTTCTTTGTGGTTACCTTGGAACTTATCTTTATTTTCTTAAGTTTGAACCATTTTTTCACTACTTAATGTCATCTTGACTATCTGTCCATCTGAAAGTTCAGTATTTGTTTTGTTTATTCCCCTTTCATTGTTCTGATGTTTTTGTCACTTGTAGACATACATCTTTCTTCCCTATTTTAAGGCTTTCAGTTTTGTTTCACTATTGAGTTTCTTTACCTAGTTTGGTACCTAGGTGGTGCTGTACTGTGCCCCAGAATCTGGTTGTTTTCTGATGTTATTAGTTCTGTAAATAAAGGACTCCCTTTAATATTTCTTGTAAATTTGTTTTGTTGTTCATAAATTCTTAATTCCTGTCTGTCTAGCAATGTCCTGACTTCACCACCGCATTTGAGAGTTTTGAAGGATCTGTTAATTGCCAGTTTTTCTTTTTTGTTGCTGTCATATTACTTCAAGCAAAGTTTAACAGAGTAAAATTAATTTCTACTCAATGATTTGTACAAAAAGTGTTTCATGGCTATGGTCTCATTGCCCCAAATATGTCAGCACCCTCCTCATTTCTGCCCTGATTGCTTTATTTTCTTTCATCCTGATTATCTATTCTTTCCTGCCTTCTTGTCTTATAATTGATTGTTCTAAGGAGTAGGTTCCTTTTGGGTGTTATGTGCTCTTCTGTTGTTTGCCTAGAAGGTGATCTCCTGGAATGGCTTCATTTTCAGGTCAGAAAGATGTCTTAGAATCAATCTTGGTCAAATCAGCAAGCCTGGTCTTTTGTGTGACTTTTTTTTTAAACTAAAATTTCTCCACTCTGAATAATATATTAAATTCTGCCTCAATTTTCACAAAATTCCATAAAGTGTATTGACTAGTGTATACCTAAAACTGTATCAGAACTCTTGAGGACAGCGCCAAAATGATGTCTGTGGGTCTAGGCTTTGTCTCATAGTCTTGTTCACTGCACTTCTGTGTTAAATGCATCAACTGTCAATATACATTTTTTCTGTTCTTCAAATTTTTCTCCATTGAGGTTTCACTTTCAATCATCCTAGTCACCCTACACTATTCCTCTCAGAACAGCCAACCATTTCGCATTGTATTATATTGTTGCATCTGTGAAATGGTGACAGCTTGTTTACAAAGCATTGTTCATTAACCTGATTTTCCATTAATTTTTGTATTCTTTTGTTATATCACTAAGTATATGGGAACATTAATTTTCTTTTTTATTGTATTTCAAAATCAGAGCTAAATTTAACTTCTATAATGAGATATGGAGTTTTGGCTTTAATATATTCAGGAGTTTTTAAAAATTGTGATTAAGTGAAAGTATAAAATTCAAATGAATTTTGCATCTCTACTTTTCTGCAGTTCCTTTCCTACTTTTCTACAGTGTGCCTGGTAACAGTATACTTCTCCTTTTCATTTTATGCCAGTCGTATCCTGCTAACAATCTCCTGTCCCCTCCTCTCCACCCTCTTCTCTCCCATCAAGAAAGAGACCAGTAGGTTGGTATCCTATAAGTGCATAGACCCATAAAGTACACAAAACATATGATCACATTATGTCCCCAAGTCTAGTCCATTTTTAATTGATGAGCTGACCTCAGTAGTGTTTTCTGGTCAAGGGCAGCAGAAGGTTTAGGGCCCATGCTCTCGAGGGATCTCACATGCTGTTGGACCATCAGTGGTGTTCTTTTGTAGAATTCTTGAGCTGAACCCATCTTTTTCTGATGTTGGCACTGAAACTCGATGTTGGGTGCCCAATCACAACTGTCTTTGGTGGTGAATGGGCACCATTTGGTTCTTCTGATCACATGCTGATAAAGTCTCTAATTCATATGAATACTCTGTCTCCTGGGCTCTTCTTGTCTCATGTTTTTGTTGTTCTCAGAGATCATCTGTTCCAGACAAGTTGGGACCATTTGGTGTACTTCAGATGGTAGCCTGTTAGTTTTTAAGATCGCAGAAGCCAGTCAGCTATATGAGATGCAGAAGACTCTCTTAACAATAAGATAGTTATGCCAAGTGGCCTCAATGTCCCCTGATAGCATGATCTCCAGGCCCTGGTAACTGCTATTCCATCCTTGCAGTATTGGATTGAGATTAGCAGAGTTTTCAGTTTATGGTGAAGTCCAGTTAAATTGATCTGCTTTCTACTGTGTGCTGTCTCTGCTTTCACCTAACCAAATTTCTATAACTACCTAATCTATGACCACCCCTCTCCCTCCCTCTCCTCCCTTGCAGTGGTCAAAGTCTTTTCTTCCCTGGCTAAGTCTATTTTTAAGATCTTATAGCAGGGGTCTCATACAATGTTTGTTCTTTTGTTGTTGAATGACTTCACTCAGCATAATGACTTCCAGTTGAAACTAGGTTATGAGATATTTCCTAAAATCATCATTGTTCTTTATCATTGCATTGTGTTCCATTGAGCATATGTACCATAGTTTGTTTATCCACTCGTCTGTTCTTAGGCATCTGGGTTGATTCCATCTTTTTGTTCTTCAGGTCTGTACTGCAATAAACATTTACGTGCATGTATCTGTTCATATGACAACCTTCATATCTATAGGATATATTCTGAGCAGTGGGTTTAGATTACTGTATCAAATGACATATCTATTTCCAGCTTTTTAAGAAAGCACTAAACAGTTGTACCGTTTTACAAATCTACCAGAAGTGTAGGAGAGTTCCAATCTCTCTGAAATCTCTCGGCATTTTTTGTTTTGTGTTTTCTGGATCATAGCCAACCTTGTTGGGGTGAGATGCTATCTCACCATTGTTTGGGTTTTGATTTCTTTAATACCTAATGATCATGAGCATTTCTACACGTGCCTAGATATAGTCTTTAGAAAAATGTCTGTCCATCTCCTGTGCCCAGTGCTTAATTGTGTTATTTATCCTATTCTTGTTGATATTTGACAGTAACTTGTAGATTATGGAGATCAGTCATTGGTCTGATGTATAATTGACAAATATTTTTTTTCCATTCTGTAGGTAGTCTTTTAATTCTTCGATAAAGTCTTTGAGCAAAAGTGTTTAATTCATGGCCAAGTGCCGTCAAGTCGGAGCCGACTCTTAGTAGTTCCCATTTATCTATTTTCTCCTCTGTTGATACTGCTTTATTTGTCAGATTTTGAAGTTCATTTAAATTGTGTGTTAAAGCTTCCATTGTTGATCCTGTTTTTTTCTTGCATGATCTTTATCATTTTAAGGTTGATATTTAAGCCTTTTACCCAGTTTGAGTTGGGTTTCGTGTAAGGTGTGAGATATGGATCTTGTTTCAATTTCTTGCAGATGGATATCCAATTTGGTCAACAACATTTGTTAAAGACATTGTTATTACTCCAGTTTACAATCTTAGGGCATTTGTAGAACATCAACTATTCATAGGAGGACAGTGACATCTCTGAGGTCTCAACTCTGTTCCATTGGTCTATATGTCTCTTTTTCTACCAGTACCAGGCTGTTTTGACTACTGTGGCAGTGTAATAGGTTCCACAGTTGGGTAGTGAGAGAAATCCTGGTCTGTTCTTCTTCAATAGTGCTTTACTTATCTGGGGTTTCTTCCCATTCCAAACAAACTTGGTGATTTGTTTCTCAGTCTCATTAAAAAATGTCAGTGGAATTTGTATTCAGATTGCATTGTATATGTAGATCACTTTGGGTAAAATAGACATTTTCACAATGTTAAGTCTTCCAGTCAATGAGCAGGGTAACTTTCTCCATTTATGTAAGTCTCTCTTGGTTACTTGCAGTGAGGTCTTATATTTCTCTCTCTATAGGTCTCTTATTTCTCTAGATAGATTTATTCTGAGGTATTTTGTCTTCTTGGGGGCTATACTAAAAGGTATTGATTTGTTGATTTTTTTTAATGATTTATTTGTTGGTATATCAGGATACATTTATCTTATATCCTGATACTCTGCTGAACTCTTCTACTAGTTTGAGTAGTTTACTTGTGAAGATTTTAAGATTCTCTACATATGCAATCATATCATCTGCGGATAGGGAAATTTTTACTTCTTCTTTGCTAATACAGAAGCCCTTTATGTCTTTGTCCTGTCTAACTGCTCTGGCCAGAATTTCTAGCACAATGTTGAATAGGAGAGCTGAAAGTGGACATCCTTGTCTAGTTCCCATTCTCAAGGAGAACTCTTTCAGTCTCTTCCCATTCAGGATGATGTTGGCGATTGTCTATGTATAGATGGGCCTTACCACATTCAGGAATCTGCCTTCTGTTCCTACTGTGCTGAGAGTTTTTAGCATGAATGGGTGTTGGACTTTATCAAACGCCTTTTCTGCATCAATTGACAATATCAGTTGATTCTTATCTTTTGTTTCTTATGTGGTTGATCACATTAATTATTTCTCTGATGTTGAATCAGACTTGCATCCTGACAGCTAGGTTGTGATGAATTCTTCTTCTTCTTGTTATTTGATATAATGTTGAATTCTACTGGAAAGGATTTTGTTGAAGACTTTTGCATCTAGATTCATTGGTGATATTGGTCTGTAATTTTCCTTTTTCTCAGTCTTTCCCTGGCTCTGGTATCAGGGTTATGCTGGCTTTATAGAACGAATTTGGGAGTTTTCTATCCCGTTCTATTCTACGAAATAGTCTCAGTAGTATTGGACTCAACTCTTCTTTAAAAACTTGATAAAATTCTGCAGTGAAGTCGTCTTGGCCAGGAATTTTATTTGGCTAGTAGTTTTTTGGTGACTTTTCCAGTCTCTTTCTATGTGATGCTTTTATTATGTTGCTTTACTTCTCTTTGTGATGATTTTGGTAGGTGATATGAATCTAAGAATTTGTCCATTTCCTCTAGGTTTTCAAATGTTGGAGTACTGTCTTTCCTAATACTCAGTTATGATACTTTGACTTTTGTTTGATCTGTTGTGATGTCTCTCTTCTCATTTCTTATTCAGGTTATTTGTTTCCTTTCCTGTTTTTTTTTTTAGTAAGTTTAGCCAGTGGTTTGCCAATTTTGTTGATCTTTTCAAAAAGCAAGTTTTGGTCTTATCAGTTTTTTCAAATGTTCTTCTGTTATCTTATTCATTTATTTCTGCTCTAATTTTTTTCCTTTTTTTAAATTTAATATGACTGAGTGAAAATGTACACTCCTGCATAAATTTACATGCCCACCTATCTGCAGCTTCCACTGCTCTCCCTGTCTGGTGACAGCACATTATTCCTCTCTGCTCCATACATGTCTCATCCTACCGACAGTCTCCTTTCCCCTCCTTTCCACTCACTCTCCTTCCTCCAGTCAGAGGTCAGCAGGATGATATCTTATAGGTGTACAGAACTGTAAAGTGCATTCAATATATGGTCACTCTGCATCGCCAAGTCCAATCCATTCATGTCCAAAGAGTGAATCTTCGTTATGATTTATGGGCAAGGGCAGCATCAAGGCCAGGGGTCATGCTCCCAGGGGAACCCTGAAACCACCAAACCATCAATTGAAGTCTTGATCTGTTTTCTTCTGGTGCCTGAGGGGTTCCTCTGTTGTTCTCTCTCCACTTGTTCAAGTTATAGGGTCAGTTGTTGATTTGGTTTCTTTCTTCCTCCCAGATGTGTACATTTATGGAAATAAACAGACCTCTGAGCAATGTTTTGGCTATATCCCATAGGTTCATTAGTCACTGTTTTCATTCTCATTTGAATCCATAGATTTCTTTATTTCATCCTTGATTTCTTCTATAACCCATGGATTTTTGAGTGAGATGTTGTTCAGTTTTCATGAGTTCCAATTTTTATCTATATTTTTTCTGCTATTGACTTTGACTTTTATGGATTTAAAGTCTGAGAAAATGCTTTGCAGTAATTCAGTGGTTTGGATTTTGCTGAGATTTGCTTTATGTGCAAACACACGGCCTGTTCCGGAAAAATGTTCAGTCTGCACTGGAAAAGAAGGTGTAGTCATCTATCAATGGATTATAACTTCTGTATATGTCAGTGAGGTCTGATTCGTTAATTGTGACAGTAACATCTGTGTCTTTACTGAGCTTTTTTTCCTAGAAGATCCATTCAATACTGAAAGTAGAGTGTTAAAGTTGTCTTTTATTATTATGGTGTGATCTATCTCATTTTTAAATGTAGTCAGTGTTTTTTCCATATATTTAGGTGCTCTAGTATTGGATGCATAAATATTTAATATTGTTAAGCTCTGCTTATGTATTGAATCTTTCAGAAATAGTGACTATCCTTGACCATGATGCTGATTTTACATTAAAATCTATTTTATCTGATACTAGTATTGCCACACCAGCTTTTCTTTGTATGTTGTTAACCTGTTATATATTATTCCATTCTTTAATTCCATCCTTCAATTTGTTCATATATTACAGTCCAATGTGAGTTTCTTGTAAGCAATATGTAGATGTGTCATGTCTTTTGAGCCAAGATATCACTTGTTGTCTCTTCACTGGTGAGTTCAGCCTATTTACATTCAGTGCAATTATTGATAGGTATGTGTTTAGTGTCATTATTTTGATACATTTATTCTTGTGTTGGTGTTTTCTCTGTTCTGGGTCATTCTTTTCATGGGTTGATTTTTCATCCTTTTCAGTGTTGCTTTTGTGTTTGTTAAGACCCCTGTGCCACATTTTCTGTTTTACTTGCAGCATCTTTATTGTGCTTTGACACTACCCCTATGATCACCCTTAATAATCTAAGTTTCAACCCAATTTTAACTTCTACATATCTTATTAACTTCCTCTCCGTCGAGAAGGACTGTAACTACTGTAGTATATCACTCTTTTTAATGTGATGGTATCATGGTTTTCATGATATGATCACTGGATCATTTTGTGTAATATTATAGCTTTAATTGAGTTTTGTACCTTCCCTAACTGAGTAGGTTTCTGGATGTTATGTCCTGCATTGCCTCCTTAAATATACACTTAATGGTTTTATTTTTGTAAGTGAAGAGCTTCTTTCAGTATTTCCTGTAACTTCCATTTCGTTTTCACAAAGTCTCTAAATTTCTGTTTATCTGTGAATGTCTGAATTTCATCTTCATATTTGAAAGACAGTTTTGCAGGACGTATAATGTTTGGTTGGAAGTTTTTCTCCTTCAAGGCTTTGAATGTGTCATCCCACTGCCTCTATGCCAACACTATTTTTACCAAGCTGTCAGATGAAAGCCTACAGGGCTTCCCTCTGAATGTTATCTTTGCTCTGAGTCTCACTGCCTTTAAGAGTTTCTGCTTATGTTTTATTTTGTTGAGTTTGATTGTAATATGTCTTCGTGTCTTTGTTTTAGGGTCTATTTTATGTGGTGTTTGACACATGTCTTGGATATCTGTGTTCTCTTCTTTCATAATTTCATGGAAGTTTTCTGTCAGCTCAACAGCAATACTCTCTATGTTTTTAGGTATCTCTCCCTGTTCAGGGACTCCAATTAATCATTGATTATTCCTCTTGATGGAGTCCCACACATTCCTTAATGCTTCTTTATTTTACTTGTTCTTTTCTCTGATTTCTCCTTATTAATGCTGGTGTCATTTGCTCTGTCTTCAAGGTCAGTAAGTATAATTTCTGCTCTTTTGGCTTTGAATTGAGTTGTCTAATTCTGTAATTTTGCTGTTGATCTGTTGAATATCAGAAAGCTGATGTTCCATCAGTTTGAACAGCTTGCTTAATTTTTCATTTAGCTATGCTGCATTTTGTATAATGTCTAGGAGGGCTCTCTATATAATTTTTTTGGACTGTACCTTTGATCATTTCAGAAAGCTTCCTCATCTGAGAAGTTCTTTGATTCTTTATTTTGGGGATTTTCTGAAGCTGTGAGTGGATGTGTCTTTAAATGTTTGTCTGGGTTTTGTTGCTTTTGGGACATCTAGAAGCTGCTTAGTATCTATGGTGTTGCCTTAACAAGAGCTAAGGAGCAGATCTGAAATGAATGAGGGTCACCAGCCACCTCTGTGTACTCCAGTGACTGGTCCCAGGGGAAACCTCTGGGGTAGTAGGCTCCTCCTGGCTGGAAAACACATGGCTCAGCTAACGGATTCACTGAGGGGCTGTTAGCTGACCCTATGATGTGGGTCAGTAAAGGCTGGAAGAGATTCCGTTGGGCTGCACCACAGTTGTTTCTCTAGTCAGTATAATTTTAAGTGGCAAATGCTATTTGACCCCTTCCAAAATCAGTCAGGCCGTCAGGTGTGGCAAGCCCCTCCTTCCGGCTGACAATGGTGGCTCCTCTTTAGTCATCCCAAGATGCTATTATATAGTTCAATGTAAGGACAGGCCACTGGCCTGCTTTCATCCCCTTCCAGTCCCCATGTGTAAGGCTACACTTTGCTAAACACAGCTTTTCTGATGGAAAAGCACACCCTGGGATGGGCCTACTTTCCAGCCTGGAAATCAGCCTCTACTGAGGCCTCCAATTGTAATTCCAACTCCCAGTCAAACAAGATGGAGTCCTGGTCAAGCTGTCCCATGCCCATGAAATAGAATCTGTGATGGAGGTTAAAAAAGAGAGGGTTGAGGGGTTGTGGGGCTCTGAGTCCAGAGCTGAGTCCTCAAAATGTGGCTATTTGATCCGCTATTCATATCAGCACTGCAGCCCAGAGTAGCTGCTGGTTAAGCGCATCCTCCATTTGCTGGCCAACAGAAAGAAAAAAGGTGAAAACACTAGATACCTTCATTCCATGGGAGCTAGCCTGTTCAACCAGAGCAGGCCTCAGAGAAAGACAAGAAGTTTCCTGTTCAGTGGCATGTGGTCCAAACTGACATCCCTGTGATGTATCCCAGGGCTCACTTGGTGTCTACAAAGCTCCATTTAATTATCAGTCCAGACCTTAGTTTTCAGAGGGAATTAAGGAGAATTGTTTAGTCCACCATCTTGACTCTTCCCTGAAGATATGGGTCTTGCTTCAATATTTTGCAGATGGATTGCCAACACCATTTGTTAGAGACTGTTATTACTCCAGTTTGGAGTTTTAAGGCCTTTGCCAAATATCAACTTTTCATAAGAGGATGTTGGCATCTCTGGGGTTTGAACTCTGTTTCATTTGTCTATATGTCTCTTTTCATACCAGTATCAGCCTGTTTTGACTATTGTGACTATGTAATATGTTCTAAGGTCAGGTAGTGTGAGGCCTCCCACTATGTTCCTCTTCTTCAGCAGTGCTTTATGTATTTGAGGTTTCTTCCCCTTCCAAATTTGGTGATTTGTTTCTCCATCTCATAAAAAATGACACTGTAATTTGTATCGAGATTTAATTGTATATGAAGGTGGCTGTGGGTAAAATAGACATTTTCACAGTGTTAGGCGCTCCTATCCATGAACAGGGAGGTTTCTCCATTTATGTAAGTTTCTTTTGGTTTCTTACGGTAAGGTCTTGCAGTTCTGTCTATATAGGTCTCTTATTTCTATAGTTAGATTTATTCCTAGGTATTTTATCTTCTTGGGAGCTTATCTTCTTGGGAGCTATAGTTTCAGTAGTACTGGAGTTAACTCTTCTCTAAATGTTTTGTAGAATTTTGGGATGAAGCTATCTGGGCCAGGGCTTTTTTTGGTTGGTAGTTTTTTGATGATTTTTTCAATCCCTTCATCTGTGATGAGTTTACAAAGTTGTCCTACTTCTCCCTGTTGTAATTTCAGTTGGTGATATGAATGCTAAAATTTGTCCATTTCCTCTGTGTTTTCAAATCTGTTAGAGTATTGTCTTTCAGAGTATTCTGTTATGATACATTTGATTTCATTTGTCTGTGTTGTGACATCTCCCATCTCATTTCTTATTCTGATTATTTTTTCTTCTCCTGTTTTTCTTTTGTAAGTTTAGCCAATGGTCTAGCAGTTGTGTTGACCTTTTCAAAAAATCGGCTTTTCGTTTTGTCAATTTCAGTAACTCAACAACAATACTCTCTGTGTTTCCAGCTATCACTTCCTGTTCAAGAACTCCAGTTACTCATTTATCATTCCTTTTGATAGACTCCTACATTTTTCTTAATCCTTATTCATTTTTCTTATTTCTTTTCTCTGATTTCTCCTCATAAATGCTAATGTCAGTTTCTCTATCCTCCAGCTCACTAATTCTGGCTTCCAACTCCTTAGTTCTTCTCTTTTGGCTTTGGTTTGAATGATCTCATTCTATAACTTTGTTATTGATTTGCTGGATATCAGATTGTTGATGCTCCATCAGTTCAAATAGTTGCTTAATTTTTTATTTTGTTCTGCTGCATTTTTTTTTTTTTTGATTTATAGGAGGGCCTCTGTACAATTCCTTGATAGTTTCAGAAAGGCTTCTTTACCTAAGAAGTTTTTTAGTTCTTTAATTTGGGAGTTTTCTGGAACTATGGTGGACTATTTCTTTAAATGGTTAGCAGTCTTTTGTTGCCTTCGCTCCATCTACAGACTGTTTAATTTCTCTGGTGTTACCTCAACAGGAACTGAGGCATAGTTCTAAGAGGGGAGTTGGTCATCAGCTATCTTTGTGTACTCTAGATATTGGGCCTAGTGGACTCTCTGGGGTCGCAATATCCACCTCCTGGCTGGCAAAGACCATGTCCTACTTATCGAGTCACTAGGGGGCCGTCACCCATAACCTATGATTTGGGTCAGTGAAGAGTGGAGGAGACGCTTTCAGGCTGCTTAGCAGTTATTTCTCCAAGCAGTCTTATTTTAAAAGGTAATTTACTGTTATGCTGGGAGCCATCCAATAGCTGCTGAAATCAATCAAGACCTTAGGCATGGCAGGCCTCACCTTCCAGCTGACAATGAAAGCACCTCTTTGGCTGCCCCCAGTTGCTATGATTGTAGTTCAAAGTAGGAAAAGTTATAGCCTTGCTGTCATCATCAGCCAGACCTCACCTGTAAAGTAACACTGTCCTAAACACAGAGTTTCTGTTGGAAAAGCACTCTCTGGACTTGCACTGCTTCTCAGCTTGGGAACTAGCCCTTGCTGAGACCTCTGGTTGGATGACTCCGCCTCCCAGCTGACCGAAATGGTGTCTTGCCCAAGCTGTTCTTCCTGCCAGGAAAAAGCATAATCTGTGGTGGAGCTCAGAAAAGAGAGGGTGCAGAAGTAGTTTGTTTGGGAGTGTTCTAATTTTGCCATCATATTTGTGAGACAGTTTTGCAGAACATATAATTATTGGCTGTTGCTTTTTTTCCTTCAAGGCTTTGCATATGAGGTACAACAATTAAGTCCATAAACTTCATTATTCTAAGTGCTACATGCTTCATGGCTGAATATCTCTCTGATCACCTTCAAAGTGATCTCTTTGGAAGCTATGCACCAATGCCAGCACCTAGTTCACCCTTCAAAGAAATTCTGGAACTCTTTCTGGATTGGCCATTGTGCACAGTGGTGTGGTGGAAAATTCATGAACTTAATTTTATAGTTGTCTGTGAGGGAGTCTTAGGAAGTAAACAAATATTGGAGCACCCTCCCTACTCACCTGATCTGGCCCTCAGTGTGTTTTTTGTTTACCTGAAGATAAATGAAATACTGAAAGGAAGATATTTTGATGACATGCAGGGCACAAAGTGCAATATGATGACAGTTCTGATGGTCATTCCAGAAAAAGAGTTCCAAAATTCCTTTGAAGGGTGGACTAGGCACTGGATCAGTGGATAACTTCCCAAAGGGAGTACATTGAAGGTGACTGTAGTGATACTCAGCAATGAGGTATGTAGCATTTTTTCTAGGATAAGTTTGAATATAATTTTCAGATCTCGTATGCCATCCTACTGCCTTGTCAACAGTGTGGTTTCTGCTGAGTAGCCCAGTCTTAGCCTTATTTACCATATTTAACCTTAGCTCTCTTTAAAAGCTTCTCCTTATCTTTAGTTTTAAAGAGACTGCAGAAGCTGGAAGCAAACAAGAAGGACTGGTCGTTGGAAAGCATGACCTTGGTGACAGAAATGATGCCAAGAATTATATGATAGAATTTTGCAAGACTATCAACTTCTTCATTGCAAATATCTTTTTTAAACAACACAAACAGCAACGGTACACATGGAGCTCACCAGACAGAATACACAGGATCAAATTGATTACATCTATGGAAAAAGATGATGGAAAAGCTCCATATCAGCAGTCAGAACAAGACCAGGTGCTGACTGTAGCACAGGTAATCAACTTCTCATATGCAAATTCATAGTGAAACTGAAAAAAATTAGCACAAGTCCACGAGAAACAAAGCATGACATTGAGTACATCCCATCTGAGTTCTAAGACCATTTGAAGAACAGATTTGATGAGTTGGACACTAACGGCCAAAGACCAGATGAATTGTGGAATGACATCAAAGACATCATCCATGATTAAAGCAAGAGGATGTTAGAAAAGTACTTACTGATAGAGATCAAAGACAATAGCCTTTAGTACAGATTGGACCTCAACATCAAGACAACAAAAATTCTCACAACTGGACTGGTAAGCAACACAATTGTAAATGGAGAAAGGATTGAGGTTGTCAAAGATTTTCTTTTACTTGGTTCTACAATCAGTGCTCATGGAAGCAGCGGTCATGACATTAAGAAAGAAAGAGAAAACTAAATTGCATGTAAGAAGAGATTTGTAAATACTGTTGACTGTCAAGCTGCTAAAGCAAAAGGAAGAAGTGATGAAGTAAAAGAATTGAACAGAAGATTTAAAATGGCAGCTCGAGAAGACAAAAATAAAGTATTATAATGATAAGTGCAAAGAGTTAGAAGTAGACAGCCAAAAAGGAAGAAAACGTTCTACATTTCTCAAGCTGAAAAAACTGAAGAAAAAACCTAAGCCTCAAGTTGCAATAATGAAGGCAAAAGAAAATGGAAGGAATGCACAGTCATTGTATTAGAAAGAACTGGTCAATGTTGAGTGATGTGAAGAAGTAGCACATGATCAGGAACCAATGATACTTTAAAGGAAGAGGTCAAAGTTGCGTTGAAATCATTGGTGAAAAATAAGTCTCTAGGAATTGACGCAGTATCAACTGAGGTGTTTCAACAAATGGATACATCACTGGAAATGTTCACTTGTCTATGTCAGGAAATTTGGAGGATAGCTACCTAGCCAGTTGACTGGAAGAGATCCATATTTACTCCCATTCCAAAGAAAATTAATCCAACCAAATGTGAAAATGACCAAACAATATTGTAATATCACCTTCAGGTAAAACTTTGCTCAAAAGTGACTGCAACAGAATGTCGACAAGAAACTGCCACAAACTCAAGCCAGACTCAGAAGAGGACATGGGACTAGGAATATCACTGCCGATGTCAGATGTATTTTGGCTGAAAGCAATACCAGAAAGATGTCTCCTTTTGTTTCATTCACTGTGCAAAGGCATTTGACTGTGTGACTCATAATACATTAGGGATAACACTGTAGAAAATGGGAATTACAGAACATTTAACTATGCTCGTGAAGAATCTATAAATGGATCAAGAGGTAGCTGTGATAACAGAACAAGAGGACATAACATGGTTTAAAATCAGGAAAAGTGTACATCAAGATTGTGTCTTTTCACCATACCTTTTCAATTTGTACGCTGAGCAAGAAGCTGGATTATATGAAGGATGAAGCATCGGGATTAGGCCACCCATTAACAACCTTTGGTACCCAGAAGACACCACTTTACTTGTTGGAAGTGAAGAGGGTTCGAAACACTTACTGATGGAGATCAAAGACAACAACCTTCAGCACGGATTACACCTCAACATCAAGAAAACAAAAGTCCTTACAACTGGACCAGTAAGCAACACTGTGATAAATGGAGAAAGGATTGAGTTTGTCAAGGATTTTCTTTTACTTGGTTCCACAATCAGCATTCATGGAAGCAGCAGTCAAGACATCAAAAGTTGCTTTGCACTAGGAAAATCAGCTTCAAAGGCCTTTTCAAACATATTGAAAGGTAAAGATGTCACTATGAAGACTAAGGTATATCTGACCCAAGCCATGATATTTTCAATCTCGTCATACACATGCAAAAGCTGGACAATGAACAAGGAAGACAGAAGAATTGATGCCTTTAAATTGTGGTATTGGAGAAGAATACTGAATGTATCGTGGACTACCAAAAGAACAAGCAGATCTGTTCTGAAAGAAGTACGATCAGATTGCTCCTTGGAAGCAAAGATGGTGAGACTGCAATTTACACACTTTGAACATGTTGTTAGGAGGGATTAGCCCTTGGAAAAGGACTTCATGCTTGTTAGAGTTGGGAGACAACAAAATAGATAGAGACCCTCAAAAAGGTGACCCGACACAGTTGGCTGCAACAATGGGCTTAATCATAAAAATGATTGTGGACATGGCACAAGACAGAACAGTGTTTCATTCTGTTGTTCGCAGAGTTGCTATTAGTCAAAATGGAATCAGCAGCACCAGCAACATCTTCAGGGTTTTTTTTTTTTTTTTTTGCATGTGTGTGTGAATTAAGAATAATTTTATAGTGTATATCACAATGCCGTATAACCATCAGAACTTTCACTCTATTCTATTTTAGCTGCCCTCCCCACCTCCCCCTGTAAACAGCACACTTCCACTTTTGTTCAGAACTTCCCATGACCTTTTGATCAAAGCCTGGCCCCTCTCACTTAATCAACTTGGCTCCAGGAAACTGTCCCTCAGAAAACTCCATGCACATTTTTCAAGGTTTTTTCTGCTCTGATATCACTCTATGTTTTGCATCATAGAGATCATTCTCTTTCTGGGAAGCTGGCTCCAGTGCTGGATGCAGTTTGGGATTACAGAGTCTGAGGGACATATTCCCAGTGGCCCGCTATTCAGAAGGATCATCAAGTGTGGTCTTTTGGTAGAGTTCTAGCTCTGCCCTCTATGCCGTCACCTGCTCTGTCTGGAACACTGTTCCACGTACTCCATCCAGGCTGTCATTGGTGGTGGCCAGGTACCATCTAGTTCTTCTTGTCCCATGTTTAAGCAGGTTATGGCTAATATGGCTCATTCCATTTGGTGGGCTCCTATTTTTCTCCTGTCTTTGATGTCCTCCATTTGCCTCAGGTCCAGATGGACTGAGATCATTTTGTGCTATTTAGATGGCAGCTTACTAGCTGTTAAGACCCCAGCTGCCACTCATCCAGGTGATATGTGGAGTGATATCTTGAGAGAGGGAGAGAGAAAAACCTTGGATTTGCCAAGTAGTCTAGACGTTCCTTGAGAGTGTGACCCCCCCAATCCCAGGCCCTGTCTCTCTGTCCTTCCAAAGAAGTGGCCCATGTTGAGAGGACAATTTGGTTTTGAAGTTGAGTAGTTGTGAGTACCCCACTTCCAGTGCAAGCTGACACATCCTGTACCCACCACTAATCCTAACTGCTATCTAATTTGTAAAAAATCCTTCTCCCTCTCTTGCCCCCACCTTTGTAACCATCAAATATTGATTTCTACTGTGTTTAAATGCTTAGCTGTGTCTTTACAATAATGGTCTTGTAAAAAATTTGTCCTTTTTGTTTCTGGCTAATTTTGCTCACCATAAATTTCCTGTAGATGATCCCACATTAACAGGTATTTCTCTAAGCCATCATTGCTTCTCATCATTGCACAGTATTAGATTGTGTAAATATACCACATTTTGTTTAACCATACATCTGTGATGGGCATCTAGGTTGTTTCCAACTCTTTGTTATTGTAGAGAGAGCTGCAATAAACATTGTCATCAAGTATCTGTTTGAGTGGTGGTCAATATTTCTTTGGGATACATTCCAAGGAGTGAGATTGCTGGATCACATGGTATTTTGCATTTCTAGTTATTTTTTTTTTTAAATCAATTTCCATAGTGGCTGAACCACTTTACAGTCCCACCAACAGTATAGGAGGGTTCCAAATTTTCCATATCATCTCCAGCATTTATTAGTCTGTGTTTTTTGGGGGATGAGATTGGATCTCCTTGTGGTTTTGATTTGGACTTCTCTGATAGCTAGTGCTTGTGAATATTTCATCCTGTGTCTGTTGGCAACCTGTATGTCTTCTTTGGTTAAGTGGCTGTTCATGTCATTTGTCCATGTTTTAATTGGGTTGTTTGTCTTTTTTCTTGTAGAACTTTTGCAGTATCTTGTAGATTAGAGAGATTAAGTGGTTGTTGGAAATGTGGTGGGCAAATATTCATTCCTGTTCTGTAGGTAGTCTTTTTACTCTTTTGATGAAGGCTATGGATGAATGTGTTTAATTTTTAAGAGTTCCCAGTTATCTATTTTCACTTCTGATGATTGAAGCTTGTTGGTGGTTTTTGGTAGACTGTTGATGCCATGGGTTAGTGTCTTCACAATTTTCCTTCTGAGAATTTTATTGTTTTTGCTTTTATATTTAGGTCTTCAATCCATTTTGAACTAGTTTTTGTGCATGGGTGAGATAAGTGGCTTGTTTCATTTTTTTTTGCAGATGGATATCCAATTATGCCAACAACAGTTGTTGAAGAGACTGTCTTTACCCCAAGTCACCATCTTTTGGCCTTTATCAAGTATCAGCTGTTTGTAGGTGGATGAAGTTATATTTAGACATTTTTATTCTATTTCATTGATCTATGTGTCTGTTTTTGTGCCAATACAAGGCAGTCCTCACTACTGTAGCAGTGTAGTAGGTTTTAAGGTTGGGAAGGGTTAGGCCTCCCACTTTGTTCCTCTTCTTTAGTGATAATTTACTTACCTGTGGCTTCCTTCCTTTCCGTATGAAGCAGGTGATTTGTTTCTCCATCTTGTTGGAAAAAACATCACTGGAAATTGAATTGGGATTGCATTGTATGTATATATTGCTTTGGGAAGTATAGACATTTTCATAATGTTAAGTCTTCCTATCTAGTAACAAGGTAGGTATCTCCACTTGTGTAAGTAATTTTTCACTCTTCGAATAGGAACTTGTGGTTTTCTTTATATAAGCCTTTTACATTTCTGGTTAGATTTATCCCCAGATATTTTATCCTCTTGAGAGCTATAGTAAGTGGTAATGATCTTGTGATTTCCTCTTTGGTTGTCTCTTCGTTGGTGCAAGGAATCTCAGTGATTTATGTATATTTATCTTGCATCCTGTTTATCTTGTTTATTTTGTTAAAGTCTTCTATTAGATCCAGTAGTTTTTTTGGTGCGTTCTTTAGTGTTTTCTGTGTATAAGATCATGTCATTGACAAATAACAATACTTTGACTTCATCTTTAATGATTTGGATGCCCCTTATTTCTTTATCATGTCAAATTGTTCTGTCTACGACCTCCAGAATAATGTTGAATAGAAGTGGTGACAATGGGCATCCTTGCCTAGTACCTGTTCTTAAATGGAATGTTTTCAACATCTTGCCATTAAGTATGATGTTAGCTGTTGGTTTAGTGTAGATGACTTCTATTATGTTGAGGAATTCCACTTCTATTCCTATTTTTCTGAGAATTTTTAACACAGATGGGTGTTGGACTTTATCATGCCTTTTCTACATCAATTGTATTATCTTTTGTTTTACTAAGTTTGTAATATTTCTTGTTGTTTTTCTTCTGAGATCACATTTTGTTGAGTTTGATGAGCATCTTGGGTAGATATATCCCCATCTTTCATATCAGGGAAATTTTCTGTCAAAAAATCTTCAAATATTCTCTCTGTATTGCCTGTTGCTCTCTTCCCCTATTATAGTACTCAGATTACTCCTAAATATTTCTCTTGATTAAGTCCTACATTACTCTTAGTGCTTCTTCATTTCAAAAAAGATTATCTAAGTTTTCCTCAACTATGTTTTGTAGCAGTTGCTTTATCTTCAAACTTACTCATTCTGCCTTTCATTGCCTCAGTTCTGCTCCTTTGACTTTCTATTGCATTGTTTAATTCTGTGATTTTTATTGTTAATCTGACGGATTTCAGATCATGGTTGCTCAAGTATTTCTTTCAGCCTGTTTCATCTTTCATTATGCTTTGTTGCATTTTGACTGATTTCCTTCTTGATCTCTTGAAGAGCTCCGAACAATAATCTTTTGTGTTCTACCTCTAATAAATCTAGAATGTTCTCTTTGGAAAATATTTAGACTGTTTGGGGGACATTTTCTGAACTCATTGTTGTCTACCTCTTTAAATGGTTCGACATTGACTATTGTCTCTGAGCCATCAGAAAGTTGTTCTAATTTATTTATATTTGCTTACTTTTTATTTTTTTTTATTTTTTGAATTCCCGAACATATTGGTTGTATGAGCTAGTTGATTATCGGGCACCTTATCAATTCTGTTATCCTGTTAATGGTTTGTTAGAACTGTTTTTTACTAGGCACATGGCCCCAGGCTTTTGTTTACTTCTCCTTAGTGTATCCAGCTTAGAAGCCCAGGTAGTCAGTTACTAAACGTGGTGCTAGCTCTTCCTTCCAGCACCGGCTGTCCTTCCAGTGCTAGCTCTTCCTTACAATGTATGTATTATAACTATAGCTATATGTAGCTATAGCTCAATTTGGGTTCAAGAAGCTAGCTCTTCCTTCCAGCGCTGCTGTCCTTCCAGAACCGGCTGTCCTTCCAGAACTGGCTGTCCTTCCAGAGCTGGCTGTCCTTCCGGCGCTGGCTCTTCCTTCCAGAGCTAGCTGTCCTTACAGTGCTAGCTGGGCAAGGGTGATTTGTGTAGGTGCAGGCCGCTAGTTGCACAAGCTGAGAAATATAAGTGACTGACAGCAGTCTCCACCTAGGCAAAAGACCTGTTTCTGCTCTGTGTTTCTGAGTTTCTGGCTTAGAGGATTTGGCAGATCCCCCTTCCTCTTCAATTCTAGAAAAATAGCTCAGATTGCCTATAAGGGGTCCTATTTCTGCCCCAGGTAAAGTATCAGAATTTGGCACCCTATGCACCCTATGCAGTACAGAGAAGGGAGGGGGAAGTGCTGGGGAGTGGGAGAAGAGTTTATCCTGAAGTTTTAGATCTGTACATGTCCATGAGAACTTAGTTTTTGTTGATCAAATAGGACTGTTCTGCAAATCTAGAGGTGTTAGTGTCAGTAGCTCAGCTTCTCCACCAAGGAAAATGTTTTTACAAACACCACCGCTTTGTTCATCATGCTGCCAGTAGTGGATCCTCCTGTGCAGTGCAGAGTCGCACAGTGTCAGGTTGGCCAGTCTAGGTACTTCTGAACCTACTCTCCCTTCCTTGTTGCTCAGTCTGATTGTGCAGCTTTCTTTTTGATGTTTAGAGCTCATATAGCATCATATGTAATCTGTTCCATTGTTTTCCTGGATCTTTGCTGTTAGATAGCAAGAAGTATCTTGCTACTCTGCCATCTCAGCCCTGCCTCAGTATACTTTACTTTTAATCTTAGTTTTATTCATTAGGGCCATGCTGTTATAAATAAGCTCTTGTGATTTTAGAGCTAAGAACTGTCTGAAGTACAACTTAGGGAAACTTTCACAAACATGTTTCAGAGATGTAAAATAAAGTATCAAAACAGGAAGACTGGTTCCTTTTCCAGCTCATTCACTCAGTAGAAAGGTACTTCATGCCTACTATAGCTCAGTTACAGTTCTAGAAGCTAATGAACTTGATGAACAAGACAAATAGTTCCCCTTATGTAGCTTTCATGTAAGTGGCATGAAAGGCAAACAAACAAATGGGTTCACAACAGAGATTTAAGTTATGATCACTGCTACTAAAATAGGATAGATACAAGGAGTAGGCTGTTCTATAGAGTGGGCTTGAGATCTCTGTGGCCAGGTTTACAAGGTTCCAGTCCAGCTATCTGCCTTTACTATTCATGAGGCTATGAAACCCAGACTGACAGATATGTAGAGCTGATCCAGTTTTAAGAAGTAGGGACAGAGGTCTAATGAAACCAGAAAAAGAAAAAAGAAAAAGGAATATTACAGTTCAAGGAAATGGTCAGATAGGGAAGTAAAAACACAGAAGAAGCCTCTGGAAGCTACTCTCAGAGCTGAACTCAAGAAAATTCATCCTCCTGAGGAGAGCTTATTACAACAATATAACAATATAGAAGTAAACATATGGGACTGAATAGAGTCCAGTCTCAAAGGTGACCACAGACCTTTAACCCTATTTAGATATTCACGTGTTTGGACACCTACATCTGTAAAGTTTGTAGTTTACACATACTCCCACAAAATTATTAATTAATCGTTTCAAATTTAGTACACTGGTCACAGACAAGAGTTGAAAAGGGACCCCGTAGAGCATTACAGATGAGGTGGAAGTACAAAAAGCTGTGTCAGTGTCTTTGGTGGCACTAAGAGGAACAGGCTATAAAAAAATGTGACAGTCACTCTAAGTGCTTAATTTACAGGTTTTGTTTGTTTTGTTTTACTTTTTGTTACTTTTCTTTACCCTAGGTATTGATTTTCTTTTTGTTATTTTAACTTCAGATTGCAGAACTTTGCCAATAGCTTATATTGTCTGTTACTCTAAAAATCGGAAGAAATATTTACAGGGCTTTCTTATTACAGAGAAACAACTAAAAAATGCTACTTTCAACCATCATCAAAATCAGGAAAACCTGAGATCTCTAAAGACAATATATTTATAGCACCTTTCTCCTATATATAAGAGGTAGGAACTGGCACATTCTGTCTTTTTATTGCAAAATATTTACAGGTCCAATGCTACTAGTAAATAAAATCTAACAGATTATTATTCCTATAATGGTTTGGATTGGGTTGACCTTCCTATCCTTTGTCCTCATGACTACTGACAGACTTGTGTCAGAGGGCTGGGTGTGGTCCATATTTCAGTCTGCAGTTCAAGCACTAGAGTACTCTCTCTGTGAACTCATAAGTTCCTGTGAAGCTCAGACTTACTACATTGGCTCCAGTAAACCTATACTCCAACAGACTAACATTATCTGTGATGATTTAGCTTCATACCATACTCTCTCAATCTAAATGAATTTGGACATAATGAGTGCATGTGGATGAGATTATGATATTTGGATTTCTGTAAATACACAGTATAGCAATACTGACATAAAGAGAAACAAATTAAAATGGCTTTAATTGATGTTCTGATGGGTGGAAAAGATTGAACATATGCATAAAAATATGCCATGTTATATTTAGTATAAATCTTGAAACTGCATCTACCCTTTCTTCCAAACCATTTCTGCTGTAATTTCTAGATGTAAAACAATAGTCTTTCAAATTTTGACTTTTCTCCCACAGTAGTATTTATAACATCACTGCAAATAATTATCGTCTGTACGTCCATGTTAAGCCAAAAACTTAACAATGTATTTTATGTACCAGATTTAATTATTCAGTAGGAAAAAAGTTGAAGTTTCAAGTAGGATTTAGACTTGTCTTAATTCATGTATGATATGACTCTCAGTCAGAAATTAATTTTTACTAAATTTTTTCACTGTAAAGTGTTCTAGTAGTGTTTGGTTTTGCATTATTTAGTATCTTGAGAGAGATTTGAATGGGATGGGTAGGGAATATAGGGTCTGTGTCAAAGGTTTGATCCTCAGACCGACTAAACAAATAGGGTCTTCAAAGAAAAATTGAACAGTTTGTTTATATAGAGCCTCTGGTAGACAGGTATATATTATGGCTGTCTTTCCTATGAAAGGAAAATTCTGTCCACTTCCACATGGAAACTCACATGGCTTCAGAACAAAGATAATGTCAGGCAACAAAGTGCCTTGCTTATTGCTGTGATATTTGTATCTCCCCAGCAGTACTGAGCAAGTAATCCTTGTGGTAAACATTAGTGCTGACACATTGGTCACTTGTACATCAAGAGAGGTCAGATGATGCCTTGCATGTGTTAAAATCAAAAAAGACTAAAAAGAGGATGAGGCTAGAATAATTCGAGAAGACAGATTAACAGATCATACTACACACACATTGCATTGGGAAGATCTGCCACAAAGGATTTCTTTAAAGTGTTTAAAAAAACAAGATGTCACCTTGAAGACTAATGTGTGCCTAACCTAAGCCATGATATTTTCAATGACATCATATGTGTGCAAATCTGGACAAAGAACAAGGAAGACAGGAGAAGAACTGATGCCTTTGAATTGTGATTTTGGAGAAGAATATTGTATGTATCACGGACTACCAAAAGAGCAAACTGCTCTGTCCTGGAAGAAGTACAACTAGAGTGCTCCTTGGGAGCAAAGATGGTGAGACTTGGTCTTACATACTTTGGACATGTTGTTAGAAGGGATCAGTCCCTGAGAAAGACACCATGCTTGGTAGAGTGGAGGGTCAGTGACAAAGAGGAAGACCCCCAACAAGATGGACTGATAGAGAGACTGCAACAATGGGATTAAACAGAAAAACGATTGTGGGCATAGTGAAAGACCAGGCAGTGTTTTGTTCTGTTGTGCACAGTTTTGCTATGAGTTAGAAGTGACTCAAGGGCACCTAACAACAACAACAACAGTGCACACTCCTGTGCATTCTAAGAAATAACAGTAAAAAGTGAGTCTTTAGTAGTTTTTGTATGTTCAAAGTAAATGGAAATACTTTGTGAAATTTACAAAGCTATTTTTATTGTCATATATTTTTGTACACCGCACGCATAATGTCAAGGTTAGCTAGGGAACCTGATCTCTGCCACCACATATTGACATATTTTACTCCAGTATCGAACATTTTTTAGGGATAGCAAAAGTCGTGGTTTGCATTATAGAACACATATAGTATTGAGAAGGTTGGCAGGGGAACCTGATCTGCCATGTGTCAACAGTTCTCCCTGGCAGTTTGTGATGCAGATATGGGTTCTTCCCGATAGTTGTGATGCAAATAGGGTAGTTGTAAGGTGGCCTCAGGCCCAGTTAGAAAGGGAGTTACTACTTTCCCTCCCATCTATGACATCACCTCTTGCTTTTGCCAATTAAAAAACACCCTGAAAATGTATATGTGGTCTTTTTCCACTCATGGAGACTGACCTGCACCCTCTTTGGAATGTACTGTCCCTTAATAAACTTTTCCACCATTTGCTACTAAAAAGGATGCATCTTGTTGTGCTTTGGGGAAGGGAGATCCCAGTTCGCCACCTGTTGGGGGACAGAACTTGCTAGTTCTATCTTTGGAAACCGAATCAGGTCACTGGAGATCTAATCAGCTCCATGAGCTTGACAACAATATCTGGGAAGATGAGGGTTACAGTTATAATAAATATAATTACTGTTGTTTAAAAAGAGAGGAAATGGGAAGTAGATCATGTTATTATTTTTACTGATGGCTATATTCTAGCTGCAAGTGGAAAAATTCTGATTGCTTCCACATGTCCATCTGACAACAAGGTTCATGTTTAAATGGACTTCTGCTAACTTGGTGGTTATGTACAACTATTCTTTGTCCTTCTGGGCAGGTTTGATAAACTGCTTAGCACTACATTGTTTTCATCTTTTCAAGGCATACCTGTGCACTTCACAGCAACAGCTACTGATATGAGCTCTAAACCTATCTGCCTCTAATCATTTGTTCAGTTTATCAATTCATGAGTTTCCCTACAACTGTCTTTCTGCATGAAAATTATTATTTTTTTGCCACCATTTTCTTACCTGTCCTATTTACATTTCTTTTTTTTGGCTGACTATCATAGTCATTTAGCCAGAATCAACCAGATGGTAGTGAGTTTGGTTCAGTTCACACCAACATTTGGAAACCCTGGTGGAGCAGAGGGTAAGTGCTGTATCTGCTGACCACAAGGTCGGCATCTGCCAGGCCCTCCTCCGACACTCTGTGGGGGCAGTTCTACTGTTTGCAGGGTCACTCTGAGTTAGAATTCACTCAAAGGGAATGGGTTGGGGTGGGTTGGGTTGACCTTGCCCTTTAGTGTTATATAAATGTTTTCCCAATTTGAAAGACTTGAACCAATGCCTGATTGTGACAAAGTCTTCATCATCATCACTTTTACTTGCCACTTTGCACCTTTTAAATCATTGAAAAGGTTTTGAGCCTTTTCTTGGGAACATATAACCTTTTCTGAGTTAACACTTCTGACTTCAAGACAAATTCAGGGACAGATTTTTCTTTTAATCCAAGGACTGCCTGTATTTACAAAAAGAAGTCAAATTTTCTCACTAGAATGGTTGTGATACCAAGACATTTACAGGCATGAGAAAATAAAGTAACAGTATGATATAACCCCAGGAAAACAAAGGGGAAAATCCTAAATAATGTATTTGAAACCAAGTTTGACATTGTACAATGAAGACCAAGTTCAGGTAATCACCGGAATACAAAATGAGTTTAATATTTGTAAACCAGTTGATAAACTTTACCACTTTATCACCTACGGTGACATAAACAAAGGAAGATGAAACATTTAAAGAGTCTCTAATGATGAAAAATTAGCACCTAGGGGAGGCAAAGCGTTTTTAATTTATCAAGGTGTATCATTCTTCACATATAAGCATATAGCAAAGTTAAATCTAATGGTGCATAATTGATCTTATTCTCTTCATTGTAAAAGATTTTGCTGAACTATCATTTGCAAGCAGTAAAATGAACAAAACTTAATTTCACTGAATTGATATATGTACATTTCAACATACAGAGCATTTCACCCAGTTTTTTATATATAAGTTATTTTTCTTCAGTTAGGAGGGTCTCACCGCTGTTACCCTGTCTTGGAGTCTTTATGATATCTTGTAATGAATAAAACTTCTTAATTATAATGAAGTCAATTTATCTATTTTTTTCTCTGAATTCTTTGTAATCACTTTTCATTCATGTGATTAATTTATCTTTAGTATATTTTATAATTTATGACACTTACATTCTGTTTAATAAGTATTTTTCTACCTCCAGGTCATGAAGATATTGCCCTCTGTTAACTTCTAAAAGGTTTGAATAGTTACCTTTCATTTGTAGTTCTAGGATCTTAGCTCATTCGTGTGTGTGTGGTAGAATTGTTCAGAAAAGCAATTTACCATTAAGTTCATTAATGGTAAAATGGAGAAATCAGTTTTGTTCTGCTGATAAAGTGATATACTCTACAAGAGTACAAATTGATGAACTATCATGACAAGCATCAGTGAGATAAATATTAGAATTACAACCCTCAGCAGAAGACTTCAGTCACAGAACAGTGAATGTCTTAAGGCTTCATTTGTATAAAGTTCTGAAGCAGGCAAAAACCACAAGATATTTAGAACTGCAGACAAGACCTATAACATAATCCAGAGAATAATTAGCAAAATTTTTCTAACAGTGGTTAATGCTGGGAGAATGAAAGTGGACAACAATAGCAGAATGCAATACAGGAGTCGATGATGAGGATAATTGTGATTCATTTCTCACTGTGGGAATCTCTAAGGTAAATAAGTGAGAAAAACATTCAGTTTTCTCTTTATCAACTATAAAATATGCATATGCATGTAATACAAATTCATAGCACATATCTTTCTGTGGGGATGATATTTCAAAATAAATATATATTCTTTTACAAAAATAAGTAGAGGGAAAATCTTAGGGACAAAAATGGACAGAACAGTAGAAACATATTTGAAATCTGTATGAAAATAAATCTTAGAGGGTTATGTGTTTTGTTTGTGATTTTTTTTTAAAGTTATTGGCCTCTAAAGAATGTATTGGCCTATTCTTCACTAGGATAGTTTCCCCCTCCCAGTAATCTATAAATCTCTTAAGTAATAATGATGATAATAACTCACAGATTTTTATACTGCATAACATATCAATAATAAGAAGGCAAATAATAAACAAGTTTCCAAAATAAAACTACCTTTTTATTCCATAAAAATACTCTAGGCCAGTCTGCTTCTTCTAAGTTCCAGAAGCTCAAGGCCATGACATTAATTATATCAGCCTGTGGCACACATAGCACTTCGCAATCCAGGGTCTCAATCTCCTCAACTTTGAAATTAATTACATTTAATGCTTTATTGAATTTTGCAATTACTGGTCACTCCTGGCCAAGTTTCCTTGCGGTAATTGCCAGTGTGATACCACTCCTTTGTTTTTAAATGAGGATAAATTGGCACCTGCCTTTCTTTACTAATTAATTTCTATAAAAAGCTTATTTCTGGCTACTGTGGAGTTAAAGCCATCCCCCAAAACAGTGTGCTCTATTTCAGTAGTTCTGCAACCTTTGAGCACAGTAAATTCACCTTACAGTTTTGAAAATTGTTGATACCTGAATTTCACGCCAAGAAATTTGAATTTAGTTGATCTGAGGAGCTTGAAAAGGTCTGAGGCATTTGGAAAACTAAAGAAAAATCTCTAATATGCAAAAAAGTTTCAGAATCACTGCTTTTCATTATCCTCTCCATTTTCCGTTTATAGATTGAATAGACTTTTCACAAAACTGAATAATTATTTGCTGATGATTTTTAGTTAAGGAACCTTGATGATACAAGTAGCTTTCAATAGGCTGCTAGCCAAAATCTCCATCTGGACCAATCCTTGTGGTGTAGTAGGTTAAGTGCTAAGTCTGCTAACCAAAGAGCTGGCAGATCAAACCTGCCAGGTGCTTCCTGGAAACTCCATGTGAGCTGTTCTACCCTAATGTCTGGGGTCACTATGAGTCTGACCCAATTCAACAGCAGTGGGTTTCTTTCTTTTTTTTTAAATCGGTTATAGGATCGCTATCAGTCAGAACTGACTTGACAGCAGTGGTGGTGGTGGATGGGCTCCCTGAGAAAAAAGATCTGGTGGTCTGCCTTCATCAAGACTGCAGCCAAGAATACTCATGAAAAAGATCTGCTGTGTAACCAAGGAGACAGTCGTAAATCAAGGGAGAGGGGTGACTCAAGAGAAGCCAACTACAACAGAAATTGTGTTGTCTAGTATTGGAATTGAAAAAAAGTTAACTGAGCTAAGCAAATACTACTATAAAATAACTCTATCATTCCTAGACAAAGATACCAGTTTGTCTTTACAACTTACTGTTTATATGCTTTCAGTAGAAGAAGATAAAGAAAGTAATTATATTTTTTAAGCAGTATTAAAAAATGCTTATACTTTAAGTGAAAGACTATAATTGAAGTCAATTTATCATACAAAATCTTACACACACATTGCTATTATGCAACTCCAGTGGCTCTCTTCACACTGCAACATCCTCCTCCTCCTTTCAACCCCACATTTCCTATGGCCATTCAACTAACTCCTGTTCCCTTCTGCCCTCTCATCTTGCCTCTGGACAGGAATTGTCCAGTTAGTCTCACATATCTATGTAAGCCAAGAAGCGCACTCTATACCACTATCATTTTATGCCTTATAGTCTAGTTAAACCTTTGTCTGAAGAGTTGGTTTCAATGATGGTTTCATTTCTGGGCTAACAAAGTATCTAAGGGCCATGCCTTCTGGGGACTTTCAAGTCTGTCAGACCATCTAGTCTGGTCTTTTTAATAGAGTTCTAGTTATGTACATCCATTTTTCTCCTGCTATGTCAAGAGCTCTTTGCTATGTTCTCTGCCAGAACAGTTATTGGTGGTGGCCAGGTATGGTCTAGCCCTCCTGGTCTCATGCTGATGTAGTCTTTGGATTATGTGGCCCTTTCTGTCTCATGGGCTCATATTTTTCTTATCTCTTTGATGTCCTTCATTTCCCTCTGTTCCACGTCAGTTGGGGACCAACTGATGCTACTTGGAGGACAGCTAGCTAGCTTTTAAGACACCAGATGCCATTCACTACAGTGGGATGCAGAACATTTACTCAGAAAACTTCGTTATGCCTATTGACTTAGAAGTTCCCTAAAACCATGGTCCCTAGACCCCTGCCCTTGCTACTCTGTGCTTCAAAGTGCTCCATTACATTTAGGAAACTTCTTAGCTTGTGATTTAGTGCAGTTGTGCTGACTTGTCTACTATATGTTGTCCCCTCTACACCTAACTTGATTCTTATCTGCTGATTAATGGATATCCCTCTGTCTCCCTCCATATCTTTTCTTCTGTGTTTAAACTTTTTCTTCAGTCCTCAAACAGCAGTCTCATAAAATATTTGTACTTTTGCTAATGACCAATTTCACTCAGAGCAATGCCTTCTAGACTCTTCCATGTTATGTTTCTCTAGTTTATTGTTGTTCTTTATCACTGCATAATACTCCACTGTGTGAATGTAGGATAGTTTGTTCACCCATTCATCTGTCAATAGGCACCTGGGTTGATTCCATCCTTCCTTCTGCTTAGTAGACAGTGTTACAGTAAACATTTGAATGCATGTATCTATTTGTGTGGTAGCCTTTCTTGATCTAGGGTATATTCCAAGAAGTGGGATTGCTAGATCCTGTTGTATTTCTGTTTCTAGCTTTTAAAGAAAGTGTGAAATCAATTTCCAAAGTGGTTATACTATCTTACATTCCCACTGGCAGTATACGAGTGTTCTGGTCTCTCTACAATCTCTCCAACATTCATTATTTTATCTTTTTGAATTAATGCCAGCTTTGTTGGGGTGAGATAGCATCTCATTGTTTTGATTTACATTTCTCTAATGGCTAATGGTAGTATTTCCTTATGTATCTGTTAGCAACCTGAATCTCTTTTTTAGGGAAGCACTTGTTCATATCCTTTGTCTGTTTTTTAAATGGGTTATTTCTCTTGTTGAAGTTATAAAGTATCTTGTAGATTTTGAAGATCAAGCCCTGATTGGATTTGTCATAGGTTGTCTATTTAGTCTTCTGACTAAATCTCTGGATGAGTATTAGTGTTTGATTTTTATGAGTTCCCAGTTATCTATTTTCTGGTATCTGTGTGCTGCTAGTTGTGTTTTGTATTCTGCTTATGCTATGTACTAGGGAACCCAGACTTTTCCCTGGTTTTTCCTCCATTGATCTTTACTATTTTAGATTTGATATTTAGGTCCTTGATCCATTTTGAGTTAGTTTTTTGCACGGTGTGAGATATAGGTCTTGTTTCATTTTTTTACAAATGGATATCCAACTATGTCAACACCTTTTATTCAATGGACTGTCTTTTCCCCAATTTAAGGACTTTGGACCCTTTGTAAAATATCAGCTGTTTGTAGATGGATGACTTGATGTCTAGATTTTCAATTCTGTTCCATTGGTCTATGTAACAGTTTTTGTGATGGTACTAGGCTGTTTAGACTACAATAGCAGCATAACATGTTATAAAGTCAGGTAGTATAAAGTCTCCCACTTTGTTCTTCTTCAATAATGCTTTTATAAGTAGGATTTTTAAAATGTGAGTCTTTAATTATTGAAAGTCAAGATATATGCTTGTTCTGCATCTTTTAGTCTTTAATTTAGTCTTAAACTGTGTGGAATTTATCACTGTCATTTACAGAAATTGTTATCTGTTAGATCAGCAGGAAATGCTATGGATACAGTCAAATCTGAAAAGATGTAAGTGGAAGAGGGAGGGGCTCCATTAAAAGAAAATCATTGACAACATAAACACCAGACCTATGATACTTTTCATAGATAAATAGAATTGGCATGACTTTTGGCTGGCTCCAGACTTCTCAATGACAAAATTATGGGACAGACAAAACAAAAAAAAAAAAAGAAAGAAAAATAGTAACTAAATATACATAACAGTCCAATAAATTAAAATAATTAAGCTTAGATTGGAAAATCTTGTGGTGTAATGGCTAAGAGCTACATCTCTTAACCAAAAATTCAGGAGGTAGAACTCATCATAGGGTTACTATGAGTTAGAATCAATCTGATGGCAGCAGATGTTGTTTTTCTTTAAACTTAGATAAGAGAAAAAAGAAGATAAACCTATAAGTCATTGCTGTAGAGTCAATTTTGACTCATAGTGACCCTATAGAACAGAATCGAACTGCCCCATAGAGTTTCCAAGGAATCTCCAGTGGATCTGAACTACCAATATCCTGGTTAATAGTCCTAGAACAAATCACTGCACAACCAAGTTTCCCAAACACAAGATACAAAGATGTGATTGTTGATAACATCAAAATAAAAGAGGAGGGTGATTAGAGTAGGTATAGAACTTTTATATGTTAAAGAAGTTAAGGCTACTTCAAGATGTAGCAGTTTGTTTTAGAAGTAAAATGTCAGGGCCAGAGTCCAGATGGTGGACTAAATGCATGCCTCCCTAAGTCCCTCTGGAAACCAAGACCGGAAATGATAACTAAACGGAGACTTCTGGACACCTAGTGAGGCCTGGGATGTGGCATAGGCTGTTAATTTGGACTTCATACCACCGAATGCGAAACCGCCTCTCTTTCACTGACCTCACTCTGGGTGAGCATAGGCTTCCACAGACTGAAGGTAACTCATAATGTTGATTTTTTTCTCCTGTGTCTTGGCCAGTGGGCAGAGCTGGGACTTGGCTAGCTGCTTGTCTCGGACATACTGCTGATGGGACCAGCAGGCAAAATTGTCAGGTTCTGAGAACTAGGCTTTGGACACTATACACCTTGGCTCCTCTAGCCTACTTTTCTGCCTCCACCATGTGGTACCCATAGAGATGCGCTTGTGTGGGACACCATCTTGATCCACTGGGAAACAGAGAAGGCCAGGCAGAGGCCCTAGCCAGACTTGGTTCCTAGGCTGGGAGGTGGTGCCTGCCAGGGGTAGAGTGCTTTTCCAGCATGAAGGCGGTGTTTTGCACAGTGTCACCTGGGGTGGGGGACCAGCAGCACAGGCTGTGGACTCTGGGAGTTTTAGCACTCTTGGCATCTCTTTCCATCAGGAGCCTTATGCTGGCCAGCTGGTGAGCTTGTGTGGGACACCATCTTGTTTTGCTTGGAGGTGGAGTCATCCATATGGAAGCCTCACCTGGGCCTAATTTGTGGGCTCGGAGGCAGTGCCTGCCCAGAAGAGACTGTTTTTCCAGCACAAAGCAGAATTCTACACAGTATAGCCTATAGCTGGGCCTGACAGCAGAGGCTAGCAGGCCTGTAGCCTTTCTGTATTTTGAGCTAATTTATAGCATCCAGTGTTCAATACAGAGGTGCTTACTTTGCCAGCTGGGAAGAGGGACTTATACACCTGAAAACCTGACTAAATTTGGAAGTTGTCAGATACTTTTTACAATTCAATTTAAGATGGCCTTGAGAAACAACTGTGATCTGTCTTCACAGCATCTCTCCCAGCCTCTACTGACCCACATGAAGCCCCCAAAGCAACAAACTTTGGAGAAGACAGTAAACTAGAAATCACCCATGGCATTAGAAGGAATCCAAAAGAAACCACCTCAGTACTTCCCAGATGAGGAAGCTTTTCAAAGCTATCAGAGGTGAATACAAAAGGATTATATAGACAGCCCTCTTAGACCTTATACAAAATGCAGCAGAGCAAAACAAAAAATTAATCAAGCTGTTTGACCTAATGAAACATCAGTACTCAGAAACCCAACAGATCAAGAACAAAATAAAAGACATAAAAACTTCAATTCAAAGCCAAGAAAAAAGAATGGAACAAATGCAAAAGAGAATTTCTGATTTGGAAAACAGCGCTACTTACTCCAGCATCTATGAGGAGAAATCAGAAAAAAGAAACAAAAAAAAATGAAGAAGCATGTGGGACTCTATTAAGGAGAACGAGCTATGATTAATTGGAATTTCTGAACAGGGTGAGACACCTGAGAATACAGAGACTATTGTTGCTGAGCTGCTGACAGAAAACTTACCAGAAATTAGGAAAGAGTATACAGACATACAAGACACGTATCCAACACCACTCAATATAGATCTAAATAGAAAGACACGGAGACATATTATAATCATGCTCAACAAAATAAAACCTAAGCAGCAACTTTTAAAGGCAACAAGACTCAAAGTAAAGCCAACATTCAGAAGGAAACCCTTCAGGCTTTCATCAGATTTCTCAGCAGAAACAATGCTGGCATGGAGACAGTGGCATGACACATTCAAAGCCTTGAAGGAGGAGAACTTCCAAAACAAGAATTATATGTCCTGCAAAACTATCTTTCAAATATGAAAATGAAATTAAGACATTCACACATAAACAGAAACTCAGAGACTTTGTAGAAACCAAACCAAAGCTATGAGAAATACTCAAAGAATTTCTTGGCTTTGAAGAACAAAACTGCTAACTTTATATTTGGAAGGACACATTATCCAGAATCCTACTCAGCTAGGGAAGGCTTTAAACACAATGAAAGTTATAATAGTGAAAGAAACAATGTAGTAATCATATTATGTAAACTATGATATTATCATATTAAAAAGAGGGATGGACTACAGTTGTTATAGCCCTTCCAGATGGAGAGGAAGTTGACAAGACTGGTAGCAATGAAAACTGGGTTTATATATAGTTTATTAAGGGGGCTCATAGGGCCAACCATAAAGCACAATAAAGAAGCAACATACCATATCAAGAAATGTAATACAGCAGTCCAAACAACCACAAAACTACCCTAAAAAAGGTGAAAAATCAACTCACAAAGAAGAATGTCGCAGAACAGACTAATAAGAACAACAGAGAAAATATCCACACAGAAATAAAGATATCACAATGGCAGCACTGAATACATACCTTTCAATAATCACATTGAATGTGAATGGACTGAATGCTCCAGTAAAGAGACATCGAGTGACATCTTGGATCAAAAGATATGACCCATCTGTATGTTGCCTACAAGAAACTCACCTTAGACTTAAAGATAGGAACAAACTGAAAACTAAAGGATGGAAGAATATATATCAGGCTAACAATGAACCAAAAAGAGCAGATGTGGCAATTCTAATCTCAGATAAAATCGATTTTAATGTAAAATCCACCATCATGGACAAGAATGGACACTATTTATGGCTGAAACTTTCAATACACAAAGGGGACTTAACACTATTAAATATTTATTCATCTAATGTTAGAACATCTAAATACATCAAAGAAACACTGACTGCACTCAGAAAGGAGATAGATCACTCCACAATGAAAGAAGGAGACGTCAACACTCCACTCTCAAAACTGAGCAGATCATCTAGAAAAAGGCTCAAGAAAGACACACAAGACCTTATTGAGACAATTAATCAACTAGACCTCATCAACGTATATAGAACTTTCTACCCATCAGCAGAAAACTACACCTTCTTCTCCAGTGCACATGGAACATTCTCAAGAATAGGCAATGCGTTAGGATATAAAGCAATTCTCAACAAAATCCATACCATTGAATTAATGCAAAACATCTTATCAGATCATAAAGTCATAAAAGTCAAAATCAGTAACAGAAAAAACACAGATGGAAAGTGGAACTCATGGAAGATGAACATAACCTTGCTCATAAAACTATAGATTATAGAAGAAATCAAGGATGAAATTCAGAAATTTATGGATTACTATGAGAATGAAACCCTGGTGGTGAAGTGGGCTAAGTGCTACCACTTCTAATCACAAGGTTGGAAATTCAAATCTACCAGGCGCTCCTTGAATACTCTAGAGGGCAGTTCTACTCTGGCCTCTAGGGTTGCCGTGAGCCAAATTTGACTCAATGGCACTTGGCTAATGAGAATGAAAATACTTCCTACCAGAACCTATGGGATACAGCCAAAGCAGTGCTCAGAGGTCTGTTAATCTCCATAAATGCACACATCTGGAAGGAAGAAATAAACCAAATCAAAGAACTGACTCTATAGCTTGAACAAGTAGAGAGAGCAACAGAGGAACACCTCAGGCACCAAAAGAAAAGAGATCCTAAAGATCAGAGCAGAGCTGAACTGATTAGAGAATAGAAGAAAACTGAAAAAATTGAAAAGGCCAAAAGCTATTTTTTTGAAAAGATAAACCAAACTGACACACCACTGGCTAAACTTACTAAAGAAAAATAGGAAAGGAAACTAATGACCCAAATTAGAAATGAGAGGAGAGTTGTCACAACAGATCCAACAGAAATCAAAAATGTCATAGCTGAATACTATGAAAGACTGTATTCTAACAAATTTGAAAACCTCAAGGAAATGAGTAAATTCCTTGATTCATACCACCTACCAAAATTATCACAAGGTGAAGTTGAACAACCTAATAAATGCATCACAAAGGAAGGGATTGAAAAAGTCATCCAAAAACTGCCAACCAAAAAAGCCAGGGCCCAGATAGCTTCACTGCAGAAGTCTATCAAGCTTTCAGAGAAGAGTTATCTCCAGTACTGCTGAGATTATTTCACAGTATAGAAACTCATTCTACGAAGCCAGCATAACCTTGATACCAAAGCCAGGGGAGGATCCAACCAAAAAGGAGAACTACAGACCTATATCATTCGTGAATCTAGATGACAAAATCTTCAACAAAATTCTTGCGAATAGAATACAGCAGCATATCAAAAAAGCAATCCATTATGACCAAGTTGGATTCATACCAGAGATGCAAGGCTGGTTCAACATCAGAAAAACAATTAATGTGATCAGCCACATAAACATCACAAGAGACAAGAATCACCTGAGCTTGTCTATTTATGTAGAAAAGGCATTTGATAAAGTCCAACAGCCATTCATTCTAAAAGCTCTCAGCAAAATAGGAATAGATAGCCAATTCCTCAATGCGATAAGGGCCGTTGGCTTTGTATAAATATACAAAGCCAACTGCCTACATCATCCAGAATGGAGACAGACTGAAGGAGTTTCCCTTGAGAACAGGAAATAGACAAGGATGCCAACTCTCACCTCTCCTATTCAACATTGTATTAGAAGTTCTAGCCAGTGCAATTAGACAAGATCAAGGAATAAAGGGCATCTGCACTGGCAAAGAAGAACTAAAAATCTCCCTATTTGCAGATGATATGATTGTATATGCAGAGAATCCCAAAGAATCCATAAGGAAACTACTCAAACTGATGAAAGAGTTTAGCAAAGTCTCAGAATACAAGATGAATGTAAGTAAATCAGTAGGATTCCTTTCAACCAACAATGAGATTATTAAGGAAGAAATCACCAAGTCAACACCATTTACTACAGCCCTTAAGAATATAAAGTGCCTAGGAATAAATTTAACCAGAGAAATAATAGACCTTTACAAAGAAAGGAAAAACTCTTACTACAAGAAACTGACAGTTACATAAATGGAGAAACCTACGGTGCTCATGGGTAGGAAGACTTAACATTGTGAAAATGTCTATTTTAGCCAAAGCAATCTACTTATATAATGCAATCCGAATACAAGTACCAGTGACATTTTTTAATGAGACGGAGGAACAAATTACCAACTTTGTCTGGAAAGGGAGGAAGCCCCAGATGAGTAAAGCATTACTAAAGAAGAAGAACACACTGAGAGGCCTCTCATTACCCAGCCTTAGAACCTATTACTCTGCCACAGTAGTCAAAACAGCCTGGTACTGTTACAAAAACAGACAGATCAGTGGAACACAATCGAGACCCCAGAGATGACATCATTGGCCTATGAACAGCTGATATTCGACAAAGGCCCTAAGACATTAAACAGGGGTAAAAACAGGATCTTCAACAAATGGTGCTGGCAAAATTGGATATGCATCTGCACTAAATTAAAACAAGACCCATATCTTACACCTTATACAAAAACCAATCCAGACTGGATAAAAGCCCTAAATGTCAAATCTAAAATGATAAAGCTCATCCAAGAAAAAGTAGGAACAACAAGGGAAGGTTTATACACAACATAGACAAACTGCAAAATCTGTCAGACAAACTGCAATCATCAAAAGAGAAAATAGATAAATGGGAACTATTAAGAATCAATCACTTTTGTTCATCCGAAGACTATTAATAGAATTAAAAGGCCACCTGCAGAATGGGAAAAAATATTTGGCAACTCTATGTCAGACTGACACCTGATTTCCATAATCTACAAGGTATTACAAAATAGCAATAAGAAGAAGACAAATCATCCAATCAAGTGATGGGCAAAGGAGATGGACATACACTTCTCTAAAGAGAAGATCCAGGCAGCCAAAGAACATATGCGGACATGCTCATGATCCTTAGCTGTTAAAGAAATTCAAATAAAAATAACAGCAAGATACCATCTCACCCCAACAAGGTTGGCCATGATCCAAAACACACAAAACAATAAATGCTGGAGAGGCTGCGGGGAGATTGGAACTTTCCTACACTGCTGGTGGGATTGCAAAATGGTGTAACCTCTTTGGAAAACAATCTGGCACTCTCTTAGGAAGCTGGATCTAGATATACCATTTGACTCAGTAATTCCACTGCTTGGAATATATTCTATGGAGTCAAGACCATTCACACCAACTGATACATGCTCATGAGTGTTTATCGCAGCACAGTCTACAATAGCAAAAAGATGGAATCAACCCACATGCCCAGCAACAGAAGAATGGATAGGTAAACTATTGTATACATACTCAATGGAACACTATTCAATGATAAAGAACAATGATGATAGCAGGAAACATCTCTTAACCTGGTTTCAACTGGAGGACATTATGTTGAGTGAAAGTAGTCAGCAACAGAAGGACAAATATTGTATGAGATACCTATGATAAGAGCTTAAAAGCAGACTCACGGTAACAGAAAAGACTCTTTGACAGCTGAAAGGGTGGGAAGGGCAGATGGCGAGGGGTGCAGGGTTTAGATTAGATAGTTGTTAGAAATTTGGTTGGGTGAAATCAGTGACAGCACACATTAGAGAGGAGATTAACATTAACTGGACTCCAACACAACTTGTGTGCTCCTCCCATCTTAACCCAGTATTGCAAGGACAGTGTAGCTGGGGCAGGGTGTCAGGGACCGTGCTGTCAGGTGCAATCAAGGCCAACTGGCACAACTAACATTTTCCTAGTGAGGACTCTCCGCACCCCACATTGATGAGTGGCATCTGGGGTCTTAAAAGCTGCCAAGCTGCCATCTGAGGATACAGCAAATGGTCCCAATTTAGCAGGAATGGATGATCACCAAGTTCCATAACAACACAGGGGAAAGAGAACCCAGAAGACAGAGAGATCCTTATGAGTGGGTGTCTACATAGACTTGTGACCAGAAGAACTGGATAGTGACCGGTCACCACTAGTGATAGCTGCCATGGATCTCACAAAGTTGAGGCTCACAGACAACACAAAAATCAATAGGGGTGCACCCTGAGATCTCCACTAAAAGACCACAGTTGATGGTCCAGGGGCTTCAGGGTTCCCCTGGGAGCATGGCCCCTTGCCCTGATGCTGCCACTGTCCATAAATCATAATGAAGGTCAACTTTTCGGATAGCAATGTATTGGACTTGGTGACGCAGAGTGACCGTATTTTGTGGGCACTTTACGGTTCTAGGCATCTTTAGGATGTGGTCATGCTGACCCCATACTGGAGGAAGGGGAGTGAGTGGAGAGGAAAAGATAGGAGATTGTTGGGAGGATAGGACATGTATAGAGCAGAGAGGTGGAGTGTGTTGTCACCATGCAGGGAGAGCAGTGGAAGCTGCATATAGGTGATTATGCAAATTTATATGGGAATGTACATTTTCATTCAATCATAATAAAATAAAAAAGTAAAATGTTAGGTGTAATCCTCATGGTAGCCAGAAATAAATGTGACTAAGGCTACTCTCCAAAATAAAGAAGTGAAAAAAAGAAAGAAAAACAGAAATCATAGACATCCAAAACAGAAGGAAATGGAAAAGTATATTTGTAAAAAACCCCAGCATTGAAAATAGACAGGAAGAAGAAGCCATTAATCTCATAAATGCATACTAAAAGGGTAGCTGTAATTACAATTCTATCAAGAATTACCATAAATGTAAATGGATCCAATGTTACAGTCAACAGACAGAGAGTGGCAGAATGGTTTAAAAAATGCATGTATTACTTATCCGTATACAATCTACAAGAGACACAACGCCTTAGGCACAATGATATAAGTAGTTTAAAATTCAAAGGATGAAAATAAAAATGCAAACAGCAACCAAAAGAGAAAGATGCAGAAATTTTATCTTCTGAAAATTTAGATTTCAAGTAAAAATCTACTATAAGAGACAAAGGACAAAATATAATGATAAAAACATTAATTCACCAAAAAGATTCTACAGTTATAAATATCTACACACTTAACTCTCAACAAAAACCAAATCCAAACCCACTGCCATCTATTTAATTCTAACTCATAACAGCCCTCTAAACAGAGTAGAACTTCTCCATGCAGTTTCCAAGGAGCACCTGGCAAACTTGAACCACCAACCTTCTGGTCAGCAGTCTTAGCACTTAACCACTACAACACCAGGATTTCCTACTTAACTTCAGAGACTCCATATTTATAACGCAAATTCTAACAGGATTGAATGGAGAAATAGAGCTACAGTAATAGTCAGTGCCAACTCACAGCAACCCTATGAACAATAGAATGCAACATTGTACAGTCCTGTACCATCCTCACAACCATTGTTATATGCTTGAACCCATTATTGCAGCCACTATGTCTATCCCTTTCTTTTAGGATCTTCCTCTCTTTCTTCTACATTACTTTAACAATCATAGCGTCCTCAGGGGCTGATGCCTCCTGATAATCTATCTACAGTATATGAGATGAAGTTTTGCCATTCTTGCTTCTAAGAAAATTTCTGGTTATACTTCTTCAAAGACAAACATTGTCATTCTTCTTTCAGCCCTTAGTGTATTCAATATTCTTCCCCAACACCATGTTCAAAGACATCAGTTCTTTGGTCTTCCTCATTCATTGCCAAGTTTTCAGACAAGTGAAAACACTATGACTTGGGTTAGGTGCACCTTAGTCCTTAAAGTGATATCTTCGCTTTTTAGCGCTTTAAACAGTTCTTTTGCAGCAGATTTGACCAGTGCAATGCAGTTTGATTTCTTCACTGCTGCGTCCATAGGACACTGGTTGTGGATCCAGGTAAACTGAAATTGACAACTTCAATCTTTTCTCCTTTTGTTATGATGTTGTTTTTTGGTCCAGCTATGAGGATTTTTGCTTCCTTTATGCTAAGGCAAAATCCATACTGAAGACTGTAGTCACTGATTTTCATCAATAAGTGCTTCAACTCCTCTTCACCTTCACCTACAAGATTATGTGATCTGCATAATTCAGTTTGCTAACAGACTTTCCCTCTAGTCCTTACACTGTGATTTTCTTCATACAATCCAAATTTTCAAACTATTTGTTCAGTTGGCTTTTGTTCAGTATACATATTAGGTCTGACAATTAAGTCCGTGAACTTAATTGTCCTATGTGCTACATGCCTCATTGCTCAATATCACTATAGTTACCCTCAAAGTCCTCCCCTTGGGAAAGCTTTGCACTGATGCCATCACCTAGTCCACCCTTTAAAGCAATTTTGGAACTCTTTCTGGAATGACCATTGCTCACAGTGGCATGGTAGCAAGTTCACGCACTTAATTCTATAGTGGTCAACGAGAGAGTTTTTAGCCAGTAAACAAGTAGCTGTATTGAAACACCCTCCCTACTCACCTGATATGACCCCAATGACTTTTGTTTTTACCTGAAGATAAAGGAAATATTGAAAGACATTTTGATAACATTCAGGACATCAAGGGTAATATGATGACAGCTCTGATGGCTATTCCAGAAAAAGAGTACCAAAATGTTTTGAAGAGTAGACTAAGCACTGGCATCAGTGCACAGCTTCCCAAGGGGAGTACTTAGAAAGTAAACTTAGTGATAGTCAGCAATGAGTATGTAGCGTTTTTTCTAGGATGAGTTCTCAAATGTAGTTGTCATATATCATGACAGCAATGCAAAAATTCTCAGGAAAATTCTAAGAACAGAATCAATAACATATTAAGAGACTATACTTTATGAACAATTCATATTTATTACAAGAATGAAAGCATTACTTAACATAATAAAATCACTGTATTATACCATACTAATAAAATAAAGGAAAAGAACTATATAGTTGCCTCAATAGATGCAGAAAAGGCATTTGATAAATCCAACACTTATTTATGATATTTTTAAATAAAACCTCTCAGCAAATAGTAATAGAAGGGAAATTTCTTAACACATAGTCATGTTAAGATTACATGCTAAGAAAAGCATGAAAAATAATTGCCAACTTTTAACTCAGTAGAGAAAGAATGAAAGCCTTGAGATGTGGAAAAAGATAAGGATGTCTACTATTACCAGTTCTATTCAATGTTCTACTTTAATTTCTAGCAGAACAGTAAGACAATAAAAAAAATTTAAAGAGTACCCAAAGTATAAAGGAGGACAAATCTATCTCTGTTTGTACAAGACATGATGCTAAATGTAGAAAACTCTAGAAGTTCTATGAGAAATGCTGAAATTGATAGACTTCAGCAAAGTTGAAGGACACACAGTCAACACACCAAAATCAGCTGAGTTTCTGTACACCAACAGTGACAAAACCATAAAGGAAATCAAGAAATTAATGCTATTTACAACAGCCTCTAAAAAATAAAATGCCCAGGAATAACCTAACCGTGGATATAAAATACTTACACAATTCAATTTACAAAACTGTAATACAGGATACTAAAATAACCTGCATAAATAGAAAAGCATTCCTCTTTCGTAGACTTGAATATTTATTATTGTGAAAATGTCAGTGCCGTCCAAAGCAATCTATACGTTCTAGTAATTCTGACGAAATTTCTAACAGCATTACCAAAATCAAAAAACTTATCAAGGTTTTTCTGTAAAGGAATCTAGTCCAGTAGAGCCAAAGCAATTCCAAAGAATAAAGCAGAACTCACATTCCCTGAGCTCAAAACATGTTGTATAGTTACAGTAATCAAAGCAGCTGGTGCTGATTCAATGACGAACATATAGACCAATGAAGTAAAACTGAGAAACCAGAAATAAATTTAAGTATCTATGGACAACACACTTTTGATGAGAGATCTAAGTCCATTCAGTGGGGATGGAAAAGCCTCTTCAACAAATGGTGCTGGCGAAATTGGGTATATGCACACAGGAAAAAATAAAGAGGACTATATTTCACACTGTACACAACAACTAACTGAGGATAAATCAAAGATATAAATGCTAAAACTATAAAGATCTTGGATGAAAGCATAAGGACAAAGCTATAGGAACTAGGACTTAAAATTAAGCAACAAATTTTCAAACAAAACTTAAACTGTATCAGCAACAGGAGACAAAATACACAAGCGGGACATCGCAAAACTTAGTTTTGCTCATCATAAGAATAAAAAAAGCTTATAACTGGAAAAAAATCTTCAGAAACAATATACTTTATAAGAGTCTGATATCTGAATCCCTACAAAACTTCAACTTAACAACAGCAACAAAAAAAAACAAATAATCTAAACAAAAACAGGCTTCACCATAAAGAATATTTAAGTGGCCGACAAACATAGGAAAATATGCTCTTTGCTGTTCATCATTAAACCAAAAAACAAAAATCAAACTTATCACAGTAGACTTGATTCTGACTACCTGACAGGGTTTGCAGAGAGCGGCTAGTGGATTTGAACTGCTGACCTTTTGGTTAGAAGATGTAGCTCTTAACTCTTTTGCTGGGGAGAAAATTATGACAGTGCTTTACCCCTGTTGAAATGGAATTGACAATACAAAATCAAGCAATTAAAAATAAAAAAAGAACAGAAAACAGCAAGTATCGATGAGGATGTGGAGCGGTTAGACCATTATACACTGCTAGTGGAAATGTGGCAAACTCTGGTGGTGTTGTGGTTAAATGCTATGTCTGCTAACCACAGGGTTGGCAGTTCAAATCTGCCAGGTGCTCCTTGGAAACTCTATGGGGCAGTTCTATTCTATCTTATAGGGTCACTGTGAGTTGGAATTGACTCAACAGCAGTGGGTAGTGGAAATGAAAAAAAAAAACGTTTTGGAAAACAGTATAGCAATTCTTCAAAAACCTAAAAATTGGATTATCATATTCCCAGCAATTCCACTCCTAGGGACCTAAAAACAATGACATCACCAGACATATATATATGCTACTGTTGACTACAACATTATTTGCATCAGCAGAACGGTGGGAACAACTCAGTGTGCATCAATAGAACAATGCATAAGCAAAATGTGGTACATACATAGTATTTGACTTAAAGAAAATTGAAATCCTGATATATGCTATACAAAATGGATAAATCTCAAAGACCTATTCTAAGCAAAATAAATTCAAAATATATATAAATATTGTATAGTCTGACTTAAATGCAATGACAATAAGTGATTATACAGAAATATGTAGATACTAATGGTTATTAGTGCTACCAAGGGATAGGGAAAGGAAAAAGACTATCATTTACTGATAGGTAGTGAACTTTTGTTTCTGGTGATGGAAATATTGCTATAAGCTAAGGGCAATGGTTACACAGCTATACAAATATAGCTGTTAACGTTGAAACGCAAGTACTCAGACCAGGGATGCAGATTCGTGGTTCTGGCAAAATCTGTAATGACTGAGACACCGTTCACAGCGGGTGTATTGGGATGCAAGAACAGCAAGCCACGTGGGCAGTAGCAGGTGGACATCAGTAAGGCTGCTTGGTACAGTGACCTTACATAGTAACTTAGACAAAAGTGGCTGGCTATCAATTACAGAAACTTCAAGGTTATAAGCAAGTTATGTAACTACTGCTAAATCAGTCGAATCACATCCAGCCTAAAGGGCTGCTCACTGTCAGGAGACCTTGGTTGCTGACTCACTCTCAACCAGAGGCCTGAGCAAGACATCCTCCATATTGCATTGTCCCCACAGTTGCTATTAAACTCTTCTGAAAAACCCAAACCAAACTCACTACTGTCAAGTCAATTTTGACTCATAGGAACTCTATAGAACACAGCAGAGTTTCCAAGGAGTGCCTGGTGGATTTGAACTTGTGATCTCTCGGTTAGCAGACGTACCACTTAACCACTATCACCAGAAAAAGGAAAGAAAAGTAAGACGGCAAATAAAGTGTTTTGTGTAATTCTGTAACTACAATAGCAGCAAAAAGAAAGGGGACAAAAGCTGTACCTGTTGTTACTACTTAGGTATGACTAAATACTTCATGGGATTATTTTACTTTCTTCAAAGGTCATGGCTTCATGGATCTATCCAGTTAATCGGTTTGACAATAGTTTTGGAGTCTGTTCTCACTCCTCCAATCCCCAAGTTCAACAAATAGTACCTGGTGTGTAAAAGCCTGCAAGAGACCACAAAGATACAACAATTTGTCTCTATTTGCTTGAAACAGCAGGTGAAGGAGACCAAGAAATTGGGGAAGGAAATAGACTTCAGGTTTAATTGCTTCCATAAACTACTACCTCCATTAAAATGAGATCAGATACAATGAATGGTGCCTAGCTATCATTACTAAATATTTTGAATAAGGACATAACAAATTGGTCCTGACCCAAAGAAAGAAATGTACAGAACAGAACTTAAAACTCATATGGAAGGCAGGCTTACTAGATTCATACAAGCCAGGAAAATTTTTGTAACTAATATTCAGAAATAATCTTCCAATATCAAGCTGAAAGTATCCCATGAAGCTATCATTAAACACGCAGAATATGTATAAATGTATATTTGCCTTGATCTTGACACTGTTATGAAGAAGCATATGAACTTAACATGACAACAGTTAACCTAAGGGCAGAGTCTGAATTTATGATGGTGAAGCAATATTACTAGAAATAATGAAAGAATACTGGTAGCAATAATATAGTGGTAAAACAATGTGACCCGCTCATAGAGAAACTACAAATGGATATATATTCGGTTGTACATATTGCCACAAAAGTAAAATACTCTCCACACATTTTCTCCAAAATGTAGTATCTTGCTTTCTGTAGATCAATAGTACAGTCAAGAGTCAGAACACTAATATTGATAAAATCCACCTACTTTATTCACATTTTATAGGCACTCACATGTATGTGTGTGTGCGTGTGTGTGTGTGTTCTATTCTATTGACCGCATTTCAAGAACATCATATGAATGTTCTAACAATAACAACATAGATAGAATCATAAGAGTATGTAACATTTTTTTGAGATAGGCTTTTTTCACTTAGTATAATTCCCTCCAGGTATTGCTAGGTGCCACTGAGTCTGATCAAACTCACTGACCCCACATACAACAAAACAAAACGGCAGACCAGTCCTGCATCAGCCCCACAGTCATTGTTACATTTGAAGCCATTTTTGCAGTCATTGTATCAACCTCCTTGATAGTTTTCCTCTTTTATATTGACCCTCTAATTCACCAAGTATGATATTCTTCTCTGGGGACTGATCTCACCTGATGTGAGACTACATCTTTCTATCCTAGATTCTAAAGCATATTCTGGTTTGTATCTACTTTTTTCCAAGATAGATTTGTTTGTGCTCTTAACAGCCATAGTATGTTCAGTATTCTTCACCAACATCATAAGTCAAAGTCGTAACTTCTTCTTCAGTCTTCCTTATTAACTATCCAGCTTTCACAGCAGCCTGAGATACAGCCAAGTTTTTACACGCTTCAGTTGTTCCTTTTATTGCAAAGGAGATTTCCATGACATGGATGTTTCATAGTTTGTTTAATCATCTATCCATTAAGGGATATGTGTGTTATCTCCAGTTATTTGGCTATTACAGATACAGATCCCTTGAGTATCCTGCAGAGAACTATGTGTGAACGTAAATTTTCATTTCACTGGGATGAATGCCCAAGAGGACAATTTATGGACCATATCTTTACTTTGCAAAACACTGCCATACAATTTTTCAGAGTCTGTACCGTCCCTAGGGTCACCATGAGTTGGATCCGACTGGACGGCACTTGGCGTTGCCACAAACATTTAAGTGACATAGCTTCTCAGTATCCTTGCTAGCATTTTGCCATTAACACCAAAGTATTTTGTATATTAGACATTCTGATTAAACATGGTGTGATATTTCATATGGTTTTAATTTGTGTTTCCATAATAGCTAATGATTGAGAACATATTTTCATGTATTTATTAGCCATCTGTATATCTTCTTTGTGAGAAATCTTTTCACATATTTTGTCCATTTTCTACTTTGATTTTTTTTTTTGTTTTTTCACTGAGAAAAACGGGAATACCATTTACTAGTATTCTATTGAAGTACAATCTTTCTGTAGTTTCTAGTAGGGAGTTTTTTTATAAAGTAGCTTTTAAGCAACTAAGTTTTCAAATAAAAAAACATTTTGTTTATAACTTCATCACATATTGTTTTTTTCTCTAAACTTTGATTTATTATAGTTGTCAACATAAGTTTTCTAAATATGTATTGATTTTTTCAAGATCTAGATATGTATAGATCTTAAATGTCAGATGAGAAATACTGTGCTTTCATGTATTTAAAATCTATGCTAATTGATAGCACACAATCATAGAATATTAAATATAATTAAAATGCTTCTGATATTTTATTTCTTAATTTGATACCCTTTAACTGATCCTGCTTTGATAAACTTTATTCATGAGCTACCTATAGGGTTGATTGATCAAATTTAGTGGGTCTAGTAAGAACTGTGGTACATATTTCCACCTTAATAAAAAACATTGGAGAAAGTGACAGTATGCTCAGATAAAAAATATTATCCTCATTAAATTCCTTAATAGTTACAGATGGCTGTGGATCCCACTGATGACTAAACAGATGAAATAGAAGCCAAAGAAATGTCACAACATAATGAACTCTTGGTCATAAAGCAGCAGCACTTATTGAGAGATTTTAACACTAGGTGCCACTCAAAGCCTTGACTTGATAATTAACTCGTTTTTTTTTTTTTTCCCTTAACTTTGAAGTGCTTGTATAGTGAAAAACTAATACAGAAAGATCCTATTTGTCCTTCACCCAATTCACTCCTTGCATACCAGTAGTGCAATATTGCAGTCAGAAATTGTCACAGATACAATCTACTTATGTTCATCAAGTTTCACCACTGCTCATGTTCATTCATTTTTGTTTGTAGAACATATACATATGTGCTGCCTTGTGTGTGTATCCTATGCAAAAAGTGTAACATGTGGATTCATGTGACTAAGCAAAGCAAAGATTCAAAACAATCCCACCTTCTGATAGTCAGAGCTAACTTTTCTCTTCTTACCTTTCTAGTTCTGTGGTACACACAAAACTATTTTCCCATTCCATGATTTTACCATTTCAAAGATGCAGTGTAAATGGAACTAAATAGTATGTAGCCTTTTAATATTGGCTTTTTTTTTTTTTTTTTACTAAAAACAACTCTTAATAACAGCCATCCAAATTATTATCAATAGTCAGATTTTTGTTTAATTACTAAGTAGAATTTCACAGTTTGGATATACCACAGTTGGTTTAAGTATTTGCTTTTTAAAGGTTGTCTTTTTCCAGTTATTGTTTATTACAGATAAAGGTGTTATAAACATCTATTCCCATGAATTTTATTCGAAGGTAAATTTTCTTTGGAATAAATACCCAAGAGTAAAATTGCTGGATTATGTGGGAAAGTGGTTAAGAGTTTGGCTGCTAACCAAGAGGTCAGCAATTCAAATCTAACAGCCACTCCTTGGAAATTCTATGGGGCAGTTCTACTCTGTCCTATAGAGTCACTGAGTTGGAATTGACTCAATGGCAACAAGTTTGGTTTAGTTTTTCATAGTAAGCACACATTTAGTTTTGTAAGAAACTGCCAAAGTCTACTCTTTCACAGTAGTTGTACCATTCTCGCCAGTAATGTGTTTCCATATTCTAACTACATGGAAATAAGTCCTAGTGGTGTAGTGGTTAAGTGCTATGTCTGTTAACTAAAAGGTTGGCAGTTTCAATCTTCCAGGTGCTCCTAGAAACTCTATGGAGCAGCACTGCTCTAACCTATAGGGTCAGCTATGAGTCAGAATCTACTCGATAGCAGTGGGCTTAACCAACATATACTATCATCATAATTTTACACTTTCACCATTTTAATAGATGTATATCAATATCTTTTTATGCTTTTAATTAGCATTTGTCTCATGGTTGTTGTTATTAGGTGCTTTTTGAGTCCATTTTCCACTTTTAGCAACCCCATGTAACAGAGTAGGATTGTTTCATTGGGTTTTCTAGACTGCAATCTTTACAGGAGCGCATTTCCAGGTCTTTATTCCATAGAGCTTCTCAGTAGCTTAGAATTGCCTGTCTTTCAGTTAGCAGCTGAGCACTTAACCACTGCACCACTATGTGCTTACTGGTCAACTGCATAAATCAAAAATACAAAAGCATAACAAAAAAACGCATTGCTGTGGAGTCAATTCTGGCTCCTACCACAGAGTAGAACTGCCCCATAGTGTTACTGAGGAACAGCTGATAGATTCCAACTGTTGGCCTTTAGGTTAGTAGCTGAATGCTTAATTGCTACTGAATGCTTAATCGCTGTATAGCCCTAGCTCTTGTCATCAGTATACTCTTTGAATAAATATTTCCTCACGTTTTGTTCTAATTTTCTAATTGGACTGTTCTACTTTATTGTCCTGAGTTTCAGCAGTTCTTTATATATCTTAGACTGTAATATTTTGTCTGACTATAATGTTTGCAAACATTTTCTCTTAGTCTTTCTGTTAACTTTTCATCTTCATCCCAAGGGCTTTCAAGAGCAAAACATATCTTTTAATGAGGTTGAATTCACGAGTCTTCTATGTATTATAATTTAGTGTCAAGTCTAAAACCCTCCTAAACATAGTTCCCACACAGTCACTCTTGTATTTTTCTGAAAGTCTCATAATTTTACAGTTAAGTCCATGATCTAATTAGTGTTAATATTTTAGAACAGCAATGGCTAGGTCTAGATTCATTTTTATGGCTAATAATATCCAAGTTTTATAGCACCATTTGTTGAAAAGGCTATCTTTTCCCACTGAATTACTTTTGCACCTGTGTCACGATCAGCTAGGTATATTTGTGAATGTCTGTTTTGTGGTTCTCTATCCAATTCCACTAATAGGTGTGTTTTCTCTTTGTCATTACTAGTCTTCGTTACACTAGCTACACCATATGTCTTCAAATTGAATGGAGTGAATCAACCACTTTTTTATTCTCTGTCAGGATTCCTGTAGCTGTTTCAGGTTCTATGAATTTTCATATAAATATTAGAATAAGCTTGTCTATATCTACAAAAATTCATGCTAGGAGTGTGATGGGAAATACACTAAACCTGTAGATCTGGATTGTCTACCGCATAAACTCAGCATGATTTGGTTTTATTTGACTTCCAGTATTTCATAATTTTCAGAGTATGGATCCTACATCTGTATTGTTAGATTTATACCTATGTATTTATTTGCTTGAAGCAATATAAATGGTACTATACTTTTAATTTGTTTACACATGTTCACTATTACTACATAAACATTCAATTAAATATTGTGGATTGATCTCATATCCTACAAACTTTCTGAACTTACTTATTACTTTCACAAGCTTTTTGGTGGTGGTAATTTTTCTTGAATTAGCTACATGAGCAATCATGTTTCCTATAACTGGTGACAGGTTTACCTCTTTCTTTTCCAGTAAGTATACTGTTTCCTTCTCTCTCTCTCCCACCTTCCCTTCCTCATTGACCCCTTTCCTTCCTTCCTTCCTTCCTGTCTCATTTTGCTTTACTGCAATACTAGAACTTCCATTACTGTGCTAAATAAAGTTGGTGAAGCCAGCATTTTTGTCTTCATCCCAGACTTATGAGGAAATTTGTCATTCTTTCACCACTATACCAGATTTTGGTGGTATGATTTTTATAGACACTGTTAACTTACAGAAGTTCCTTTCTATTCCTAGTTTGTTGGACACCATCACGGATTGAACTGTGTTCCCCCACAAATATGTGTAGCCATGTGGCTGGGCCATGACTCTCAATATTTTATGATTGTCCTGCATTTTGTGATTTTCCAGTGCTGTATGTTAAAGGATTAGGGTGGGACTGTAAGTCCTTTCACAGGATTACCTCCCTGCTCCACTGTAAAGGGAATTTCCTTGAAGTATGGCTTGCCCCACTCTGAATCCTTTTGTCCTACAAGAGATAAAAGGAAAGAGAAACAAGCAGAGAATGGGGCATCTCACATCATCGAGCAAGCAGCACCAGAAGAAGAGCACATCCTTCAGACCTGAGGTTTCTTCTCCAAGATGCTCCCTGGAAAAAGAGTGATGCAAAACTGGACTTTCCTCCAGAGCTGAATAGGGGAAACCCTTCCTCTGGAGAAGACATCCTGAATTTGGACTTGTAGCCTACCAGACTATGTAAGAATAAACCTTCCAATTTCTATTAGAGCAGCACTAGCTGACTAAAACAGATATTTTTATCATGATTATATGCTTAATTTGGTTAAATGCTTTTTGGCATCCTTTAATATTATCATATAATTTTTCTTCTTTAGTCTGTAATATGATGCATTACATAGATGAATATCTAATATTACATATCTGGCATAAATATCACTTGGTTGCAGTACCTAATTCTTTCATTACTGGATCAAATTGTTAATGTATTTTTTATATTTTTGTGTATTTTTTGTTAATGTATTTTTTAGATTTTGTTCATGTGAGATATTACTTTGTAATTTTCATCTTGTTCTTTGTTTCTGGTATCAAGGTAAAGCTTGTCTCGTGTTTGAAAAGTAAAGTGTTCTTTCCTGAATTTTCTGGAAGAGGTTGTGGTTTCTTGGTTAATTTAAAAACAAACAAACAAACGAAAAACCCAGTGCTGTCAAGTAGGATCTGACTCATGGTGATCCTAGAGGCCGGAGTAGAACTGCCCCCTAGAATATCTCCAGTGAAACAATCTGGGCTGGGAGATTTCCACTTTCAGATATTTCTAATTATAAACTCAATATTTTAGTGGCTATAAGAATATTCATATTGTGACTATTTTCAACGTTGGGTTTTGAGAGATTTTTTTGCAGCTTTTGAGGAATTCTTTAAGTTATGAAATTTATAATGTAAATTTTGTTATTAGTGTTTCCTTATTATCCTTTAATGGCTATTGGACATATTAGAAAACCAAAAACACCAAACCTACTGCTGTTGCATCCAGTCCAACTCACAGTGACTCTGAGAGTCAGAGTTAAACTGTGCTATAGTTTCCAAGGAGCAGCTGGCAGATTTGAACTGCCAACCTTTTGGTTAGCAGACGTAGCACTAAACCCACTAAGCCACCAGGACTTTGTATTGGCTTTGTATTAGAGAAGAATCAAAACATTGACTCTCAAGGGCCTGGGAAAAGCAAATGTGACAACACTTACACACCAAAAGAATCAGAAAGTACCTGGTGACCAGGGAGAACCAAGGCACCAGCATTTGTATGCTGGAAGGAACCAGAACCACCTAACAGCCAAATCTTATATAACGAGTCAAACCTTCAGAATGAACCAGTGAGCAATAAGAAAGAAAAGCCCACAGGGTGGGGAAAACTGAAGTATAAAACCCCTAGGACCAGGGAAGACCGAGGGCTCTCAGACCTTCTCTGCTCAGCCTACTTGACAGTTCCTGCTCAAGTGCACCATCCCCTAGCATTATGCTTGGCTTTGTGTCGTTGTCTCTTTATGTAAATTATTTCCTACACTGAAGTTAAGAACTGGGGAGTGATTTATTGGTAACATCTTCTAGTGCCATAACTCGAATCACCAAAATGGTGAGTATACTTTGTGTGCAGGTCCTATTCTGTCCAGTCTGATGTCAAGGTAATTTGCTAAATTGTCTGTCTTTCCATTTGAGTGTACTTTTTTGGGGGGGGGGGAGGAGTGTTGAAATGACTGCCCAGAATGGCTATTAGCAGGAAAATATGAGAGTCTGTTTTTTTTTTTTTTCCAGACTCCAAAGAAAAGAAGCATATCCTTTTGATGTTTGCAGAGATGTCTTGGTCAGTCCCAGGATGTAAAGGTGCTTCATAGGAATCTCCCGTCTTCCCATAACCTTTAAGAGACTGGTTGAACCCAGGATGCACACATCAGGGTTGGCCACCCAGCTCTCCGAGCCCTCCGGTATGCACTAAACAGACAGGAGAAAATCCAAGCCAGGAAAAAGAGGGAATAATTGACCAGGGGTGCTGGGAACCAGTACCGACACTTTTCAGGGTCCCGCACGGAGGGAGGGAAGGCGTCGGCGGGAAATGAACAAAGGAGACAGGAAAGACTCTTCTGGTTTAAGGCAGCCCGACCAGCGAAGGATTGTCTGTGTGTCGAGAGCTGTCCGTCTTTATTCTTTACAGGTGAGGTGACATAGTATTCACCCTATTTTCTTCATCATATAAACTATTGGTTAACAAGAAACTGACCCAACATTATTGGCTAACAAGAAAGTGACCCCTCGTGGTCTTCTTCTTCTAATTAATTGCCAAGGTTTTTGGATAATGGTTTGAACCAGGTGTTAAATGCCAGTGAACACAATTAATGGTTTTATTCGTACCTCAAAGTGGAAGGTATGGAGGGGTAAACTTCTCAAGGCTTTACCATTTGGCTGTCTCCATTTGTTTCTCTAAGTTTTTATTTATATCTTCCTGTACAGATAGTAAGAGCCTGCCATTCCCTAATTAAGCCAGCTGCACTAAGAAAGATGTTTCTTCAGTGTTTATCAGTTTGCCATACCAACTATAAAGAATCTAGAAGTCTATTTGTTCTTTCTTGCTGTACCGAGTGAGATGCTTGTGTAGTTTTAATAGCTATGTGGAGAGTTGTCCTTGAGAGCTTTTCAAGGGTTAGCTTATAAACCTGTGTATGTGGAGAAAAGGGAGGGGGGAATGCAATTAGGGGGAAGCCAGAGAAGCTGGGCAGGCCTCAGTGCTATTAGGCATGCTGCATTGAAATCCATTCGTCTAATCTCTATTCCTCAGAAGATTCTGGTCAAGTTTTCCCAGTATAATTCCATAAACCGAGGGGGTTGTGAAGCCCCTCTTAGGAGGCACCTCCTTGATCCTCATGTTGGGAGAGGGGGGCCTGCTCCCAACTCAGGGGAGTCATACCCTCTTGGAGTCTTGCCTGGAACATGGCATGCTCTGTACCCTGCACTCTACCTGAGACAGAGAAGACATGCTGGAACGGCAAATGTCCCTTATGGGAACTGCTCTTTCCTATCTTCTGTATCTTGCACCGTTAAATGATTTTTGACAGGCATATGTTCATTCATAACTCCCCCACCCTACCCCATCTGCTTTGCTGAGAGAATAAATGTTACATTTAGTATTCTCAGGATAAGAAGCTCTATTCTCTTTGCGTTTGTATTGCCATTCCAAGAAAGAGCACTCGTGCCTTTTCCTTAATCAGCTCCTTTTGATCAGCTACTTACACCAAATGACAAGAAATTCTCTAGCTTATAATATTGAGGTGAAGGTTTAAGTTTATTTAGTAGATTACTGAAAGTTTTGTCCCTTAGCCCTCTTACCGAGCCAATAGATATTCACACTCATTCAAACAAATGAACTGCAGAAATTTCCTTTTTGAGGGCTGTCTGTGCACTGATTCCAACTTTTAGTGTGCAGAAGCAGTTTGTGAAGTTTACAGTGAAAGGGAAACAGGGAAGGAAGGATTGTTTGTTGGTTTTGCCCAAAGGAACCGGGAAACTAGAGAGATGAGGAGAATGACCCTACTCAGATTTGAGCAGAATAAGGTCTTCACCTATCATTTAGTCAGCTTTTCTGCCCAGTTCTGAGAGAACCTGAGGATTATACTGTGTGCTGGGGAACCAACCAGTCAAATAGACAGTTCTGATGGATAAAGGAGTTAATTGACAAGATGAGGACATCCCAGGCCAGAAAAGAGGAAATTCTCACGTTATTGTGGTTGACAGGGTATGTGGTGCTTAACGTTTTAGCTACACTGGGCACTGCAGAAGTGTTGGTCCATTTCCTATCAGAAGGGCAGGAATCCTAAAAGAGGCGGGGAGGGAGTTCTCACAAAGAGGAAGGAACTCAGGGTACCCAGTAAGACTAGATAATTCTGGAAGCCCAGACTAGGCCTCAGTATGGATGCCTTTTCCAGGCAGAAGTTAATGTAAGAGATCAGAGGAGATGTCCTGATGATTTCTTACTATTCTCTCTGTTCCCTCTTTCCACAGAAGGGAAACTAGACTTTGATACTACCTGATTCACCCTTTGAATGCATCCTCAAGCACTGGAATATGTTTGACTCTCATAATCTAAAGAAGAAAAGTTTAGTTTTCTTTTGCAGTGTAGCTTGGCTTGAGTATAAGCTGAATGATGGGGAAACCTGGCTAGAAAATGGAAGTCTAAATTACAATGCCATTTTACAATTAAATTTGTTATATCAAAGAAAATGCAAATCAACAGTATCTCCTGTGTCTGAATCTTTGCGGCCTTAAGAGAAAGTTAGATCATTATAAAAATTGTAGAATAGACCCTGCCTGCTAGCTAAAGCAGATCCAGAGAAAGTAGAGAAGTAAGGAAACAGTCAGCCCACCAACTCAGAACATTAAACCAGATACCCTATCAGTTGAGGCTGGTCGGGTGGAGAAACCTAAGAAGGAAATTAGCCTACCTAGTCCACCTTATCCTGGTTCATCACCCTCATCTCTAATGCCTCCCTATCTTTGTCCTTTCCAAAAGGTGTCAGAGCCTAATGGCCCAGTTAGAGTACAAGTCCATTCTCAATGCAGGATTTGGGAAAAATTAAAACAGACCTGGAAAGCTTTTCAGATGATCCTAATCATCTGAATAGAGACCTTTAGAGGTTTGTCACTAGGCTTTGATATACATTGGAAAGATATAAGGACAGTTTGTAAGCAAATACTCACCCAAAAGGAAGGAATGAATCTTTATGAAGCAGCCAGGCAGTTTGCCAATAGCTGTACATCCAACATCAACAGGCCTATCCTATAGGAATAGCTGCAGATCCAGACATTGATCCAGGGTGGAGTTATAATACTCAAGCAGGAAGACAGGTGAGAGATCACCTGCTAGTATGCTTGACAGAAGGAACGAAAGCAGTCGGGTTACAATGACCAATTTTAACAATTTAGCCACCGTTGACCAAGGGCCACAAGAAAACCCAACTGACTATTTAGAAAGACTAAAGGAGGCTCTCCTAAAATACACCCGTCCACATCTTAGATCTCTCAAGGGAGAATTAGTACTTAAGGACAGGTTTTTAACACAATCTGCACTAGACATGATACGCAAGTTTCAAAAGCAGGGACTGGGACTCCAAATCCCAGTGAATGACTTGCTGAAAGTTTCCTCAATCGTCTTTTACAATAGAGACCAAGAGGAGGAAGACAGGCTCTGAGAAAAGGAAAAGGAGGAGGAAAGGAGACCCCAAGAAAGGCAGAGAAAGGAAGAAACAAGATAAGCTGAACTGCTGGCTGACATATAAGACGGTCGATCCCTACTGTAAACAGGAAAAACCCAAGGGATACAGCTAGGAGCTTGTCACAGGTCTGGACCATCTGGTCATTGGAGGAGACACTGCTCTCAGGATAAGGTACCTCAGAAGCTCTGTCCCAGTTGCCAGCAATTAGGCTACTGGAAGAAAGACTTCCCTGAGGGTCAGAAGGCTCCCAGGTCAGTTCCCTCAGCAGAAATGGCCCTCAATTGATGGGACCCTAGATGTCAACAGACTCCCAGTAAAAACATTAGAAACATCAATATTGGCAAAAGAGAAGCCAAAGTAACCCTGGATGTAGTGGGAAGGTCAGTAAGCTTTGAATACAAGAGCCACTTTCTGTACACTAACCATACTGAGGACCTCTCTCTTCTGATAAAAGCATTGTTCAGACGGTGGAAGAGAAACACAAAATTTGGTACTTTACCCCACCATATGTTGTATAATTTTTCACATCAATTTTTGTTCTCTCAGATTGCTCTGTCTAGCTTTTGAAAGCCAAAAAGCCAAGTGCTGTCGAGTCGGATCCGACTCATGGGAAAACATATACTAAGCAAAGTGAAAACTTGGGTGATGTTTTTAGAAAGACCAGGACTTCAGGGAATATTAGCCTCACAAATCTATGAGAAGAGGATTAATTTGGACCCAAATATACTGGAAGAAGTGAAGCCCCAAGTATGGGCAAATTAAATGGCAGGGTGAGCCCGCAACACCAATCCAATGATCATTAAACTTAAAGACCCCAGTGGGCTTCCGAATAAAATACAACATCCCATCAGCTCTAAACCAGGCGTTGACTACAAGAAACCATCACTGTGCTTATAAAATTTGGTGTACTAGTCACCAGTATTTCCCCCTCTAATACCCCTATTCTATCCATGAAGAAAAAGGACAGAAGTTACAAATTAGCAAAAGATCTCAGGATAATTAATGAAGTGACAATCCTTTTATACTCTGTAGCCCCTAACCCGTATACTATTTTAGGGGGATTACCCTCTGGGATTACCCAGTGGTTTACAGTTTTATTTCTGAAAGATGCATTTTTTAGTATACCCCCAGACCCAGCCTACCAGTTTCATTTCACCTTTGAGGGGCTAGATGCTAGTGGCTACAAGCGGCAGCTAACATGGGCAATCTTACCCCAGGGATTTAGGGACAGCCCCCATCTGTTTAGCCAAGTGTTAGCACAAGATTCAAAGGATCTAACATTTCAGAGAGGTGGAGAAGTCTTTGCAGTATGTAAGCGACTTGCTTATTTACTCCCCTGCAGAATAATTAGGATACCAGCATGCTGTCCAAACCAGAAATTTTCTGGCAGTAAAGGGTTACAAAGTCTCCTAGAAAAAGGCTCAGATCTTATAAAAGGAACTAGAATAACTTGGACTCAGATTAGCCACAGGGGGAAAAAAAATTACTATGCTTTCAATGAATTTCAACTATAGCAAACATTCCAGAATGTACAACCTTAAAGCTGCTCAGGAAATTTCTGGTCTTGACAGGTTTCTGTAGGTTGCGGGCTTTAGGGTACAGGGTAAAGGCAAATCTTTGTATGAAGCCCTAAAATTTGTGATCATGAAGACATTAAATATTTAATGTAGGGGCAGGAACAGAAACGTGTTTTGAAAGAACTGAAGAGAGCTATGCTATAAGCCCCTGCTTTAGGGTTACCCAACCCGGAGAAATCTTTCCAGGTATACACACAAGAAAGGGGATAGACTTAGGGATTCTGACCCAGACCCTAGGACCAGAAACATGACCTGTTGGGTATTTTTCAAAAGAACTAGATCCAGCAGCAAAAGAGTGGCCTCACTGCCTCTGAGACATGTCAACATCTGCCACCCTAGTACAAGAAGCTCTAAAGTCCACACTGGAACAAGACATTACACTGTATACCTCACATCAGATCACTTGACTGTTAACAATTATGTCTCCCACTGGTTAACTAATTCCAAAATTTTAAAATATCAGGTCGTTCTAATAGAAAACCCTCAAATAAAGTTAATGGAGTCCTCCACTGTAAATCCAGCCACCTTACTGTCCTTCCCAAGCATAGAAGATCAAAGTGATCACAACTGCTGTGAGGCCATAAGCAAGGTATATGCTAGTCAACAGGATCTCACTGACCAACCACTGACAAACACTGAAGAGGAATGGCTTACAGACAACAGTAGTTTTATGACAGAGGGAGAATACTAGGCAGGTTATGCTGTACTATTATCACACTTGGCAAGCGAGACAAAAGCCTTACCAAATTGGAATTCACCTCCTCTGACCATATTGATTGCTTTAACTTGAGCCTTAAAAGTTGGACAAGAAAAAAGATTAATATTTTCAGTGATTCTTAATATGCCTTTCTCATGCTAGGTGCACATGTTGTCTTAGGGGAAAAAAGAGGGTGTTTGAACTCTCAGAATAACAGTATGAAGTAAGGACTTTGCATTCTATGACTCTTAGGGTCAGTCAACCTGCTTCTCAAAGTAATAGTAATGCACTGCAGAAGACACCAAAAAGGCATAGTAGAACAGCTGTAGGCAATCATCAACCAAGTGGCGAAGGCAGTTGCTGAAAACCCCGCACTAGGCACTTTAATTCCTTTCATCACTTTAACACACTGGTCACCACAGTACAACAGTGTAGAAACAATCTGTGCTGAATGAATATACTTGAGAATATAAGAATGAATATACTTGAGATGAAGGTAAATGGTTTCATAAGAGAAGAATCATTTGTCTCCTTCAAAATACAGGGAGCCAAGCAGAGAGGAAAATTTTAAAGGGCCTATATGACTCTTGTCATCTTGGTAGAGACAAAGTCATGCAACTTTGTTCCCGACTCTTCCCAGGCAAGGGCCTATGGAAAACCATTAAACTGGTTACTCAATGATACTCTCTTTGTGTCTCTAACACTCCACAGGGTACCCGCCCACTTCCTCAACTGGCAAAATCAGTACAAAAAGTAAGATCTTGCCCCCAAGAAGACTAGCAGTTAGATTTCACTCATGCCAAAAAGCCAGGGATACAAGCACTTACTTTTTACAGATACCTTCATACAATGGATGGAAGTGTTCCCCACTAGAACAGAAAAAGTGCAAAAGGGAGTGAATAATGTATTAAAAAAGATTATTCCCTAGTTCAGGATTCCTAGATTCCTGCAAAGTGATAGTGGTCTGGCATTCACTGCTATCTTACAAGGACTGCCAATTAAGTTTGTGATTTCATCCTAAAAAGGTGCTGCATACCTCACTTATGAATATCACTGTGGTCACCTTCAAAATACTCCCCTTGGGAAGCTATACACTGACACCAGCACTTAGTACACGCTTCAAAGCAATTTGGCAACTCTTTCTGGTACGGCCATCAGAAACTTCGTCGTATTACCCTTGATGTCCTGTATGTCATCAAAATGTCTTCTTTACAATAGTTCCTTTATCTTCAGGTAAAGAAAAAAGTCTTTGGAGGCCAGATCAGGTGAGTAAGTATGGTGTTCTAGTACAGTTACTTGTTTACTGGTTAAAAACTTCTTCACAGACAACTATACAACTAAGTTCACAAACTTGCTGTCTTGCCACTGTGTGTAATGTCCATGCCAAAAACATTTCCAGTTTCAGATAGTGTTACAATTAAAGTGAACCCAATTTTTGGAACTTGTATGTCAAAAAGTAAGTATAGCCTTAAGAATAAAGTGAAACTTGCACTCAGCGTGGACTGTACAATCTTCAGGAAAAGTAGAAAGAGCTAATCGAATCTTAAAAAGAATGTTAGCAAAGGTAGGCAAGGCACTGAGCAAAGCCAGCTACAGTCCCTCCCTATGACTTTGCTCTGTCTCAGAACAAGTCCTACCTCAAGATAGAGGTGTCTGATATTTTATATGGTAGATTATGTTTTCATGGAGGTCTAGTGGCAGATGAGGAAACAAAGCTGTTAGTACATTTTATGATCTCTGACTAGCTTGGAACAAGCCATAGGAGAACCAGGAACCCACAAACTCTCCATCATCTTACTGACCACATTTGTAGGAGGCAGGAACATTAGTCCTAGCCAAGACCTGAAAAGACGGCTTTCCTAGTTCTCAGCCTTCTCAGGTCTGGAAAGGGCCATATACTGCTGTATTTTCTGCCCCTAAACTCATGAAGTTTCTGGGACTTTCTAGCTGGATACACCATACAAGAGAAAACCCTACCACAGAACCAAAGAGCCAGAAGTGGCCCCAAAACATCACCAAAAGTGAATGAGCAAGCCTCTAGAAGACCTGAAATTTCTATTCAAAATAAAGGAATAATAATAATAATAATAATTTAACATAATACAGATTTTCAACATCACACTAGCTTATCTTCTAGAGTGTCTGAAGTACCCTCAATCTACATACTCAGGGTACCTGAGGTACCCTAAGTCTGCATGCCCTTTTATAAATCTGCTACAAAGAGTAGGAATTCTGCTTTAGTCAACTAGTACTGCTTTAACAGGGATTCCAAAAGTGGATGGCTTTAAAAAGAGAAATTCTATTTTGTCACAGTCCAGTAGGCTCAAAGTCCAAATTCAGGGTGTTAGCTCTAGGAAGGCTTTCTCTGCTGACATTGCAGGAAAATCTATGTCATCAATTTTCCCATGGACTGGAAGCACCTGAGGCACAGGGACTCCAGCCCTTTCTAAAGGATATGCTCAGCTTCCAGCACTACTTCTTGGTGGTATGAGGCCCCCAATCTCTCTGCTAGGTTCTATCCTTCATATCTCAAGAGACTGCCTCAAAACAGCCTTATGTACTGAGTCCAGCTCCACTAAAAGAGCTGCCACCCATCTACTATCATTAACTCCACAGAGGCAGGATTTACAACCTGGAAGACAACACACAATATGAGGAATCATGGCCTAGAAAATAGCTACAAATTTTGGGGGAACACAATTCAATCGAAACAAAGTATAATCAGTCTTGCTGGATTTGTCTGTAGGCCTAGGGACAGTCTGCTAAAGGATGGCCAGCTTCTTGGCAAACCTGGGACCAAACATCCGGCTTTCTCTACTATGTCTTTTCTACAGGGCCTCAAAGAGTGATTAAGGATCTTCATAAGCACACTAAACATCCAGATACAAAAGCAATTTATGAAAAAGTACAAATTAAGACACACCAACCAATTCCTTTATGCATTTTTTACCCCTAGGCCCTCCAAACATTCTTTCCCATTAGGGTATGTAACACTATCTTATAGACTGAAGTCTGCCTCCCCAACACAACCACCACCCATCACCCCTCATTAAGATCATAGAGGCAGAATTAACACATAGGAACATCACATAATATCAAGAATCATGGCCTAGCCAAATTGTTACACATATTTATTTAGAGGACAGAATTCAGTCTGTGACAGAAGCAAATTCATTAGTTATGTTGTATAACTTCACAAATGCACAGATAAATCTCAGCTACATATCAGATTTGTATCAACAAATGATTAAGAATGAAGAAAGCAACACTAAGGATAAAGATCTTCTACATGTAATGTTTAAAACATAACCAATTTTTGGTAACAATCTCTAAAATTTAGTAAGCCAAAGGATGAAAGAAAATAGACTTAAAATAATAGTAATTGGTAAATAAAATAAAAACATGACATTCAATGGCTCTAGTGATCCAGATGACATTCTACAGGTTGTAGGTGGTATTTGTTAACGTCATGTAACTTGTTCACTTTGATATTTTGATGAAAGTCATCTCCTTTTGAAGACTTTCCACTTCTAAAGGATTCTTAGATTTTTCAGTTCTAAATCCTAAGTCCCCAGATGAAATGGCAATTCAAGTATTAAAGGTAATAGCTTTATGTATTTTTACTTGGAAAAATTTAATCTAGAAATCTACATCTTCATATTTAATGGATCTTCTAATGGTCAAAAGTACCACACAGAGTCATTTTCAACATGGTTCTCAGGCCTAAAGTTTTCAAAAGACAGTGTAAAGGAAAGGCAGGTTGTGTCAGTTGCTTATTAAGCAGCATAATAGACTAAATGTATGGCATGAGTTACTTTTTAGTACTTTTCTGTGTCTGCCTGAAAAGAGGTAGAGTTGAAGAGAAGTGGTGAATTATCTCATTTTGTAGCATGACCTGTACCAAGTTCATATGATGAGAGTCAATGAATGCTGAAGTGCCATTCTCATGGTCATGAAAACCAGAGGTTGTACTCAAAAAAGCCTAAGAGTGCCATATAGTTTTGTCACTTTTCTAATTTCAGTTTCAAAATAGCATTAGCTCTCTACTTTTTCTGAAGAGCGAGGGTAATGAGAACAATAAAATTTTTGAATAAGTATCCAGGCACGCAGAACACATTAATTCCATTGCCAGCAAAAATAGTGGCTATCTCCTTAGACAGAGGTTGGAATTCTTCAGGCTAGAAACAAAACTATAGGATTTTTTTGTTTTTCTTTCTTTTTTTCTTTTTTTGTATTTCTTTTTCTTTTGCTAAGGACAGAGTTATCTCTCTCTTGCATAGAAAAGCTTCAACTCACCATGGGAATAAATCAACAATTTTAAAAAACTGTGGAAGGAAATACTATGGAGATGTTATTCATAGAGGCAAAACAAGTAAGAGTTTCTCTTTATTTTCCATCTTCATAGTTTTATCAAGATCATGCTAGGACATATGAGCTATGGGACAGACATACTTCAACTATATTTGTCAAATTCCCTTGTTAGTGCTGAGGATTGTCTCCAATCTGTCCTTGCTTTGTTGGATTATTTCATGGAAATTCTTTTTCAGGTTTTATTTGAGGTCCTCAGACATAAACAAGTAGCTCTCATAAAGTTGCACAAGTTAGTTTCATATAATTTATGACCAAAATATTTCTAGTAATGCTTCTTAGTTTCCATAGTCAATCACTGATATTTTATAATAAACTCTTTGAAACTTTTCACAGATTTGACTTCTTCAGACATACCTGGATCCAAAGTCTTATTTGAGTTGTTTAATTGTAGAATGATAAATGAAGACATTTCCTTTACCTCCTAGTTGTCCTTTCTTCTGTGGTTTTTAACAATAATCATTATCTGAGAAAAGATTACCTAAACCCAACCACTGCTTTTCGGTAGATTAGAACTCATAATTACCCAATAAGACAGAGTAGAACTGCCCCTTAGAGTTTCCAGGGCTGTTAATCTCTTTCGGAAGCAGACTGTCACATCTTTCACCTGTGGACCAGCTGGTGGGTTTGAGTGCCTATCTTTTTGTTAACAGCCAAACTCTTTAACCACTGCACCACTAGGGCTTTTAAAAGGCATTGGAAAACTTCAACATTTTTTAATGTGTTGGCCATTTTTAATTTTTTAAAATATTTGATTGTGCCTGGCCACCACTAGTGATAGCCGCGATGGAGCTCACTAAATTGAGTCTCACTGGCAACACAAGATTAAAAGGGGTGCATCCTGAGATCTCTGCTAAAAGACCTCAATTGATGGTCCAGCGGTTTCGGGGTTCCCCTGGGAGCATGGTCCCTCGCCCTGATGCTGCCCTTGCCCATAAATCATAACGAAGGTCCACTCTTCGGACACGAATGGATTGGACTTGGCGATGCAGAGTGACCATATATTGGATGCACTTTATAGTTCTAAGCATCTACAGGATACCATCCTGCTGACCTCTGGCAGTTGGAAGGAGAGTGGGTGGAGTCTTTTTACTCTTGGTGAAGTCTTTGAATGGGCACAGATGTTTGATTTTTAGGAGTTTCCATTTATTTTTTCTTTTGATGTTTATACACTGTTAGTAATATTTTGTATTCTGTTTACCTCATGTGTTAATGCTCCAAGCATTGTGCAGATTTTTTCTTCCATGATCTTTATTATTTTAGATTTAAGTCTTTGATCCCTTTTGAGTTAGTTTTTGTGTATGATGTGACATACGACACTCCTTTATTTTTATTTTTTGTTATGCCAACATAAGTTATTAAAGAGATGCTCTTTTCTCTTGTGTATGGACTTTGGGCCTTTGTCACATATCTGCAGTCATATATCACACATCCACATAGGTGGATGATGTTGTAACTGGGTTCTCTATTCTGTCCTACTGGTCTGTGCATCTGTTTTTGTACCAGTACCAGGCTGTTTGACAATCTTGGTGGTAGAACCATATTCTAAAGATAGGTAGTATGAGACCTCTCGCTTTGCTCTTCTTCACTTAATGCTATCCTCACCCACAGCTTCTTCCCTTTCCATATGACGTGGGTGATTTATTTCCCATCTCAATAAAAATGCCATTGGAATTTGTATTTGGATTGCTTTGTATCTAGAGATTACCTTGGGTGTTGTTGTTAGGTGCTGCTAAATCTATTCTGACTCATAGCAACCCTATACACAACAGAACAAAATACTACCCTGTCCTGCACCATGCCCACAATCATTTTTATGCTTTAATCTCTCATTGCTGCCACTGTGTCAATCCATCTTGTTGAGGGTCCTTCTATTTTTTGCTGGCCTTGCACTTGACCAAACATTATGTCCTTTTCCAGGGATTGATTCCTCCTTTCAACACTTCCAAAGTACAGAGATGCAGTCTTGCTGTGTTTGCGTTCAAGAGGCACTATGGTTGTACTTCTTCCAGAACAGATCTGTTTCTTCTTTTGGCAGCCCAGGGTACATTCAACATTCCTCCCCAACACTGCAATTCAAATGCATTGATTCTTCTTCTCCCTTCCTTATTGATTGTCCAGCTTTTTCATGCATGTGATGCAACTGAATATATCATGGCTTGGATCAGGTGTGGGAAGTTTGGTGATGTAGTGGTTAAGTGCTACAGCTGCTAGCCATAAGGAGGGCAATTCAAATCCACCAGGCACTCCCTACAAACTGGGGGGCACTTCTACTCTGATTTACAAGATTGCTGTAAGTTGGAATGGACTCAATGGCAGTGGATTTTTATTTTTATTTTCTTTCTGGTTTTGGTTCAGGCACACTCTTAATCTTCAAGGTGACATCTTTACTTTTCAAAACTTACAAAGTTCCCTTGCAGCAGATTTTCCCAATGCAATGTGTCTTTTGATTTCTTGACTATAGCTTTGGGTAGACTAGACATTTTCCTAATGTTGAGGTCTTTCTATCCATGAGCAAGGTAGATTTCTCCACTTATGTATGTCTCTGTTAGTTTCAGGCAGTCAACTAATCCAAACTTCACCCACTGCCTTTAAGTCAATTCTAACTCTTACTGACTCTATAGGACAGAGTAGAAATGCTCCATAGAGTTTTCAAGCAGTGCCTAGTGGATTAAAACTGCTGATGTTTTGGTTAACAGATGTAGCTGCATAGGCTTGTAATTTTCTTTGTATGTTTTTGTACTTGTCTGGCTGGGTTTATTCCTAAGCTTTTTATCTACTTAGGGGCTGTTATAAATGGTATTTATTTGGTAATTTCCTCTTTGATGATCTCTTTGTTGGTGTAAAGGAATCTAACCTATCTATGTGTGTATTGTGTATCCTGATACTTTGTTGTTCTGTTGTTGTTGTTGTTCTTTAGGGTTTTCTGTGTATAAGATCGTATCATCTGCAAATAGAGATACTTTTACTTCTTTACCAGTTTGAATTCCCACTATTTCTTTTCTTGCCTGATTGCTCCTACTAGACTCTCCAGCTGAGTGTTGAATAAAAGTGGTGACAAGGGACATCGCTGTGTGGTTCACATTCTCAAGGGGGAATGTTTTGTAACTCTCTCCATTTAGGATGGTGTTGGTTATTGTCTTTGCACAGACACTCCTTATTATGTCAAGGAATTTCCTTCATATTCCTATTTTCCGAAAAGTTTTTACTATAATTGTTTGATGGACTTTGTCGAATGCCTTTTCTTCATCAAATGAGGAAAACAAGTGACTCTTGGTTTAGGTATCAGGGTTATGTTGGCTTCATAGAACAAATTTGGTAGAGTTCCATCCTTTTCTATGCTGTGAAATACCTTTACTAATATTAGTGTTAACTTCTCTAATCGTTTGTTAGAATTCTCCAGTGAATCCATCTGGGCCAGAACTTTTTTTGGTTGGGGGTTTTTATCTTTTCAGTCTCTTCTTTTGTGATAGGCTTGCTAAGTTGTTTTACTTCTGTTTATGTTATTTTTGGCAGGTTGTGTATTTCTAGAAATTTGTCCATTTCTTCTAAGTTTTCACATTTATTTCAGTACAATTTTTCATGATATTCTGTTACGGTTATTTTAATTTCATTTGGGTCTGTTATTCGACGACACTTGGCTTAGCATGATATTGCTCATCTCCTTTCTTATTTGTGTTATTTTGCTTTTTCTCCTGCTTTTCTTCTGTGAGTTTGGCCAACAGTTTATGGATTTTGTTGATCTTTTCAAAAAAACAGCTTATGGCCTTGTTAACCCTTTCCACTGTGTTTGTATTCTCTAATGCATTTAGTTTTGTTCTAATTTTTATTATGTTTTCTTGTGGTGCTTTAAGGGTTTCTTTGTTGCTGTCTTTGTATTTGTTTAAGTTGTGGGGTTAATTCTCTGACTTAGGCCTTTTCTTCTCTTTGGATGTGTGCATTTAATGAGATAAATTAACCACTGAATACTGTTTTTGCTGTGTCCAAGAAGTTCTGGTAGGATATGTTTTCATTGTCATTTGATTCTTTGAATTTTTTTGATTTCAGCCTTGATTTCTTCTGTTACCTAGAAGTTTTTGTACAAGGTATTGCTCAGTTTCCATGTGTTTGATTATTTCCCCCTGCTTTTTCTTCTATTGATTTTGACTTTTATGGCTTTATAGTTTGTGAAGATGGTTTGCAGTATTTCAGTGCTTTGGATTTTGTTAAGGTTTGCTTTATGGCCTAATATGTGATATATTCTGGAGAATGTTCCATTTACATTGGCAAAGAAGGTCTACTTGTCTGTTGTTGGGTGGAGAGTTTTGTATGTGTCTATGAGGTCAAACTGGTTGACTGTCACATTGAGATCTTCTCGTATCTGTTACCAAAAGTGGTGTGTTGAAGTGTACAATTATTATTATGAAGCTGTCTATCTCCCTTTTCATTGTTGTTAGAAGTCCCTTTATATGTTTTGAATCTCTATTCTTGGAGGGTGTGTAAATATTTATTATAGTTATGTCTTCCTGATGTATTGAAACTTTAAGAAATATATAGTGACCTTCCTTGTCCACTGTGGTAGAGTTTACCTTAAAGTCTATTTTGTGTGAAATTAATGTTGCCACTCCTGCTGTCTTTAGAATACTATTAGCTTGGTATATATTTTTCCATTCTTTCAGTTTCAGTTTGTATCTTTAAATCTAGGATGAGTCTGTTATAAGCCGCATGTAGATGGATCATGCTTGTTTATCCATTGTGCTTACTATTCATCTCTTTATTGGTACATTTAGCTCATTTGCATTCAACATGATTGTTAATAGGCAGGAATTTAGTGCTGTCATTTTGATGTCTTTTTTAGTGTGTTGATTAATTTCTTTGTTCCACTTAATTTTCAGTGCTGAGTCATTTTTATTTATTGCTTTGTTTTATATCTTTTTCATAATTGTTTTATGTCTACTTAGATTTCTTGATTTTGTTTCTTGTTTTGATATATAAGATTGTTAATTTCCTTTGCAGTTACTTTGATATTTACCTCTAATGTTCTGAATTTAAACTGGTATTTAAATTTATTTGTATCACTTCGACTTCTCCATCTGAAAAATCTATAAATACATCAATGTGTCCCTCTTTGGGTACATGTTGACATTTACATACTATATTTGCATTTTCCCTCTTCTAGCATTTTAGCTTTGGTTTATTTCTGTGGATTCCCTATCTGTGTTGATATCTGGATGTTCTAGTCTATGCTGTATCCTTGAAAATATATCTAATGTTACTGATTTTCCAAACAAAGACCTTCCTGTAGTGTTTCCTGTAATTTTGATTTGATTTTAGCAAAATCTCTAAACTTCTGTTTATCTGGGAATGTCCTAATTTTACCATCATATTTGAGAGACAACTTTGCAAAATATATCATTCTTGGTTGACAGTTTCTTTTTCTCTCACAGCTTTGCCTATGACATTGAATTGCCTCCTTTCCAGCATAGCTTATGCTGAGTAATCTGAGCTCAGTCTCAGTGACTCTCTCCTTTAGGTTATTTTTTATTTAAGCCTAGCTGTCTTTAAACCTCTCCTTAACTTCAGCTTTGTTAAGTTTTATGATAATACATCTTGGTGTCCTTCTTTGTTATCTACCTTATACAGAGTTCACTAAGCATCTAAGATAGATATCTTCTCATCATTCACAATACTAGAGAAGTTTTCTGTCAAGATCTGTTAAACAACTGTCCCTAAATTTTCTGTTATCACGCTGTCTTCTGGTATTTCCATCATTTGTAAATTGTTCCTTTTGATAGAGTCTCATAGAACTTCAAATAAGTTTTCATTTTTCAGAAATTCTTTTATCTGGTTTTTCATTATATATGCTGGTGTCAGCTGCATTATCTTCAGTCTCACTAATTATACATTCTGTTGTCCCAATCTTGCTCCTTTGGCTTTCTATTGAATTGTCTAATCCTGAAATTTTATTGTGAATCTGCTGAATTTCAGATCATTGCTGCTTAAGTATTTCTTGCAGCTCACTTTGTTTTTCAGTATGGTCTGCAGTACTTTGCCTAATCTCCTTTCTAAAGCCTTGCAGAATTCTAAACATTGTTCTTTTGTATTCTACCCCTGGTAATTGCAGGAAGACTACACTTTCGGGAACTTGTTTTAATTCTTTGTTTTGGGGATTTTCTGAGGCCATGGTGGGCTGATTCTTTAAATGATTAGAAATTGGTTGTTTTCTCCAAGCCATCAGAAAATTCTTTTAACTTGGTTGATTATTGTGTTCTCTCTCTCTCTCTCTCTTAAAATCTAGTTTCTGAGTGTCCATATATTTTGGTCATTTTAGCTAAATTTAACTATTGCTGCCTTAAAAATTCCAGTTTCCTGTCACCAGATGGTTAGATCTGTGAGCATGCTAAGAAGATAAGGTAAGTTGCCCATTCAGGGAATCCAGCAAAACTTTTTTATTTCCCTCTCTTTTCTTTTCCTTCCGATTATGAGAGAAAAACTCAGGGCACAAGCATAAGACATCCTACTTTTGGCCCAGATAGTGTGTCAGAATTTAGTGCCTGGTGCAGAGTAGAGAAGAGTGGGAAAAGTGCTGGGGAAAAGGAGAGAAATCAGTACATAGGAAATATTTTGAATCCAGAAGAGTTTGTGAGCACTTAGCATATGACACTCAGGCAAAAGTTCTATTAGGTTTTGTAGATGTGGTTGTCTGAAGCTCAGCTTCTCTGCTGAGAAAGATGCACTCCACTCATGCTGCTGTACCTTCACTTGGCTGGCTGAAGTGGGACCCTTTGTGGTGTAAGATTTAAATCTGGCCATGGCAGTTGTCTCTGGACCTGCTTTGCCTTCCCTATCACAGAGTCTTATCTCTCAGCTTTCCACCTGATATTTAGAACTCCTCAGTCTGTTTGCTCCACCTGATCCAGCCTACAGGGTTCTCGCCAGGTTAATTCTGGCATATCTTCACTGCTACTGACCTTTCTCTCCATTCCTGTGCAGCTCAGTGTGACTCCTCAACTTTGTCTTTGGTGTCCAGGGAACCTAGACTGTCATATATAATTGATTAAAAACTTGTTTTGGGGGGTCTTTGTTGTAAGAGGGGCTAAGGAAGCATCTGCCTACTCTACCATTTTGACCTCATCTCTTACATTTTCTTTAAAGCTCCTCTTTATTATTTACATAATGACATTTTTGTTCCTCTATTTAATTTATTTCTATGATTCCCCGCTTTAGGTTGATATGAAGTTGTTCTCTTCTGTTTCCAATCCTGGATTATTGCCTGATGTCATTGATTTTCTAACTAAAGGATTCCTTTTAACATTTCTTGTAATTTTCATTTAGTTTTTGAAAATTGCATTGATTTCTATTTATCTGGGAATGTTCTAATTTCAGTATTGTATTTGAGAGATGATTCTGCTGGCAAATATTTTTCTTTAATGCTTTGTCTATATCATCCTATTGCCTTCTTGCCTACATGGTTTCCACTGAATTATCTGAGTTTAGTCTTACTGATTCTCCTTTGTAGGTTCTTTTTGGTTTATCTCTACTCACTTTTAAAGTTGTCTTATCGTTAGTTTTTGCAATTTTGATTATGTCTTTGTGTCTTTCTTTTGGATTTCCCTTATATTGAGTTAATGAGTGTATTGGCTAGATATTTACTCACATTTCATGATATTGAGGAAGTTCTCTGTCCACAAATCATTGATAATTCTCCCTGTATTTTTTTGTTACCCCTTCCTCCTCTGTATTCCAACCACTTTTAGATTATTTCTCTTGATAGACTCCCATATAAATTTTCATTTTTCTTGATTCTTTTTTATTCATTTATCTGATTTTTCCTCAGATATTTTGGTGTCACATACTTAATCTGCAGTTTCACTACTTTGGTTTCTATTCCCTTAAGTATGCTCTTTTGGCTATCTACTGAGTTCTTTAATTCTGTAATATTGTTATTATTATTATTTTTTAATTTCTAATTGTTTCCTCTCTACATTTTCTTTCAGCCTGTTCAATTTGTCATTATTCTATGCTTTATTTTATATCATATCCTTCCTGGTCTCTTGAAGAGCTGTAAATGTTAATCTTTTTATTCCACCTCTGGTAATTTCAGGAAGTTCTTTTCCTCTGAAAAATTTGAATATTTGTTTTGGTTGATTGCCAATGCCATTATGGTCTGCCTCTTTAATTAATTTGATATGGACTGCTGTCTCTGAGCTATTTGGATGTTGTTGAATTTAATTGTTTTATATTTTCTTACTGTGTTCTAGCTTCTTGTTTTGAAATGCCCAAATAAGCTGATCATTCTTGTGAACTTGGTTATTGGTGCCTTTGAAGTGCTAATGTCCTGCTACTAAGTGGTTAGAGTTGTTACTGGACATGTGAGCCCAAGAGTCTGCTTACCTTTCTTATATGGATTCAGCTCAGCTGTCCAAGTATTCAGTCACCAAGTATGTGGTGAAGGTTCTTGCCTACTGTCCTAGATGGACAAGAGTGACTGCTGTAGCCACAGGTACCTTGTTGTAGCCACTGAGAAACACAGGTGGGTAACAGCTGTCTCTGAGTGTTTATAAGGACCACCTGTCCTTTTATGTCTGAATCTAGGCAAATGAACAATTTTTACTTTGAATTTACAGCTCCAAGGAGTTTTCCTTTCCTTCTTTCCCCCTTTGTTCCATTGTTCTTTCTGCAGGCTTTAGAGAATGGCTCAGGGCAGTCTTAAAGAGTACTACCTTCAGCTCTGTTAATGGCATCAGACTCTAGAGCCAGGTTCAGTGCAGAAAATGGAGGGGGAAGTGCTTGGAGAAGGTACAGAGGTATATTCCAAAAGAAAGATTTAGACTTTCACATATGGTACATTACATGCTAAAACTTGGCATTTGACAATTTCATGTTCTTCCTCACTGGTTGTGGAGGCACAAATGGATTCTCCAGCCAGTTTACCTTAGTGGAGGACACCGTCTAACACAATGCTAAGCCCACCACACTGGTCACATCCATTTTCTAGTGGGTCACATCTGGTGATTCCTATCCTCCAATCCCCATTGTTCAGTCCAATTTCTCAACTTGCTACTTGATGTTCTATGCTCCTAGGATGTCATATTTAGTGAATTCATTTGTTCTTTTGGGTCTTTGTTACTAGAGAGGTTGGAGGAAGTGTTTGACTACTCTGCCATCTTGGCTCTGACTCCTTTTTGTTTTATTTTGAAGCTTAAGAGTCTTATTTATATACAATTTAAAATTATGGACTACTCTAAAGATATACAAACTGTCTGTGAATACAGTAATTGTCTTATCACTTCTCAATTGGCAGTCTGTGGAGAATGTGATAAAATCTGCCATATGGACAATTTTTAAGTGTGGTTGGGGATCATAGTGTAGAGATGAATTTAAAATTGTTAAGGCATAACCTGCCTGATAGTTTCTCATTTCAGTGGTATAATTTAACAAACATGGTAAAAATGAAGTGTTTGGTGTGCATAGTCAATTCTCAGTTATTGGAGAGATAGCTGTGAATTTCCTCTGGTTTGGGTAAAAAAAAAAAAAAAAAAAAAAGAGTAGCAGGATATAAGATGGTCCACAATGTAAGAAATGTAAAGAAGAATAAAATAAAATTTTATAGCAGCTACTATTACACACTGAAAAATGTTGCAAATCTTTAGTAAACAATAAGCATTGTACAGCATAAGAGATTATGCTCTTTAAAAACCATTGCTGTCAAGTGGATTCTGACTCGTAGCAACCCTAGAGTACAGATTAGAACTACTTCATGGAGTGTCCAAGGATTCTAAATATGTCAGTTTTTTGTATTGTAGTACACGTTCTTGTGATTCTGGAATTCATGCCACAGGTATTTCAAATACCAGTTGAGTCATTCATGGTGGATGGGTTTCATTGACTCTTTCAGACTAAGACAGACAAGGAATAAAGGCCCAGTTGTTTACTTTTGAAAATCAGCCAATGAATATGTTATGCTGATATCAGATGTATCTTGACTGATAGCATTGAATAACCAAAAGATGTTAATGCTTGTTTTGTTGATTATACAAAGGCATTCCAACTCTGTGGATTATAACAAGTTGTGATAATATTTCAGAGAATAGGAGTTACAAAACATTTAATTATGTTCATATGGAACCTGTACATGGTTGAAGAGTCAAGTATTTGAACAGAGCAAGGGGATACTACATGATTTAATTCAGGAAAAGATGCATTAGGATTGTGTCATTTCACCATACATTTTCAATATGTATGCCAATCAATAATTCGAGAAGCTGGACTAAATGAGAAAGAGTGAGACATTAGGATTGGAAGAATACTCATTAACAATTTGTGTTATACAGATGATACAACCTGGCTTGCTTAAAATGAAGAGGATTTGAAACAGTTATTGATGATGATCAAAGACCACAGCCTTCAATATGGATTTCACCTCAAGATAAGTCAAATAAAAATCCCCACAACCGGACTAGAAAGCAACATCAAGATAACTGGATAAAGGATTGAGGTTGTCAAGGATTTCATTTTACTTAGTTCCATAATCAATGCATGGAAACAGCAGTGAAGAAATTGAAAGATGCATTGCACTGGGAAAGTCTGCTGTAGACGACCTCTTTAAAGTGTTAAAAAATAACAATGTCATTTTGAATACCCAAGCCACAGTATTTTCAATCACATTGTATGCATCCCAAAACTGAACAATGAATAAAGAAGATAGAAGAAAAACTGACACCTTTGAATTGTGGTGTTAGGGAAGACTACTGTATGCACCATGGACCAACAACAACAACAAAAAAATGATCTGTTCTGGAAGAAGTGAAACCAGAGCAGGTATTGGAAGGAAGGATGGTGAGACTATATACTACATACTTTGGACATGTTACCAGGAGGGATCCATCTCTAGAAACAGACCTCGTGATCATTGAAATACAGAGTAAGTGTAAAAAAGGAAGACTGTCCATGAAACGGACTGAAATTGTGGCTACAACAATGGACTTAAACATAAAAATGATTGTGGGCAAGACACTGGACTGGGTAATATTTCATTCTGTTGTGCACAGGGTTGCTGTGAGTCAGAACTAACTTGACAGTACCTAACAACCACAAAACCTTACGAATAAAAATAGAACATTGCTTTACTTGTTTGAACATATCAAGGATGCCAAACATGAGCCTTCTCCTTGAATACTACTAAAGAAGTATATCATGTTTGATGAAGCAGGGTGTGGGAGACCCACAGTGAGATGGATTGGCACAGTAGCTACAAGGATAGGCTAGAACATGATGGCCATTGTGATGATGACACAGGATCAGGCTGTATTTAACTCTGTTGTATATAAGGTTATGAGGTTGAGCCAACTTGAAAGCATGGGTATCTGTCTGTGATCTACCTATCTAAAATCAAGTCAGTAGAACTTTTAACTGACTTTCATTGCTATCATCCTTAGAAAATATGTGTAGGACTTTATCCCTGGAACTAAGTAAAGACTGAAGATAGAAACTGGTGTCTTATGATTTCTTTGATGTTGAATCAAAACTCCATAGTTTTATCAATGCATGCATATAGGTAGAAAGGTTATGATAGTTAGGAAAGTCCAGAAATGGGAGAAGTTAAATATCTAACTTTAAGTCCCAAAATGCCATTTGTACTTGGGTACCAGAAGGCAGGTTCAGTTATTAAAAAATTCACGGTCATGTTCCTATGTCACATATGCAAAGAGCTGGAAATGGAAAGCCAGAAGGGAAGAACACATTCTGTAGTTCTCAAGCTGACAGAACTGAAGAAAAAAATTCAAGCCTCAAGTTGCAATAGTGAAGGATTCTATGCCAAAGCCAAGTGCTGTCGAGTCAGAAGAATTCTATAGGGAAGCTATTAAGTGACTCAGGGAGCATCAAAAAAAAAAAAAAGGAAGAAGAAATAGAGTCATTACACCAGAAAGACCTAGGTAATGTTCAGCCATTTGAAGAGGGAGCATATGATCAGGAACCAATGGTACTGAAGGAAGAAGTCAAATCTGCATTGAAGCCACTGGCAAAAAACAAGGCTCTAGGAATTGATGTAATATCAATTGAGATATTTCAACAAACAGATGCAGTGCTGGAAGTTCTTATTTGTCTATGCCAAGAAATTTTTAGGACAGCTACCTGGCCAACTGACTGGAAGAGACCCATATTCATGCCCATTCCAAGGAAATGTGATCCAACGAATGTGGAAATGACTGAACAATATTGTTGATATCACACGCAAGTAAAACTTTGCTCAAGATCATTCAAAAAATGACTGTAACAGTATATTGACAAGGAACTTTCAGAAATTCAAGCTGGATTCAGAAGATGACATGAAACCAGGGATATCACTGCCGATGTCAGATGGATCTTGGCTGAAAGCAAAGAATACCAGAAAGATGGCTACCTGTGTTGCACTGACTATCAAAAAGCATTTGGCTGTATGGATCATACTAAGTTATGGATAACATTGTAGAGAATGAGAATTCTAGAACACCTGACTGTGCTCTTGAGAATCTGTCTATGGATCAACAGGTGGTCGTGTGAACAAAATAAGGGGACACTGCATGGTTTAAAGTCAGGAAAGGTGTGCATCACAGTTGTGTCCTTTCAACACAACTTTTCAACCTGTATGCCAAGCAAAGAATCGAGTGGCTGGATTCTGTGAAGAAGAGCAAGGCATCAGAATTGGAGGACGACTCATTGACAATCTGCATTACACAGACAACACCACCTTACTTACCGGTAGATGAAGAAGATTTGAGACACTTACTAATGAAGATCCAGGACCATAGCTTTCAGTATGGATTGCTCCTCAACATCAATAAAACAAAATTCCTTACAACTGGACCAGTAAGCAACATTGTCATAAATGGAGAAAACATTGAGGTTGTCTAGAATTCAGTTTTACTGGGGTCCACAACACACGCCCATGCAAGCAGTGATCAATAAATCAAAAGATACAATGCGTTGGGAAAATCTGCTGCAAAGGATACCTTTAAGGTATTTGAAAGTAAAGATGTCACCTTGAAGACTAAAGTGTGCCTGACCCAAGCCATGATATTTTCAATTGCAACATATGCATGTGAAAGCTGGAAAACAAGCAAGAAGACTGAAGAAGAACTTATGCCTTTGAATTGTGGAGTTGGAAAAGAATGTTGAATGTACCAGGAACGGCCAAAAGAACAAACAGATCTGTCCTGGAAGAAGTACAACCAGAGTGCTCCTTGGAAGCAAGATGGCAAGATTGCATCTTACATGTTTTGCACATGTTGTCGGAATGGATCAATCCCAGGAGAAGGGCATCATGCTTAGTAGAGTGGAATGTCGATGAAAAAGAGGAAGACCCTCGATGAGATGAATTGACACAGTGGACGCAACAATGAGTTTAAGGAAAAAAAGGATTGTGGACTTGGCACAAGACTGAGCAGTGTTTCGTTCTGTTGTTCATAGGGTCACTATGAGTTGGAACTGACTTGACAGCACCTAACAACAACACAGCATTCATATTTAGTCATTTTGAAAAATTGGGAACCCATAGCCTACAATAATCTGCTATAAACTTAAAAAGTATTTGATTGTTCTTAATTAGCATCCTAGAATAATTCATAGCAAAATTTCATCAACATATTACCTAAGTGTAAATCACAGAGAAATTTAAGATCACTGTGGTCCCCGTTAAGGACTTGTGAAAAATAGAGGGTTTCCTCAGTAAACCTGGGAGTCATCACTATTCAGGTAATTGTGATCTTTTCAGGAAGAGTCAAGCATGTATTGATGATCTTGATCCAAAGATATTCTGAATATGCAGAGCACAAATCTAGAACAATAAAATATGTAGGCTTATGTAGCATTAAATAAATAGTAATTTTCTTTTTTACCACAGAATGTTTCACCGTTCACACCTACTGTCTTTGAGTTAATTGTGACCCATAGCGACACTACAGCACAGAGAAAAAGTACTCCATAGAGTTTGCATGGAGCACCTGGTAGATTCGAACTGTAAACCTTTTGGCTAGTAGATGTACAACTTATCCATTACAGTATCCGGGTTTTCTCACAGTTTATGGTGATCTTCAAATTGTGGTTAATTTATATACAAATACACTGGTAATTAAATGTCCAAGCCGACCAAGCCAAGTGTCGTCAGGTAAATGTCCAAATTAATCATAAATAGATTATGAACCAGAGAGTTCTCAGACAATTTTAAAATTCCATTTTGGAAGTATTTAATTTGCCAATTATATCTTCATAATACATCCTCACACTATTAAGGTAGCAAAAGTATGCACACAGAAGCCAAGAATTAATTTTTAGTGAAAGGTTCAATGATGACAATACTAGGCTGAAGCTGAGTAGACTGTTGAATCTGAAGGAAAGGTTGTGTGACAGTGGTGGTGTTTGTGGTTGGTATTGTGGTGTCTTTATCAATAAATGACTCCCTGATGGTGTGGTGGATAAGTACTATCGCTGCTAACCAAATGGTTGGCAGTTCAAATTCATAAGGCACCCCTTGGAAATTCTACAAGGGCAGTTCTGCTCTGTCCTGTAGGGTTGCTACAAGTCAAAACTGATTCAAAAGCAGCAAGTTTCTGGGTTTTTATCAACAATAAAATTGCAAGCTTGTCCCTCAATATTTAATGACAATTCTTTATGTAAACTTAAGGGTAAAACAGAAAATTAGATTGTGATTTCTCCTCATTCGTCTACTTCTTTTCTTTTAAGTTTTTACATCTTAGCAAGTATAGAATAACCTTTTTTATTCCTCTAATTTTGTTATTGTTTAAATATTTAGAGGTTTTTGTTTTTTTATCAAAGCCTTTTCCTACTCTGGTACTTGATGACTGGAATGGGATCATACAGTTGATTTATCTGGAAGGTTCTCAATATACTTTGAGTCTTTTTCTTCTTGTGTTCTAAGATTTAAGGTAATGCTCTACTAGGAGTTCACGATTTGACAAGCAGAAGTTTTTTATATTCCAGGATTGGCACATTATTAAATTCTCAATCTCAGAAAGATTGAATAAGAGCTGAGTTTACATCTACTTTTAGAACAAGTCTTGTGTAGTTTCCTAAATGTATTGAAGACCTTATTCCCAAAGTCTCCAAAGGACTTTTAGAAGAAGATTAGCTTGCAATCTGTATAAGAATGGCATTTGGAGATAGCTTCCAAAACACTATGTCCAACATCTACAGAATCTGTCTAGAGAAAAATCTCGGTATTTCTCCCCGATTTCTTAATATATTCTCACTGTAATATTTCCTTCTTTAAAAAAATAAAGTTCTTAATAACATACAAAATAATTGAGGTATGAGATTAATTGTCCTAAGTGCTACACACCTCACTGCTGAATATCACTACGGTTGCCTTCGAAGTGCTCCTCTTGCGAAGCTATGCACTGATGCCACCACCAAGCCCACCCTTCAAAGCAACTTGACACGCTTTCTGGACTGGCCATTGCACACGGTGGCAAGGTTGGAAGTTCATGAACTTAATTTTATAGTTGTCTGTGAGGGAGTTTTTAGCCAGTAAACAAAAACCATACTCAAACACCCTCCCTATTCACCTGATCTGGCCCCCAATGACTTCTTTCTTTCCTGAGTATAAAGGAAATATTGAAAGGAAGACATTTTGATGACATTCAGGACATCAACAGTAATCTGACAGTAGCTCTGATGACCATTCCGTATAAAGAGTTCCAAAACTGCTTTGAACGGTGGAATAGGCTCTGGCGTCAGTGCATAGCCTCTCAAAGGGAGTACTTCGAAGGTGACCATAGTGATATTTATCAAGGAGGTATGTAGTACTTTTTCTAGGATGAGTTTGTGAACTTAATTGGCAGTCCTCGTATATCCAGTAGCCCTGGAGTTTATGTCCTTATGCTTATTCCCAATTTATCTGTACTTAACTCCTTATCTTGCCTAAATATCAGCTCAGAGTGAGACCGAAGCTTTAAAAATACCCTAAAGTTTGGCTTAGTTTAAAGAAGATTTAACTATCAAAAATAATAAAACTTTAGGAATTTCTGGGTAACCTAAAAAAATAAGAAGTAAGTCAGAATGAAGAGTAGAGGCTGAGGAAAATGGAAAAGCATAGAATAGGATAAAGAACAAAAGCAGGCTAAAACCCACTGCATTCCACTTACCATTTATAATAAAAGTCATTTTAATATTGTATATTTTTATTTACCATGTGTGAAGAACTTTATATGAGTTTACATATCTGAATTTTGTTCAGAAGCGTCTCATTCCAGTTTTTTTTAAAAAGGTAAGCAATGAGTAATTTATTCCCATTCTGTTCTATGAGCAATATTATTTGTATCAAAAGTTGTTCAAATTAGCACTGTAATATTAAATTTTTGTTGGTGAAATTAAGGTGGTCAGAAAGAAGATAGTGACCTGAATTAGAGTTACATATTTATATGAGTGTAAATTTATGTCAGAGACAGAAGCTTACCCCGGAGGACAAGCAAAAGTCCTAATGGTTTGAAAATGTTTTGTTGAAATCATTATGTCCCAGTGTCTTGAACACCAACATATAATCAGCTTTCACCATTCACAGCCTTAGTAGTTTGTGATTCCCAGTAGATGGAAGGCTTGAGAAGAGATCTCACTCAGAACTAGATTGTCACAGACAAAATGTGACTGTCCTCATAAGATCTGAAATGACTCAAGACAAAGTTTGTCCAAAGGATATTGCCTTATTTACCTAGTATAGCCGAAACAGAAATCTAGAAGTAGGTGGCTTAACAAGCAGAGATTCATTTTTCTTCACGGTACGTTCCACAACAATGGGCTTAAGCTTAAAAACGATTGTAGACACGGCTCAGGATTGGGCAGCGTTTCCTTCTATTGTGCATAGAGTCGCTAAGAGTCAGAACCGACTCGACGGCACCTAACAACAACATGGTACAGGAAGCTAGAAGTCTTAAAACTGCCACTGAAGTGTCTTGCTCTGCCAGGGTCCCTCCTCCAGCCAGGATCCCAGTTGCACCATCGTCCAAGCAGAGTTTGAGTACAAGGCCAAAACCTCTAGGTGCAAACTAGCATTTTGTAAGGTGAGTAGAATCTAAAGAAATCTGGCCTGACCTGATCCCGGACCTGAACTGCATTGGAGGCGAAAGTCTTCTCTGACACACAACTACACTCAGAACCATTTGAAAAGTGAAAATCCCCTTCCTTTTCAGCATAACTCAGAAAGGGAACTCTAAATATGGGTATGGGAGGGCTCAGATTTTCAATTTCGGCCACTAATCCCGAGCCCTGGGAACTGAATGATATTTAAAAAAATGGTAGCTGAAGGGCTTTCTGCCTCTAGGCCCATCAATTCTCCTTGTTTGCACAAACAGTAAATGTCCACTTTGTTTCCCTTGCAACTTGTGGTTTGGTGCCCACCTTATTTAAATTGACTGATAAGGTAGGACAAGAACCTGTATTTAGAAATAGTTTGAATTCAGAGTAGGTCTCTAGAGGGATATCCTTCTTTGACTATTTCAACCTCTAGTAATTGGCAATCCTTTGCACTCTTGGGCTTGACAATGCATTTGTCTCCTTTGCGTATACCCATATCCCTCTTGTGTGTTTGTGTGTGTCTATTCTGCTTTTAGTTTAAACTTCTAAGTGATTGGGTTTACGACCCAAACTACACTAGTCTAATCACATTTATATGACAAAAGGGAAACTGTGTTTCTAACTAGGGTCACATTTGCAGATATGGGGTTAGGATTTTAACACATATTTCTGGAAGACACAAGTCAGTTTATAACAGACACCTATTTGGAGAGACTGCCTTTTGCACTCCTCATCCTGCTTCTAGAAATAGACATTGAGACTGATATTTGTTTCCTTCACCAAAAAAAAAAAAAAAAAATCCTCTTACAGAGTCAGAACAAGAACAGTGAGGACAAACAGAGACAATCTGGCCTGGAGCAGAACTGGAATGTCTCATAGCCTAATTGCTGATTTCATGTCCCAAGTCATATGGTGAAGTACTGCAGTTTACATCCTTCCATTTTTAAAGCCAGCCCTTAAGCTCCCAAGTTAGTGAAAGAATCTAGTAACAAATTTTCTTACCACACTCATCAACAAAAGAATTATCTAGCAAGAATAATCCCAAATGTTTTTGAATCAAAAATATTGGTAGGTTGTTCTGAAAATGAATCAATGAGATGTCCCATTTTAAGTTTCTGAAAAAAATAATGTTTTATCTAAATTACATTAAAAAATAAGTGGAGAGTGAATTGTAGAGTGAATAAAATTCATTAAAATGATGATTTGGAAGATTAAGTTAAAAGACCCCTCCCACTCCCGACATAGAGAATGGAAGTGATAAAAATATAAGCGAAAAGTTAAGGAGTATACAGTTTCTGAAGAGAAATGTGATGGACTGCTGAGGAATAAATAACTATTCAAGAGAAGCCAATTAACCAGTAGCATAGAAAAGTAACAGAATAGGTGATCAGCGACCCATGCCAGATCCAGCCCTTTGGAATTACACTGTGCTAAATATCACTGAATCCTAAACATTCCCAGAGACACAAAGTAAGTTACATAAATGATTTCTTGTCAGTAGCTCTGGACAGAAAAAAATCAATGCAACAACTCCTTTATAATTTTAATGAACTATTTTTCAAATACCAACTCGAATTATCAGTGCTGTGATAAAATATTGATTTCATACATGCAGATTTTAGGATATTTATTTTGCATCTCTTTTTCATAACTCTGGGGAGTTCAATACTCCCCCCAAATTGGAAGGAGATATAAGACAATATAAATCAATGAGATATATAAGGTAGAAATAAATACAATACTAAAAAATAAAATAAAATCAATAGAAGCCTTAGACCCTTATTCTCTTTTTCTAGTAGTAGGATCTGACAGCATAGATACAAACTGACATTATTAGCGTAATCATTGGTTCTGAAATTATATTTATTATTGACCTTATCAAATACTACACATACTGTTTTATTAGGTTAAATTATAATCAATCTATAGAAAAAGAAGACTGTTGTTGTTGAAGAATAATTCATATATAATATATATTTAATATAGGTAATGTTAAGATAGTAGTATAACTTTCAAGGCTATTGTTTCTAATCTGCTGTAAATTAGTAGTAGTAGTATATTAGTAGGATTGAAGTAGAAAGAATTGCTCCTACCCTTTTTGTATAGCACATGTCTTGGTCATCTAGTACTTCAATAACAGAAATACCAAAACTGGATGGCTTTAACATAGAGAAGTTTATTCTCTCACAGTCTAGTGGGCTACAAGTACAAATCAGGACATCAGCCACAGGTGAAGCTTTCTCTATCAGCTCTGGAGGAAGCTCCTTGTGATATATTCATCTTTTCTTGGTCTAGGAGCATCTCAGTGCAGGAACCTCAAACTTGAAGGCCACACTCTGCTCTGGGCATAGTTTTCTTGATGTATGAAGTTCCCAACTCTGGTTGCTTCCTTTTCCTTTATTTCCCAGGAGATTGTGTCAAGACATAACACTGCCTCACTAACAACCACTGCCCATCCTCCCTCATTGACATCATAGTGGCAAAATTTACAGTGTATAGGATGATCACACAATACCAGGAATCAAGGATTAGCTAAATTGCTACACACATTTTTGGGGATGTACAAATCAATATATGAGAGCATTCAAAGAATGCTGTTACGATAGTTAAGAAAGAAAAATAAATCTAGTATATTCTTTACTTTTATAGAGTCCCTGGTAGGTACAAATGGTTATTCATTCTACTACTAGCTGAAAAGTTACAATCTAGAGAAGACAGGTAAGAATTGGCTTCCAGAAAGTCATAGCCTTGAAAATCCTACAGAGAAGTTCTATTCTCTACTTAAGGGATTTCTGTGATTCAGAATCAACTGCTTGAAGTGAACAATAATGTTATAATAACAGTATCGGTACCCAAACCAAACCCACTGTTAAACTGATCTGACTCACAGCAACGCTGTAGAATAGAGTAGAACTGCCCCATGGCATTTCCAAAAAGCTACTGAAAGAGTCATACTGATGGCTTTTTGGTTAGCAGCTAAGCTCTTAACCACTGTGCCATCAAAGAAACAAAAAAAGCACCAAAATTAAATAAGTAATGATTCTGCTTTTCTACAGGAAGCAAAATTATGATTGACTAAAATGCTTATAATTTTTTTTAACTAGAAAAAGATATTGAAATCCTGACTAAAAGATAAATTCTTACAGAAGTAAAATTACATTATAGGAGCACTATAATCTATATTGACTATAACATTCATTAACACTATGTTAATTTTCATTTACAGTGGCTTCACTAAGGTTAGTGGTAACTTACAATGTCACATACACACCTGATGGAATCTCCTAGCAGGCCAAGCTGCCCAGGCTCTGTCCCCAACCCCTACAAGGAAGAGTACGGTGCCCACTGTCCTGTTCTTCTCAGCTTCATCCCCTGCAGCTTCCCACAGTTCCTCACCTCTGCCACTGGTTAAGGCAGACACCCACCCCTCCTACCAAGGGCCAGAACTCATACCCTGGCTGGTGCATTACAGGGAGGGGTGGTGATAAGTTATGACACTGGGTGACTCCAACCCTAGAAATAACACTGCCTTGTTGGCCCCTCCCCTGGCATTGCCAGCCTGCCAGCCGCCATGAACCCTGGGATCGTTTTGGTGTTATTCCCTTTCACACTGTGAATGCCGGCCCCTAGCGATGCCACTGTTGACTTGTCCTCTGCCTCTATAAGAAAATGTATTTTTAAAAAAAGATGGACACTTCATTCCTCCAGACGTCTATTTCCAGTAAAGAGCAAGAAAGATGAACTCAATTCCTATTGCCTTAGTCTGTGAAGAGAAATTTTTGCTTAGCCTGTACATGTTGGGATCAGATAGTTCAGTTGTATAACCCAAATGTTAGTTAAGGTCACACTGTTCTTTGCAATTTAAATCAAATTTACTCTATTCCCCAATTCCTCCAGGGCTTATATGATTTCCTTGGTTATTTGTGACTCTCCATTCTTCTTTCAGCAGATCTCTCAATCTCTTTACTGCTTTATTTCAGCCGGTGGCCAATTTTCTTTATTATGCAGATGAATTTAGCTTTTTCTTTGGACTTGTTTTGTGTCCACCTTTGTATATCAAAAGACTAATGTTTCTGCTAAAATAAGTGGGCCATGGTTTTCCAATCTTGCATTTTAGCAGCAAAAAAATAAAGTCAGTAGTCTTCACTCACAAGTGAGTAGTCCTCACTCACAAGTCTCTGTAAGTGGAATGAATCATCAACATACACACACATACATACGTGCAGACAAACAAAAAGAGTTGCCCTTTTGTTGATTGTGATTTGTGATGATGCCATGTGTAACAGAGCACTACAGGGCTTTCTTATCTGCAGTCTTTAAGGAAGATTGTACTGCTGTGTGCATCTGAACTGCCAACTTTTCAGTTAGTAGTTAAGTGCAAAAAACTGTGACAGTCAGCAACCAACTGAAACATCACAGAGTTAGAGTAAATCTCAAATGAAGGAGTGATGCCTGCCTTCAAAAATATACCCTTAATTCCCTTAGAAAAGTAAAAGGGTGATAGTCATCTTTTCCTGCTAAAAATAATTTTGGGGGTGGGTCCACTTCTCTTATGATCAATTAATATATTTGTAATGGAACTAGCTAACATCTTTATGTAAACGTAGCAGAATTTTCATCCTGAGTTACAAAGAGCATGCATAGGTGTAGATAATACAAGCTTCCACAGATCTGACAAACTATGTTTGAAGCCTACTGAAGTGAGATGCTATGAAGACTTCTTAGAAAACATTTTAAGGGAATAGAATGTCTTATAGACCAAGTTGGCCCAGTAGTTAATTTTAGTCTTAGTTGTGAGATGCCATGTTGTGTACTTAGTTAGCATTCAGCAAATATCTTTTGTAGGAAGAGATTGCAATTTGAATTGGTCCTCTGACTCAGCAACACCCTGAATGTAATTTGAATGAGTCTTAGGAATTATGGACGGTCAGTGTAGTCCTCTGAGAGTAGGACTGGCCATGTATAGTGAAGAGGGCGTGGCCCATTGTTCAAGTCTTCTTAGAAGGACAGGCAACTTTACATTCCAGTGTTTTGTTACATTAGTGTCAGTGAAAATGTCTAAAAAGAGATGGTGCCAAGCCAAGTGCCATATACCATTCATATCCCACCTTATGCTTCTGAAACTTGGGAGGAGTTAGAATGTTTTTTTCTAGACCTCCCTTCCACTTTTCCAGTGCATATTTTTGTTTTTTAACATAGTAGTAACATACATGCTTAGAATATATTTTTAAACCACAATTGCTATTTTAAAAGAAACCTATGACATAATATAAAATAGTTAGGACCATAGCAATGTTTCACAAAATGAGTGTTCATATTCACTAAAACAACTGAATATCAGGACCATAGAGTAGCTGCAGAGTTGAGATTAAGCAATTCAAGATAGGAAGCCAAGTATGAATTTAACTTATTATATGTTGGATAAATCATACTGAAGATGTAAAATAAAATCCTATAAATGATTCTTTAAAATAGTATTGTCACCTCAGCCTATTCAAGAACTATCATGATAGAGAATTTTGAATGTTTCATTTTGGGTGATGCAAAATTCATATTAAATAAGTAAATCCATTAGAAACTAGCTCAAGATAAAACTAAGCACAGCAAAAATACTAATACTGATACTCAGAATCCACTTAATCCTTAGTAAAGACTTGGCTGGCCAGGCACCATTCTTAGTATTTCATGTGTGTTATGATGCTGAATGAATCCTCATAATACTTTTATGTGAGAAGTGTTAATGTTGTCCTCCTTTTACACACAAGTCTATTTCAAATTAGAGCACATATTGTCTGTGTACGGCAAAGACAGAAAGAGTTATAAGGGGTTAAATTAGAGTCTATAAAATCCTGCCATGTAGTGAAAGAATTATGCTCCTTGGGGACAATATGTAATAGACAGAATGATGACTTGTTAAGGTGATTGCTTGTAATCATGTCCTGTACTTTTTAGAGAAGGGGCAAAAAAAAGTGGCAGTCTTTCAATGAATTATGTTTACAAGTAGTTTCTGGTCAAGCCTTGGTGCCTTATCAGCTGACAGAGATTTTTAAACTAAAATCATTTGATATTTTCTTCCTCTTGCACTAGGAACATACACATTTTGTTACTAAGATGGAAATGAATGACAATTTATGCCACTGGAATTCCTTCGAAGACTTCATTTTATTTGAAATTTCAAATATTGAATTATATTTCTTAGTCATAGCTAGTATTTCATATCTGACAATAAATAAATTAATAAAACAGAATGAACCACAAAACTAAAATACCAATCTAATTAAGGCATTGCCATCAGAGGCAGGGCCAAGAGGGCCAAGTAGTCAGATACTTCATATGTTCCCTCTTACAACAAAGCTAATCAATTATGTATTCCTGTCTAGGAGCTCTGAACATCAAAGGTAAAGTTGTGGAATCAAACTTCATGTGGAAGGTGAAGGGAGAGATGCTTTAGAAGTAATAAAGAGTTGCGAGACTACAACCAGTGGGAATAGGCACCCTGTAGGTGGAGCTACTGGGGAGAAGTCTCTGAGATAAACAGTGGCATTCAGAATGTATTTTCCACATGGGAAGAGACCATGAAGTGAGGAATTCACTCATATTTCAAGAATCAGTGAAAAGTGGTGCTGGGCTGGCAAAAGATAAGTAACATGCATCTATCTTATTGCAGGTAAAATATTCCTTGTGGGAAAACCTCTCTTCCATTTACATGCTCCCTGTCTGCTCTGCAATGGGTCTGAGCTGGTGTCAGCAACTGACATGTCCTGTGGGCTGAAACAGGACCTGTCACACACCTTAAGCCTCTCTGACTTACAGAGGGATCAAATTAACAAACAGGAAAAAATAATCTGCTGACTCCCTTAAGCCAAGAAGACAAGACATTACAGTCCCTTTGCCTGGGCACAGGTATAACAGGCCTACAGACTTTGAATGCCTTTCACCCTAGGATAAACCTGTGTGGGCCCTTTTCAACAGCATGGGAATATTTCAACAGTACAGGACATCAGGAGCACAGTACAACAGTGAATATACCTGAAGTCTAACCCCCTACTGTTTCCACTATTGTGTGGAAAGGCAAGTCATGACATTGACACTGATCTACTTGTTAAACAGGATCCTCACTTATGTACATCAGCACATGGTGACTGGTGGCTCCATCCATGCCACTTAACCAACCACACAGAGATCCAAGAATAAGTAGTGCCTCCCAGTCATTATACTCAACAGTACTGGGCACCCATAATCTGACTACAAAATCCACCCACCTACACACTCTAAGGAACAGGGAGTATCTGTCACCCCCTGTCTTGCTCAGCTTGTGACTCACAATGGCAGCCAGATACTCTTGCCTAAATCAACCACCCTTGCCTGCCTAGCACTGTAGGTGACAGCCTGAGTCACATCTTGGTGACCAACTGTCTGGACATCTGTGCTGAAACCATACAAGAAAATTAAATGGACTCATGGGCTCACATACGTGTTAACAGCTCTAACTACCCAGAGACAGGACATTAGAGCTTCAGAGGCACCAATAATCCAACTAGCTTGCATCAGCAGCCTGTGTGGGAATATCAAAACAAGAAACTAGGGCACAGCAAGGAAACGATAAATAAATACATATAATAATTTACCGATGGTTGAGAGACAGCAGTCAATACTAAATCGTATAAAGAGGAAGGTTATGGTGGCTTCATTAAGCTCCAAAACAAAGAACAAAAAATCCTCCAGATGAAGAGAATTTCCCAGGTGTAGAAACAAACATTTAAAATACAGAACTTTTGAAAAGCCCAGAAAAGAAATCAGGAAAATTACAGAACAAGCCAAGGAACATAGAGACAAAGCAATAGAGGTTAAAGAAGACCATGATGATAAATTTAGCAGGCTACAAGAATTTACAGAGACAGCAAATAGAAGTCCAGAAGATTTACAATAGTATTGTAGAATTAAATAACTCAGTAGAAAGTCAAAAGAGTAGAACTGAGGCAATAGAAATCGGAGTTAGTAAGATTGAAGATAAAGCACTTGACACCAACATATTTGGGGAAAAATCAAATAAAAGCACTCTGAAAAAAATGAAGAAACCCTAAGAATTATATGGTAGTCTGTCAAGAGGCATAACTTATGAGTGGCTGGAGTAACAGAATGGAGGAAGTGGGGCATAACAGAAAATACAGAGAGTTGTTGAAAATTTGTTGGCAGAAAACTTCCATGATATTGTGAAAGATGAGAAGATATTTATTCAAGATGCTCACCCAGCTCCACACAGGGTAGACCCCCCTCAAAAGTCACCAAAGCATGTTATAATCAAACTTGCCAAAATCAAAAACAGAAAATTTTCAGAATGAGTAGGTATAAATGAAAAATAATGTATAAACCCACAGCCATCAGGTTGATTCCAACTTGTAGTGACCCTGTAGGACACAGGAGAACTGCTTCATAGAGTATCCAAGGAGTGCCTGGTGGATTCAAACTCTCAACCTTTTGGTTAGTGGCCGCAGCACTTAACCACTATACTTCCAGGATTTCCAAAGTAGAATCAGTAAGACTAAGTTTGGACTACTGAGCAGACACCATACAGGTGAGAAGGCAACGGGATGACAGAAAGCCTTGAAGTAAAAAAGAAAGCCAATCAAGGATTATATATCCAGAAAAGCTGTCTCTCAAATATAATGGAAGAGGTTTAGAGAATTTGAAAAGTCATGAGCATGAATTTGTGGTACAGTATTCCATCCATCCTTTTTTAAATTGTGCATTAAGTGAAAATTTATAGATCAAGTTAGTTTTTCATAGAAAAAATTATACACATAATGCTATGTGACCCTAGCTGTTATCCCTGTAATGTCACCACACACTCCTCCTTTCCAGTCTGGAGTTCCAGTATATATTCAACCAACATCTAAGCCTCTCTTCCTTCTCATTGTGCATCTGAACAAGAACTATGTGTTTATTCTTGTGTATTTACTTGAACTAAGAAGCACACTCTTCAAGAGTATCATTTTATGTCTTGTACTCCATTCGACTCTCCTCAAGAGCTGGATTTGGGAATGGTTTCAGTTTGGGGTTAACTGAGAATTCAGGGCTATGTCTTTTGGGGTTCTTCCAGTCTCAGTCTGATCATTCTTGTGTGACCATTAAGTCATCTCTTGTTACTGGAATTTGAGTTCTGCACTCCACTTTTCTCTTGCTCTGTCAGGAACTCTGTTGTATTCCCATTTAGGGTAGCCGTTGGTGGTAGCTGGACATCATGTGGTTCTGGTCTCATACTGATGGAGTCTCTAGTTTATGTGGCTCTTTTGATTCTTGGGTTAACATTTCCCTTGTGTTTTTGCTGTTCTTCAGTCCATCTGTTTGCTATTGTGAACAGTGTTGCAAAGAACATAGGTGTGCATTACTTCTCTAGGATATCTTGTAAGGAATATGATTGCTGTATTATATGGTACTTCTATTTCCAGCTTTTTAAAGAAGTGCCAAGTGGGTTTACATGGTGATTATACCATTTTACATTCCCATCAGCAACGTATAAGTGTTCCAGTCTCTCCACAACCTCTCCAAAATTTATTATCTTGTTTTTTGGATTAATGACAGCCTGAGTCGGATCCGACTCAACGGCACTTGGATGGCTGGCTTGGCTTATTAGTGTGAGGTGGTGTCTTATTATAACCATTTCTCTAGTGGTTAATAATCATGAACATGTCATCTTGTATTTGTTGGCTGTCTGAAGTGCGTGTTCATATGCTTTGCACATTTTTTTTAATTGGGTTGTCTTTTTGTTGTTGAGATTCTGCAGTATCTTGTAGATTTTGTAGATTGGATGCCGATCAGACGTGTCTCTTCCAAAAATATTTCTTTCCAGTCAGTAGGTTGTCTTTTTATTTTTTCAGTGAAATATTTGGATGAACACAAGTGCTGGATTTTTTAGGAGTTTCAATTTATCTATTTTCTTTTCTGGTGTTTGTGCATACTTAGTAATGCTTTGCATTTGGTTTATACAATGTTCTTTTGTTGTCACTCTTTTTCCTTCCATGCCTTTTATCATCTTATATTTTATACTTAAGTCTTTGATTGATTTTGAGTTAGTTTTTATGCATGATGTGAGGTATGGGTGTTGTTTAACTTTTTTGCAGGTGAAAATCCAGTTATGCCAGCACCATTTGTTCAAGAGACTGTCTTTTTCCCAACTTATAGACTGTGGGTGTTTGTAAAATACCAACTGCTCGTAGGTGGATGATTTTTATGTTGGAATTCTCAATCCTGTTTCACTGATCAGTGTATCTGTTGTTGTGCCAGTACTAGGCTTTTTCACTACCATGACAAGATAAAAGTTTCTAAAGTAAGGTAGTATGAATCCTCCCAATTTGTTTTTCTTCTTCAGTAATGTTTTAATTGTCCAGATCCTATTTCCTTTACAGTTGGTGATTTGTATCTCCATCTCATTAATAAATGTCATTGGAATTTGAATCAGGGTTGCATTGCATTACTATATCACTTTGAGTAGAAGAAACATTTTCACAATATCGAGTGTTACTATTCATTAACAAGTTATATTTTTCCAATTATACAGGTCTCTTGGTTTCCTATAGTAGTGTGTTGTTTTCTTAGCATAGGCCTTCTCTGTCTCTGGTTAATTTATTTTTAAGTATTTTTACCTTCCTGGGGACTATTGTAAATATTTTTGATTTGCTGCTTTCCTGTTCCAAGTTTTCTTTGTTAGTGTAGATGATTCCAATTGATTTTTGTATATTTATTTGGTATCCTCATACTTTTCTGGATTCTTCTACTAGTTCCAGTTTTATATTTTTTGCAGATTATTTAGGGTTTTCTGTGTTTAGGAATATATCATCTGCAAATATGAACACTTTTGTTTCTTCATTATCAATGTATATTTTCTTTATTTCTTTTTTTAGCTTAACTGATCTCCTTGGTGCCTCCAGAACAATGCTAAATAAGAATCATGAAAAAGGACATCTTTGTCTGTGTGCCATTCTAAAAGGGAATCTTTTCACACTCTCTTCAGTTAGGATGGTGTTTGTTGTTAGCTTTGTATAAACATCCTTTGTTATGTTGAGCAATTTCCCTTCTGTTCCTGTTTTGCTGAGAGTTTTCATCATGAATGCATGTTGGATATTGTCAAATGTGTTTTCTGCCTTAATTGATAAGATTATGTCATTCTAGTCTTTTATTAATGAGCTGGATTACATTGATTGTACTGACACATTCTTTCATACCTGGTAAGAATCTCACTTGGTCATGGTGAATTGCTTTTTAATATACTGTTGTATTCTATTGGCTAGAATTTTATTGAGGATTCTTGTGTCTATGTTACTGCAGGATATTGGTCTGTAACTTACTATTCTTGTGATGTATTTTACATGGTTTTTGCATCAGGATTATTTTGACTTTATATAGTAATATCCATCATACTTCTCTGAAAGTTTGAGAGAATTATCCTGTAAAGCTGTCAGGGCCTGGGCTTTTGTTCAGAAGGAAATTTTTTTTTTTGCTTTTTTTGTTTTTTTAATTAGCTTTGCAATCTCTTCTTTTGTTACAGTTTTGTTTAGCTGTTCTACCTCTGTCCGTGTTATGTTAGGTAGGTAGTACGTTTTTAGAAATTTGCCCTTTTATCCTTGGGTTCGAATTTGTTGAAGTATAATTTTTCATAGTATTCTGTTATGATTCTTTTAATTGCAGTTGCATCTGTTGTGATATTGCCTATCTCATTTCTTATCTGAGATATTTGCTTCCTCTCAGTTTTTCTTTTGTCAGTTTGGCCAGTGGTTTATCAATTTTGTTGAACTTTTCAAAGAACTAACTATTGGTCTTGTTAACTCTTTCAGTTGTTTTTCTATTCTCTATTTCACTTAATTCTGCTCTGATTTTTATTATTTGCTTTCTTCTGGTGCCTGAGGCCCCTTTTGTTGCTCTCTTTCTATTTGTTTGGGTTTGAGGGTTGGTATATTGATTGTGACACTTCTTTTTGGATGTGTGCAGTTATAGCAATAATCCACACACCCAAAAAAGAAGAAAACACTGCTTTACTGTGTCCTAAATATTCTGGTAGGATGTGTTTTCATTCTTATTTGATTCTATGAATTTCTTTGTTCTGTCTTTAAATTGAGCAAGATGTTACTCTTCCCATGCATTTGATTTTTCCTCTTCCTTTTTCTGTTATTGATTTCTAATTTATGGCTACATTGTCAGAACAGTTGCTTTGTAATGTTTCAACGTTTTGGATTCTATTCAGGTTTGCCTTGTGTCCTAATATGCAATCTATTCTGGAGAATGCTCTGTGTGCATAAGAAAGGAAGGCAGACTTGGCTGCCATTGGGTAGAGAGTTTTGCATATGTCTATGAGGTCAAGTTTTTTGATTGTGGCTTTTAGATCTTCCGTTTTTATTGTACTTCTTTCTGAATGTTTTCTCCTTCACAAAAAGTGGTGTGTTGATGTCTCCTCATATTGTTGTGAAGCTGTCTATTTCTTTTTCCAATACTTGTTTTTTTTATGTTCTTTGGAGACATGTCACTGAGAATGTAAATATTTTTTATTATGGTTATATTCTCCTGGTGTACTGAGTCTTTGCTTATTATGTAGTGTCCTTTATCGACGGCACTTGGCTTGGCTTTCCTTGTCTTTTGTGGATATCCTTTAAAATTTATTTTGTCAGAGCTTAAAATTGCCACTTCTGCTCTTTCTTGATTGTTGTTTGCTTGATATGTAGATATATTTCCAGTCTTGGAGTTTTAATTTGTTTGTGCCCTCAAGTATAAGGTTTCTGTTGTAGGAAGCATATAGATGGGTCATGCTTATTTAATGCATTCTACCATTTTCTCTTTCTTGGTGCATTTAATCCATTTACTCTCAATGTAATTATTGATAGGTATGAATTTCATGATGTCTGTTTTATGTGTGTGTGTTGTTGACAATGTCTTTCACTTAATTTTTGTGCTGAGTTATTTTTACTTTATGTATCCTCTTTTCATTATATTTTTACATTTTTTAAAAACAATTATTGTTCTTTAAATAAAAGTTAAAAACACCACTCACCAGAGTGGTATGCAGAACATCTTTAAAAAAATAAAAATAAGCCAATTAGCACAGATGTCTCCAGAAACCATGATCCTAAGATATCTGTCCCTGCTATTCTGTCCTTCAAAATATTAGGTTTTATTTAGGAAATCTTTTAGTTTTTACTATAGTCAACTTATGCTAACCTCCCTTCTGCTATGTGCTGTCACACCCTTCACCTGACAAAATTCCTATTTACTATCTAATCTATGAATACCCCTCCCCCTCACTCCATATCATTGTAAACATAAGATTATTTTCTTCTATACTTAAACCTTCTCTTAAGTCCTTTATAGTAAAAGGCTCATACAATATCTGTCCTTTTGCATCTGACTAATTTCACTCAACACAGCGTCTTCCAGATTATCCCATGTTATGAGATTTTCCTAAAATAATTGTTGTCCTTTATCTTAACATAGTATTCTATTGTGTGACTATACCATTGTTTATTTTCCCATTCATCTGTTGAAGGGCATCTATGTTGATTCCATCTTTACCTGCTATGGACAGTCCTGCAAAAAACGTTGGTGTTCACATATCTGTTCATGCAACATCTCATTTCTCTAGGATATATTTGAAGAAGTGAGATTGCTGGGTCATGTGGTATTTCTACTCTTTTCAAGAATGCAGCAAATCTCTATTTCCAAAGTGGTTGTGCCATTTTACATCCACACCAACAGTATAGAAGAATTCCAGTCCCTCCACAAGCTCTCCAGCATTTATTCTTTTGTGTTTTTTAGATTAATGCCAGCCTTTTTAGGGTGAGATGTTATCTCATGTAGTTTTAATTTGGATTTCTCTGATGGCTAATGATCATTTCCTCAAGCATCTATCCCAGTGGTCTTTTTTTGTGGAGTCTCTTCGTATACTTTGAACATTTTAAATTGGATTATGTGTCTTTTTATTCTTCAGGTTTTACAGTAACTTGTATATTAGGAGAATTAGACACTGAGCAGATTTGTGTTAGCCAAATTTTTTTTCCCATTCTCTTGATGAAGTCTTCGGATGAACATAAATGTTTGATTTTTAGGAGTTCCCACTTATGTATTTTCTCTTCTGGTGTTTATACATTGTATATATATCAGGCTAACAACATTCCAAAAAGAGCAGGAGTGGAAACACTAATCTCTGATAAAATAGACATTAAACTAAATTCAACCACAGTAGATAAAAAAGGATATCATATAATGGTAAAAACTCAATACTTCAGGAGGACATATGAAGACTGACAAGTTCACAAACTCATCCTGCAAAAAGTGCTCCATATCTCATTGCTGAATGTCTCTATGGTCACCTTTGAAATGCTTCTCTTGAGAAGCTATGTACTGAGTTGTAGTTTGTTCACGTCTTTGAGTCTAAGGTGTGTCTCCAAAACCTACTGCTGTCAAGTTGATTCCAACTCATAGCAACCCCATAGGACACAGTTAAACTGCTCTACAGAGTTTCCAAGAAGCATGTACAGAATTGAATCATCAACCTTTTGGTTAGCAGAAGTAATACTTAACCACTGTGCCATCAGAATTTCCTAGGTGTTTCTCCTGTAGCTAACATGACCCATCTGTTTTAGACAGCCAGTGTCACTCTAACAAAAATGCCACAAAGTGGATGGCTTTACCAAAGCAAAGTTTAGTTTTACACAGTGCAATAGGCTAAAAGTCCAAATTCAAGATATCCTCTCCAGGGAAAGGCTTTCCCCTTATCGGCTCTAGAGGAAAGTCAAATTGCATCAGTCTTTGTCCAGGGATCATCTTGGTGCAGGCACCTCAGGTCTGAAGGATGCACTCCTCTCTTGGTGTTGTTTTGTTGGTGATGTGGAGTTCCCAATTCTCTGCTTGCTTCCCTTTCCTTTTATCTCTTGTAGGATGAAAGGACTAAAGGTGGGGCAAGCCATATTCCAGAAAACTCCCTTTACAATGGAACAGGGAGGTGATCTTATAAAACGATTTATTTTCCCACCCTAATCCTTTGAAATACAGTGTAGAAAAATCACAAAATGAAGGACAATCATAAAATACTGGGAATCATGGCCTAGGCACCTGGCTACACATATTTTTTGGGAAACAGAGTTCAATCCATGACACCATCTATATGCTGCCTTCAGGAGTCACAAGTAGGCAGTGTATAAATGGCTCACATTTTTTACCCAACCAGTCCCTTTCCATCTCTTTATTAATGCATTTAGTCAGTTTACATTTAATGTGATTATTAATAGGTATGAAATTTGTGCTGTCATTTTGATGTCTTTTTTTGTGTGTCGTAGACAATTCCTTTGTTCCATTTAATTTTCTGTGCTGAATCTTTTTTCTCTATATGTTTTATTTTCATCTTTTTCAATGTTGTAGTTTTGTATTTGCTAAGACTTCATGTTTCTTATGCACAGGATTAGTAGTTTCCTATGTGGTTATCTTCATATTTATCCCTTTTTTTTTTCTAAATTTATACCAATTTTTAAATTCTTTGCATTGCCTTGACTTCCTCTCCATATGAAAGATCTGTAGCTACATTTTCTGTTCTTTTTTGATGTAATGTTTATATAATGGTGTCTCTGTTTCTTTATTTTCAGTGTTTTGTCTATGATTTATATTTGTGACTCCCCATTTGGTTGATATCCAATTGATCAGTTCTGTGTCTAACCTTGGGTTATTACTTGGCATTATTAGTTTTCTAATTGAAGGACACTCTTTAGTATTTCTTGTAGTTTTGGTTTGGTTTTTGAAAATTTCTGTTTATCTGGCAACGTCATACTTTCACCATCATATCTGAGAAACAGTTTTGCTGTATATATAATTCTTGGCTGGCAATTTTACTTCAAAGCTTTGTATATGTTATTCCATTGCCTTCTTGACAGCACAGTATCTCAGCGTATTCTGAATTTTGTCTGAATGACTGCTTTGTACATTATTTTTGGTTTCTCTAGCTATTTTTTAAGTGTCTCCTTGTCTTTGCTTTGGTAAGTTTGATTATAATATGTCTTGGCATCTTTCTTTTGAGATCTATCTTGTGTGGAGTTGGATAAGCATCTTGGATAGGTATTTTCTCATCTTTCATGATATCAGGAAAGTTTTCTGTCGGCAAATCTTTGGCAATTCTCTGCGAATTTTCTGTTATTCCCTTTCCTCCCATTCTGGTACTCTAATCACTTGTGGATCATTCCTCTTCATAGAGTCCCATATAATTCTCATTGTTCCTTGATTTTTCAAAATATCTTTTATCTGATTTTCCCTCAGATATGATATCTTCAATCTCACTAATTCAGACATCCTTTGCCTCAGTTCTGCTACATTGATTTTTTATTGTGTTTTCTAATTCTGTATTTTTTTTATTAATTGTCTGAATTTCTAATTCTTGCCCTGCAGTACTTTCTTGCAGCTTTTCAATTTGTCATTAAGCTTTGCTGCATTTTGCATCATCTCCTTCTTCATCTCTTGAAGTGTTCTACATATTAATCCTTTGTATTCTGCTTCTGGTAATTCCAGGAAGTTATCTTCCTCCCAGAAAATTTCATTCTTTGCTTTGGGAGCTTTCTGAAGAGATTATAGCCTACCACTTTAGGTACTTTTTTGGGACTGCTGTTCCAAGCTATTGGTAAATTGTAATTCTTAATATTATGTTTGCCTACTGTGTTCTTGTTTCTTGTTTGAACATGTACAGTTTATTTTTGTTATATGGATTCAGCTCAGGTCTCTTGATGGCCAATTTCCCATTGATGTGCTGCAGGCTCTCACCTACTGTCCTAGATGGGCAGGGCTGATTGATAAAGGCACAGGGGTCTATCTACAGCCATTGAGAAAGGCCAGTGATTAACAGCCATTTCTGAGTGTCTATGAGGTTGACATATCCCCTTATTTATGAATCTAGGTGAAGGAACAGTTTCTGCCCTGATTTTCTTGCCTAGGGGGGGTGGACCATAAATAAATAAATGATAAAAGGTTTCTTTCCCTCCTTTCCCCAAATTTGCTAAACTGTTTCCCCTTCAGAGCCTCAAAGAATCGCTCAGGTGGGCTTAAGGAGTGCACTTCATGCTCAGTCAGTGGTGCCAGACTCCAGAGCCAGGTACTGTGTGGAGAAGGGAGGAGGAGAATGGTTCAGGACAGACTTGAAAGTCCTATTTCTAGTTCATACAATGGCTTCAGACACAGTTCAGAGAAGGGAGGGTGGAGTTCCAGAAGGGAGATAGGGCCACACTGAAGGACGGACTGAGATCTGTGCTTGCAAAATACGTTATACATGACAGTTTACCTTTTGATGGTCTGGTGCAGACCCTCATTGGTTCTGGAAGCATGAGTGGGTTCCACAGATAAATAACCTCCATGCTGAGCCCATCATGTGGCTTCTTCCCAGCATGTCAAGTCTATGGGATCCCATACGCTTCTGGTGCTATTCTCCTTTTTCCTTTGCTCTGTCCAATTTCTCAACTTTCTCTTTGATGTTTAGGACTTCTAGGATGTCATATATACTGGACTCGTTTGCTCTTTTGGCTTTTTGTTGCTAGAAGAGCAGGAGGAAGTGTCTATCTACCCTACCATCTTGGCCCTGCCTTTCCTCTTTTCACAATTTTAATTGTTAGTTTTGTATTTACTAAGTCTTTATGTTTTTCTTGTTTTTGTTTTGATGTGTCTGTTGTTAGTTTCCTTTTATGTTACATTAACATTTATCCTATTTTTTAAGTTTAAAACAATCTTTTATTTCTTTATAAGTCTTTGAATTCCTCTCCATATGAAAGATATTTGACTATAACTTTAATCCCTCTCTTTTATTTTTTTTCCATTTTTTAGCTTTGATGTATTTTTTTGACTTCTGTTTATATTGAACATGGTTGCCCAGTTTTGTACTCTAGTGTTGAGTTGTTATCTGATAGTATTGATTTTCTCACTGGAAGAATCTCTTTTGTATTTCTTGTAATTTTAGTTTGTGTTTAAAATACCCTTAACTTATGTTTATGTGGCATTGTCCTAATTGCATTATTATATTTGAGAAACTATTTTGTTGGATGTGTAATTCTTCTGCAAATCTGCTGCAAGGGACCCCTTTAAAGTATTGAAAAGTAAAGAAGTCACCTTGAAGATTAAGGAGCACCTTACCCAAGCTATGGTATTTTCAATCACAGTACATGCATGTGAAAACTGAACAATGAGTAAGGAAGACAGAATTGATGCCTTAGACTTATGGTGTTGGGGAAGAATACTGAATGTACCATGGACTGTCAAAAGAACAAATAGGTCTGCTCTGGAAGAAGTACCATGAGAGTTCTCCTTGAAAGCAAAAATGGCAAGACTGTGTCTTACCTGCTTTGGATGAGATGGATCAGTCCCTCGAGAAGGACTTCATGGTTGCTAAAGTGGAGGGTCAACAAAAAAGAGGAAGGCCCTCCTTTAGATGGATTGACACAGTTGCTGCAAGGAAAGGCTTAAAGCATAAAAACGATTGCAACTTTTTAATTTTGTCTTTATGCTCTTGTATAATTTTCATAAATTACTCTATTGCTTTGTCTGTATGTTTCTTGGAATATTCTGCCTTTTCCTGATCTCTTGAAGAGTTCTATATTTTATATTTTAGATTTATACCTATACTAATTCCAAGAAGTTCTCTTCCTCTGAAAGGTTTCTTGATGCTTTTTTAGTGGCTTGATGAAACTATTATGGTCTGTCTCGTTTATCTTATTTGATATTGATTGTTGTCTCTGAGCTATTGATATGTTATTATACTTAGTTATTTTATGTTTGGTTACTGTGTCCTAGCTTCTTGTTTTGTTTTGACATGCCCAAATAGGATGGTAGTGTGAGCTACTTTGATTATTGGTGTCTTTGAAGCTTTCATAAGCTCATGTCTCCAAGTGGATAGAATTTTTACTAGGTATGTGATCCCAGAAGTACATTTATTTTTCTTGTGAGGATTCAGCTCAGGTGTCTTGGTTGTTGGTTACTGAATGTGTAGTAGAGGCTCTCACCTACACTCCTAGGTGGCCAGGAGTAACTGGAATCACATAGGTATCTGGCTGCAATAAGGTTTCATGTGGTGATCAATACATGTAGCTGACTGTTGCTCTTGAATGTCTTGGTGGAAGCCATGCCCCTGTTCCTTAGAGTGTGTAGGTAGGTGAGTTTTGTTGCCTGACTATGGGCACTCCAAGCTGTTGGTTTAAGGACTGGGAGTCATCAGTTTTTCTTGGACCCTTGTCATGGGTGGCTTTGTGGAGTGGATGGAGCTACCTGTCCTCAAGCCCCTGATGTGGGTCAGCGAGGATTCTATTTATTGGGTAATGTCCAGTATCACAAATCTGTCAATACCCTTATGGGTGACACAACTGAAAATAGGCTTTAGGTGTATACCCTGTTACATAGTACTAACGGAGGTCTACTCTGTTGAAGTGGGCCAGCATAGGTCTGTGCAGGGATGAAAGGTATTCAGTCTATGGACCTCTTATACCTCTACCTAGGCAATGAGGCTATACCTGTTCTGAGTTCCTGGTTTAGGGTTGCTGGCAGATTACTTTTTACATGTCTGTTAATTTGTTCACTCTATAAAGTAAGGGGAATGGCTGAGGTCTAGTGACAGGTCTTACTTCCAGCCAGGGTTGTGCAGTTGCTGAAGAGAATAGGGGGCCAGTTAATTGGGAGAATTTCTTCCCCAAAGGGTTTTTATCTATCTGTCTGTCTGTCTTTCTCTAGCTGTTTTCTAATCAGTGTGATAACTTGTAGTTATCTTAGACACTTGTAGTTATCTTTCACCAAGTGAGTGCCATTGCTCACTGATTCTGGAGACTTGAGCAGGCTCTGCTACTTGGTCTCTCCTCATATGGAACATGAATTTCAATCACTGCTGCTTACATCACTCTTCCCATACTTGCTCATCCAACTTGAAGGATGCCAGTGATGGCCAGGTAACTTCTTGCCACTTCTAGACTGTCTTTCCCTTCCTTGCCACTCAGGGAAATTTCTTAGTTTTGTCTTTGATGTTCTGAACTCCTAGATTGTCATATATAATTAATTCACTTGTTGTTGTTGTTGTTGTTTTGTAAGCAGGACCACAAGAAACATGTAACTACTTTGATATCTTGGACTCATTTCTTGATTTTTTTGACTGCTGCTTCCGTATGTGTTTATCGTAGACCTGAATAAAATGAAATTTTTGGCAACTTCAATGTTTTCTATGATTATTATGATGTTGCTTACTTTCCAGTTGTGAAGATTTTTTTAAAAATTTATTTTGTGATGTATTTCACACTGAAGTCTGTAGTCTTTTATCTTCATCACTGAGTACTGAAGATTGTTAATGAGTCTTCCACCAAACCCTATATCACATTCTTCTTCATGTAGTCTAGCTTCTTGGTTGTTTGCTCGGCATACAATTTGAGTACGTATGTTGAAAGGATACAGCCTGATTCTCACGTGCCGGATTGCAAATCTTTCCTAATTTTTAAACCATATTGTGTTCAAAGGGTTGCCTCTTTATATCTATGTACAGGTTTTGCATGAAAATAATTCAGTGTTCTTGAATTATCATCCTTCGCAGTGTTATCCATAATTGGCTATGATACACATAGTTGAATGTCTTTGCATAGTCAATAAAACGTAGGTAAACATCTTTCTGGTGTTTTCTGATTTTAGCTAAGATCCATCTGACATCCACCATGATATCCCTCATTCCATGTCCTCTTTTGAGTACAGCTTGAATTTCTGTAAGTCTCTTGTTAGTGCATTGCTGTAATTATTTTTGAATTAATTTCAGCAAAATTTTATTTGTGTTTGATAATGTTTGATAATTTCCACTGTTGGATCACCTTTTTGTTATTTTTGGAATGGACACAGTTATGGATTTCTTCCTGTCTATTGGCAAGATAGCTATCTTCCAAACTTCTTGGCATAGCCAAGTGAGCAACTCCACTGCTTTATCACTGTGCTGAGACATCTCAACTGGTATTATGTCAATTCCTGGAGACTTACTTTTCTCCACTGCCTTCACTACAACTTGGACTTCTTCCTTTATTACCAACAGTTCTTGATCATATATTACTTTCTAGAATGTTTGATGTTTTAGTAATCTACTGCTGCTTTAACAGAAATACCACAAAGTAGTTGGCTTTAACAAACAAAAGTTTATCCTCACACAGTCTGGTAGGCTACAAGCTTGAATTCAGGGTGTCAGCTCCAGGAGAAGGCTTTCCCTCTGTTGGCTCTGGAGGAAAGTCCTTGTGTTGTATCAGTCTTTGGTGGAGGATCATCTTGGCACAGGAACCTCAGTCTAAATGATTCGCTCTACTCCTGGTTCTGCTTTCTTGATGATGTAAGGTTCCCAGTTCTCTGCTTTCTCCCCTCCCCTCCCCTCCTCTTCCCTCCCCTCCCCTCCCCTTCCCTTTGTTTTCATCTCTTATAAGGTAAGAGGATAAAGAGTGGTGCAAACCACACTCCAGAGAAACTCCCTTTATACTGGAGCAGGGAGATAACCTTAGGAAGGGATTTACAGTCCTACTATAATTCTCTTTAACGTATAGCATAGGAAAGCCACAAAAGGGAGGACAATCATAAAATATTAGGGATCATGGCCCAGCCAAGTGGCTACACACATTTTTGGGAAGACACAATTCAACCAATGACAGCTGAACATGAGCTAATTTTTTTATTACAGTGTCTCTGTGAATTCTTCCTACATTCTTTTTATACTCTCTTTCAATGTTTTTTCTCATAGAATCTTTCTACACTGAAACTCAAGGTTTGAATACTTTCCTTCAGTGGCTTGGGAAAGGATGAGCACATTCATTTTGGTTTTCTATCTCCAAATCTCTACAAGTCTCAATATTCTTTGTCTTCTGAAGTATCTGTCTTACATGGTTTACATTTGTCACATCTACTATTTTTTTTTTTTTTGCATTTTTGTAGTGTAAGTATATGAAAGATAATTTAAGTCTTAATGCATTTGGTCTGTCAGGATATTATTGACAGAAACTATCACATTAACTATAAAAGTTACAGTATATTCTAATTCTTATAATTTACAGCAAGGCACCTTGTTCCTCTCTTTGGTTAACCTGACATATCAGGTTTATCATTTCCACAGAAAACGATGTATCACTGAGGATCCTTGAAGTGTTGAATTTTAATTATTGAGATAGACTCAATGAAGAAAAGATATGTCTTTACCTGTTAGGGTTGTCTACCAAGTTTCTCTCACCTGAAATCACATCTAGCTATATTCTGTTATGTTGGGCTCGGATGCTGTGACCTCCATTTTTCATGTTTCCCTGACAATTATACTCCTGTAAGAGTCTGTCAGTGGGAGATTTGGAGGGAAATCTCTCTTCATCTGTGAAAAGGGAAGAAAGAATTGCTGGTCATAAACTCCTGCAGCAGGAAGCTTCTATCCTTTCTCTTGACATTGCAAGTACCACATGCAAAATGAGGGCTTCTCAGAGGTTCATGCACCATTGTAATTATCTATGTATACTTTTATTGGTGGTTCAGTTTTTCAAAACCTACATCACTATTTCCAGTATTAATTAACCTCTACACGGTACAATTTCTGTTTTCCTGACTAGATCCAGACAGATATGCAGATATGGATTCCATCCTGTGGGGGCGGGTTGGGAATGGGAGAAGGGCCTCATAAATTAAAATGCCTCCAATCTCACAGATTGCAGCATGAATATAGAATTCTAAGTCTGGACTGAATCTCCCAAATTATGTATTTTGCAAATTATAAATGGATTTCACATAACTTTAAAGGTTAGGCCAATTGCACAGTATCATTCAGCTACTATGAGGTAGTACCAGAATCAAAATTAACTTTTATGTTTCTACTTATATTTGAATTTAGTCTGTTTAAAACTGGTCAAGGAGGTTCAGAACAAAACGCTTAAAATAAAGTTATAATCCCTGAGGGATGATTTGAGAGTTTTCTAATGGGGAAAAAAAGTTTAAGTTCTTATCATTCTGTACATAGCAATTAATTAACTCTCTTAGTCAACTCTCCCTAACATGACCATGACCATGTCAAGAGTCTTCCAGTAATGAGGTACTATTGACACATTCTCTGGAACTCCACAGATGGACGAGCAGAACTAAAGAGATCAAACTGAACTGAAAATGAATCCATCTCTGATATTGAACTTCTGACCAAATGTTTCAATTTATCCTGAGTTAGATCACGTGATCTGTGCACTTTTCATACTTAACGAAGCTCCACAGAATTCATTGCTCGTTAAGCTCATCTAATCACAGAGTGTCTTCAATAGACAATCCACATGAACAGCTTGTGTGCAATTTTTTGATATGTAAGCCCCTCTAAACATATGCTTAATGTCTCAATATTTCAAACTAATTAGTGGTAAGTAAATTTTCATGTTAAAGTTTACATTTAATGACGATATATTTTAGTGATCTTGAATAATAATAGCAAAGTTATGTAAAATCTCTAGATTAATTATTTAATAAAGCATATTAAAATAATTAAAAACTAATTTTACAGAGGTTTTGAGAATATTTTATTTAACTAAAATGAAAAAATGAAACAAAAAACTGTCCTGATTACTCCCAGTGAAAGAGTTTGTTTACTTTCCTAAGGATATTTCAGGAGTTTTAGCACTATTTTTCATTCAGACGTGTTCAGAAAGATACTATTTTTAATTTATGCTGTACTTTTCACTTCAAAGGGATAGAACTGGGGTGGGGTCAAGGTGGCAGAGGAGTCAGATGCTTTCTGTGTTTCCTCTTAGAACAAATCCCCCCAAACAGGTGACTATATTACTTGTGACAATCTAGGAACCCTCAACAACAAAGACAAAGTTGAGGAATCAAATGAAGCACCAGGGAGAAGGAGAGCCAATTCAGAAGCAACAAAGAGTTTACAGACCTGATCTAGTGAACTCCTATATCCTACAGTCAGGATTATTCACCAGTAATGGAGTGAGTCAAACAGTGGCATTCAGGATGTGTTTTCCCAGTTGGGAGAGACAGAATAGCAGAGAATCTGCTCAAGCATCCAAACCAGGGAGAAATAGTGCTCAGCTGGTGAGAAATAACTACAGATTTCTAATCTAATGCATGGATCAAGCCCTCACCTCATTTTTGAAGTATTTCTCTCCTATTTACCTATCCCCTCCCTTCTGTGCTCTGGATTCTAGTCCAGCTTCACCAACTGTTGCACCTCTGGGTCCACAAGTAGGATCCTTCTTGTGCCCTGAGCCATTCTGACTTTGGAGGGATCAAACTAATAAACAGGAAAAAATAATCTGCCAGCTCCCCTAAACTAGGAACTTGGGGCAGGCATAGCCCCTTTGCCTAGGCATAGGCATAAAGGGTTCACCTTGTCATAGACCTATGTGGTTGCATTTCAGCATTGCAGGCCAGCCTGCATAAGCACAGTACAAGGTGTATACATGTAGCTTATTTTCATCTGTAGCTGCTATAAGGTGGAGTAGCAGTTTCACGACATTTAACATCACCCTGCCCATTAAGTACTGTCCTCATCTACCCATATCAGGGTCCTGAGGACTAGTGGCTCTACCCATTTAACAAAGCCACAAGTGATAGGGGTTCAAAAATAAGTGGTAACTCCCAGTCCATACAATCAACAGCACTAGGTACAAATATTCTGACTGCAAAGTCCACTTACCTATGTGCTCTAAGGGATATGACATACACCTAAACACCCAGGGGTATCTTCCAGTCCCTTGCCTTGATTAGTTTATGACCCAAATTGTGCCTATGCTAGTCATCCTGCCTGTCCGGTACTGTAGATGAGAGCCTGTACCACATACTCAGTGACTGAGAACTAAGACACCTGGGCTGAAAGCATAGAAGAAAAGTAAATGGACTCCTGTGCTGAAATATCTAGTAACAGTCCTATCCACCAGGACACAAGATGTAAGAACTTCAAAGATACCAATAATCAAAGTAACTCACATGATCAGCCTATTTGAACATGTAAAACAACAATGAAAACAAACAGAAAAACCAAGAAGCTAGGACAGAGTAAGCAAACATAAAATGAATAAGTGTAATAAAATGTTAATGGCTCAGAGACAACAATTTGATGCAACAATCACTATCAAATCACATGAAGAAACATACAATGCTGGCTTCAGCAAGCCACCAAAACAAAGAATCAAGAAACATTCCAGAAAAGGGAACTTGCTGGAATTACCTGAGGTGAAATAAAAAAGGCTAATACTCAGAACTCTTCAAGAGATCAGGAAGGAGGTCGGCAAAACACACAACAAACCAAAGAGCACAGATATAAACTAACAGAAGACTTAAGAAGAATAAACAGAATTAGACAAGGATGTCCACTTTTACCACTTCTATTCAACATTGTACTAGAAGTTCTAGCAAGAGCACTTAGACAGGACAAAGAAATAAAGGGCACCCACATCAGCAAAAAAGTAAAAATCTCCCTGTTTGCAGATGATATGATTGTATACTCGTAGAATTCTAAAGAATCCATTAAGGAAACTCCTTGAACTACTAGAAGGGTATAGCGAAGCATCAGGTTATAAAATAAACATAATAAAATTAGTAGGATTTCTCTATACCAACAAAAATCATTAAAGAAGAAAGCACCAAACCAATATCATTTACTATAGCCCCAAAGAAGATAAAATACCTAGGAATAAATCTAACTAGAGATGCACACAAAGAAAATTACAAGACCTTACTGCAAGAAACCGAGAGAAACTTACATAAATGGAAAAACCTACAGTGCTCATGGATTGGAAGACTTAATATTGTGGAAATCTCTATCTTACCCAAAGCAATATACATATATCATGCAATCCCTATACAAATTTCAGTGCCATTTTTTAATGAGATGGAGAAACAAATCACCAACTTTGTTTAGAAAGGGAATGAACCTTGGATAAGCAAAACACTACTGAAGAAATACAGTGAAAGTCCTCTCAGTACTCAACCTTAGAACTTATTACAATGCCACAGTAGTCAAAACAGCCTGGTACTGGTACAAAAACAGACATATCGACCAACGGAACAGAGTTGAGACCCAGAGATGCCCCCATCCTCCTATGAATAGTTGATATCTGACAAAGGATCTCAGATTGTAAACTGGGGTAAAAATAGTCACTTTAACAAATGGTGTTGGCAAAATCATATACTCATCTGCAAAAATATTGAAACAAAACTCATATCTTATGCCACCCACAAAAACAAACTAAATTGGACAAAATGCCTAAACATCAAACCTAAAACAATAAAGTGCATGGAAGAAAAAATAGGATCAACAATAGAAGTTTTAATACACAGCTTAGATAGACTTCAAAATCTGGCAGACAAAGCACAAACAACAAAAGAGAAAATAGATAAATGGAAACTACCAAAAATCAAACACTTTTGCTCACCCAAAGATTTTATCAAAAGAATTAAAATACCACCTACAGAATGGAAAAAAATACTTGGCAACTACATGTCGGACTGATGTCTCATCTCCATAATTTACAAGGTACCAAAAAATATCAACAAGAGAAAGGTAAATAACCCAGTTAAGCAATGGGCAAAGGAGACAACAGACACTTCACCAAAGAGGACATCCAAGCAGCCAAAAGACACATGCGAAAATGCTCATGATCATTAGCTATTAGAAAAATCCAAATCCAAACTACAATGAGATACTATCTCACCCCAACAAGATTGGCCATGGTTCAGAAAACAAAAAACAACAAATGCTGGAGAGACTGTGGAGAGATTGGAATTCTCTTACACTGATAGTGGGATTGCAAAATGGTACAACTTCTATGGAAAGCAATCTGGTGCTTCCATAAAAATCTGGAAATAGATACACCATTTGATCCAGTAATCCCACTGCTCAGAATGTATCTACAGAATCAAGGATAGTTATATGAACAGATACATGCATATGAATGTTTATTGAAGCATAGTCCACAATAGCTAAAAGATGGAATAAACCCATGTGTCCAACAACAGATGAATGGATAAACAAACTATGGTGCATGTACTCAATGAAAACTATGCAATGATAAAGAACAATGATGATTTTAGGAAGCATCTCATAACCTGGTTTCGATTAGAAGACATTGTGTTGAATGAAATCAGTCGTAAACACAGGGACAAATACTGTGTGAGACTGCTACTAGAAGGTCTTAAAGATAGACTTATGTGCAGGAGAAAAGACTCTTTGACTGCTGCCAAGTGTGGGGAGGGAGGGAGAGAGATGATCGTAGATTAAGTAGTTGATAGAAATTTGGTCTTGTGAAATCAGTGACAGCATGTCAAGCCAGCCAAGTGCCGACGATACAGTAGAAAGAAGATCAACTTAACTGAGCATAAACTGAAAACTCTTCTAATCTTAACCTGACACTACAAGAATAAAGTAGCAGAGGCATAGGTTGCGGACCATGCTGTCAGCAGACATTGAGGCCAATTGGCATAACTGGCCTATTGCTAAGAGAGTCTTCTGCAGCCTTCACTGGTGAGTGGCCTATGGGGTCTTAAAAGCTAGAGAGCTGCCGTCTGAGGTACACTACATGATCCTAACTCATCTGGAACAGGTGATCAACAAAAATAATAAAAACACAAGAAAAAAGAGCCCAGTAGACAGAGGACCCATGTGAGTGGGTGACTCTATCAAGATGTGACCAGAAGAACAAGTTGGTGCCAACCACCACCAAAGACAGCCGTGATGGGGCTCACAATGTTGAGTCCCAGTGGCAACACAGGAAAAAGAAAGCTGCACCACAAGAATGCCCCTAAAAGACCACAATCAGTGGTTTGACAACCTGCTGCTGCCTCTGACCAGAAAACATTATTGAAGTCGTCAACTTTTTGGATAGGAATGGACTGGATGTGGAGACACAGTGTGACCATAAGGTGCGTGTACTTTATGGTTCTAAGCATCTATAGGATACTGTCCTACTGGCCTCTCACTATCAGGGAGTGGAAAGCGTGGAGAGGAGAAGGCAGGAGATCATTAAGAGGATACAACATACATAGAATAAAAACGAGGAGAGATAGGCAGGCATGCCCATGTAATTTGGATTGTTTAATTCACTCAATAACTATAAAATATTTCAACAACAAAAAAGTAAGCTTGAACAAAAAAGTAAAGATAAATTTAACAGGATGCAAGAATTCTTAGAGAGATAACAAACACAAATTCAAAAGATTTTAACAATAAAATTTCAGAAATAAACTATTCAAAAGAAAGTCATAGGTATAAAATTGAAACAATAGAAGTCAGAATTAGTAAGATAAAGCAGCTTGACATCAATATGTTTGAGGAAAAATCAGATATAAGAATATTAAAAAATGAAGAAAGCCTAAGAATTATGAGGAACTCTATCACAAGGAATAGCTTATGAGTGTTTGGAATACCAAGGCAAAGAAAACAGAATCCAAAGAGAATTGCTGAAGATTTATTGGAAGAAAGTTTCCTTGGTATTGTGAAAAGTGAGAAGGCATCTATCCAACAAAGTCATTGATTTTCATACAAAGTTTGTCTAAAATGAAACTCATGAAGACGTAATCAAACTTGCCAAAACCAAAGACAAAGAGAGAGTTTTTAAAATGACTAAGGGTATTAAAAAAAAAAAAAAAATCACTTACCAAGTAAAATCAATAAGACTAAGGTCTACAACTCAACAGAATCCAGGCAGGCAAGAAGGTAATGGGATGACATATATACGGCCATGAAGGAAAACAAAAATTAGTTAAGAATTGTATAAGCAGCAAAACTTTCTCTGACATATGATGGCAAAATTGGGGTATTTCCAGATAAACAGAAGTTTAGGGAAATTGTAAACACAAATCAAAATTGCAAAAAGTACTTAGGAAAGTCTTTCTCTTACAAAAGCAACACAACCCAAGACTAGAACAGAGGACAGAGCAACCAGAAATCAACCCAGTAACAAAGTAACTCAAAGCTAAATCACTCGAAATGGGGAAAAAGAAACATCAAAATGTAAAAGATGACGACATGAAAACAAAATGGTACTAAAAAGTGTAGTCATACATCTCGCATATGAAAAGGAAGTCAAGGCATTATAAAGAAATAAAAGATTGGTTTAGAAATATAGAGGTAAATATTAAAATCTTATATAATTACACATTCCTACTAACAGTGTATGAGTGTTTCAGTATCTCTACAACACGAGTGAATCTAGAAGAATTTATGCTGAGTGAAATTAGTTGCAAAATAACAAATATATTTTGAGGCCACTACTATAAGAACTCAGGAAAAAGTTTAAAATAGAGTAAAAATTATTTGATGGTTACAGGGTGAGGAGTGAGAGAAGGGAGTTTACTAACTGTATAGCAGATTAAGAAAAACACAACAGATTATTTTAGGTTAAGGAAAACACAACACATCATACAGAGGAGGTTATGAAGATAACACAAGCTTGCTTGCTGGAAGTGAACAGGATTTGAAACACTGATGAAGATCAAAGACCACACAGCCTTTGTTATGAACTGCAACTCAACCTCAAGAAAGCAAAAATCCTTACAACTGGACCAGTAAGCAACTTTGTCATAAACTGAGAAAGGGCTGAGGTTGTCAAGGATTTCATTTTATTTGGTTCCACAATCAACATCTATGGAAGCAGCAGTCAAGAAATCAAAAAGATGTATTGCATTGGGAAAATCTGCTGCAAAAGACCTTTTTAAGTATTGAAAAGTAAAAATGTCACCTTGAAGAGTAAGGTGCCTCTGACCCAAACCATGATGTTTTCAATTGTGTCATATTCACGCAAAAGCTGGATGATGAATAAGGAAGACAGGAGAAGAATATTCAATATACCGTTAACTGCCGAAAGAACAAACAGGTCCATACTGGAAGAAGTACAACAAGAGTACTCCTTGGAAGCAAAGATGGTGAGACTGTGTCTTACATACTTAGGATATGTTGTCATGAAGGATCAGTCCTTGGAAAAGGACATCATCCTTGAAAGAGTGGTGGTCAGCGTAAAAGAGGAAGACCCTCAACAAGATCGATTAATCCACTGGCTTCAACAATGGGCTTAAATATAAAACCGGTTGTGGACATGGCACAAGACTGGCAGTGTTTTGTTCTATTGCACACAGGGTCAGTATGAGTCAGAACAGACTCAATGACACTTAACAACAACAACATACAGGGGAAGGCACCATCACTGGACAAAACCAAAAGCTAAGAAGTTTCCTGAACACATTCAAACATTTTAAGGGACAGTGTAGCAGTGGTGTGTTTCTTTTTTTAAATTGTGTTTTACATTAAGGTTTACAATTCAAGTCAGTTTCTCACTGCAAATTTAAACACTCATTAGTTTGTGATCCTAGTTGCCCTCCTTATAATATAAAATCATACTCCTCCACTCCATCCTATATTTACTGTGTGCATTCAACTAGCTCCTGTACCTTTCAGCCCTCTCATCTCACCTCCAGATAGCACAATCTTCACTAGTATAGTATTATATCTTACAGTCCAGTTTAATTTTTGTATAAAGAGCTGGATTCAGGAATGCTTTCAGTTTTGGTGTCCATGTGTTCTGGGATCCCTCTTGTCTCAGTTAGACCATAAGGTATGGTCTTTTTACATGAATTTGAGTTCTACATCCCACTTTTCTCCCCCTCTGTCAGGGACACTGTGTTGCGTTCCCTGTCATGGAAGTCATTTGAGGTAGCTAGTCGCTGTCTAGTTCTTTTATTCTGAGGCTTATGGGGTCTCTGGTTTATGTGGCCCTTTGTATCTCTTGGACTCTTATTTTCCTGTTACTTTTGGTGTTCTTCATTGCTCCAGGTTCTGTGTGACCAATTCCTGCATCTTAGATGGATGCTCACTAGCTTTTAAAATGTCAGATGTCACTTAGCAAATTGGGATGCAGAAGATTTTCTTAATAAATTTTGTTATGTCAGTTGACCTAGATGCCCATGAAAACCATGGTCCTGAGGCAGTTGCCTCTGTTACTCTGTCCCTACTACTCTGTGTTTTGTTATATTCAGAAAACGTCTTAGTTTTGGGGTTAATTCAGTTGCACTGACTTCCCCTGTATACATGTGTTGTACTTCCCTTCACATAAAATAATTTGTGTCTACTATTTAGTTGGTGAATACTCTTTTCATTCCCTGGCCATCCTTGAAACCATCAAAAGTGTTTTCTTCAGTGTTAAAACCTTTTTCTGGTTTCTTATAATAGTGGTCTCAAACAATGTTATCACTTTGCAACTAATTTCAGTCAACACATTGCCTTCTAGTGTCTTCCATGTTATGATGTTTTGCGTATTAATCATTGTTATTTAACATTGTGTAGCATTCCATTGTCGATGGCACTTGACTTGGCTTGGCAGTATTCCACTGTGTGAATATGTCATATTTTCTTATAAAGTCATTTGTTGATGGGTACTTCTGTTGTTTCAGTCCTTTCACTGTTATGATTCAATGAACATAAGTGTGCATGTATTTGTGTGAGGGCTGTCATTTTTCTAGGATATATTCTAAGGAGTGGATTTCTCTATCATGCAGTACTTCTATTTTCAGCTTTTTTAAGGAAGCTCCAAATCAATTTTCAAAGTTGTTATACCATTTTACACTCCTGCCAGCAGTTTATAGGTGTTCCAGTCATATACTACCACTCCAATACTTATTATTTGTAGTTTTTGGATTAACGCTTGTCTTGCTGGGGTTAGATGGTATCACTGTAGTTTTCATTCACATTTTTATAATGGCTAATGATCTTCATCAAGTTTGCTTGTATCTGTTGGGCAGTTGAGTGTCTTCTTCGGTAGATTGACTCTTCATATTTTTGCCCACTTTTTAATTGGGTTATTTGTCTTTTTGTGTTTTATCTTGTATGTTTTAGACACTGGACACTGACTGGATCTGTCATATCCATTTTCCCCCTCATTCTGTAGGTTGTCTTTTTGCTCTTTGGTGAAGTCTTTGGATGAACATAATTGCTTGATTTTCAGGAGCTCCCACTCACCTGTTTTCTCTTCCGGGTTTTGTGCATTGTTAGTAATGTTTTGTATTCTGTTCATGCCTTGTATTAACACTTCTAGCATTTTCCCTGTTTTTTTTTCTGTGATATTTATAGGTTTAGATTTTATATTAAAGTCCTTGATCTGTTTTGAGTTCTATACATGCAAGGTATGGGTCTTATTTACAGATGGATATCCCACTATGCCAACAACATTTGTTAGAGATTATCTTTTCCTCAAACAACAGACTTTGGGCCTTTGTTAAATATTATCTGCTTATAGGTAGAAGCTTCTGTGTCTAGATTCTCAAATGTGTTTCTTTAGTTTATGTGTCTGTTGTTGTTGCAAACCAGCTGACTACTGTGGAGGTATAGTAGATTCCGAAATTAAGTAGTATGAATCATCCCACTTTGTTCTTCTTCGGTAATACTTTACCTAGCAGGGACCTCATTCCTTTCATGTGAAGTTGGTGATAGACTGTCCATCTCATTAAAAATATCACTGGAATTTGAATTGATATTACATTGTATCTCTAGATCACTTTGGTTAGATTAGACATTTTCATCAGGACCAGTCTTCTTGGCTGTGAGGAAGATATGTGTAGGTCTCTTTCTGTTTCTTGCAGCAGTGTCTTGTAGATTTTCTTTGTATGGATCTTTTATGTCTCTGGTTAGATACTAGAAACTCTGGTGGCATAGTGGTTAAGTGTTACATCTGCTAACCAAGAGGTTGGCAGTTCCAATCTGCCAGGAACTCCTTGGAAACTCTATGGAGCGGTTCTACTCTGATGTGTAAAGTCTCTATGAGTCAGAGTTAATTTGATGGCAGTTGGTTTGGTTTGATTGATTGATTTTATCTTTTGGGGAAGTATTGTAAATGGTATTGGTTTGTTGATTCCTGTTGGATGTTCTCTTTCTTGACATAGAGGATTCTTACTTATTTTGTTTGTTTTTCTTGTACCCTGACACTTTGCTGATACCTAGTATTTTCTTGGGAATTCCTGGGGGTTTTCTGTACGTGAGATCGTATCATCTCCAAATAGAGATACTTTTTCTTCTTCCTTATCAATTTAGACGACTTTTGCTTCTTTTTCTAGCAATTGCTCTGGCTAGGTCCTCAAGAACAGTGTTGAATTGCAAGTGATGACAAAGTCCATCCTTGTCTGGTTCCCATTCTCAAGGGAATGCCTTCAGACTTTCTCCATTTAAGATGATGTTGGCTGTAGGCTATATATAAATGCTCTTTATTATGTTGAGGAATTTGCTTCTATTCCTATTTTGCTGAGAGTTTTTATCATGAATGTATTTTGGACTTCATCAAGTTCCTCTTCTGCATCAATTGATAGAATCATGTGGCTCGTATTTTTTATCTATGTGATTGATTATATTGATTTTTTTAAATCTAATTTTGAACCATACCCACATGCCTCTTATAAATTCCCCTTGCTCATGGTGAACTAGTTTTTGGTATACTGAACATCAGATCTTGATGTAAATGGATTTATAATTTATTAGTTTATTTTCATTTTATTGTTATGTATCTCAGATTATGCTGTTAATATTTTGAAATATCAACTCTCTTTAGTGTTTTTTTCTCCCTAGCACTTAAATATAACACTTGTCACAAAGTTATCATCCAAATTATCTTTCTGTTTGTTTATATTCATAAATGAGGGTCATCATTTTATGACAAATCTTGTTAAACATGGTTTATTACATGTAGTTTCCTTGCTAAAATGTCTGTGATGGTATTTATTTGAGAACAGAGTAAATTCTCTTATCTAAGGGTAGTCTTTATACCCTCAATTGCTTACCAAATTCACTTTGTGGTAGCCAGAACTTCTTCTCTTTTGCTGAAATCAAAGATTCATTCTGTTGAGCTTCCCTTTTTCCTCTTATGAATTTTAAGTTACTTCTAACATTGAAGAATCTTGTCCTAGTTCAACTGCTCCATCAAAATGCCACTGTCCATCAAGATCTGATATGATGCATCCATCCTCTCATTTCTTATTTGAGTTATTCCATTTGTTTCTCTATCTAGCCATTGGACAGTGCTTGCAGACACTAATTCTATTGTTGCATTGTATTATAAATCCAATCTAATCTTCTAATCCTAGTCCATACATCTTTCCAGATCAATACTGTACCCTTGCATGAACTCTTCCTTTTGTCTGAATTTCTGCTATCTTACTTCTCTATTTACTTCCTCATTTAAGTAGTGAACTCAAAACTTAATTTAAAATAGTTTTGTTCCCTCTTCTTCTCCTCAAGTAAAACTAATCAACCCCACCTTCTTTTGTGTTGTCATAACACTAGTAAAGAAATCATTATCATGGTGTTTGTGTTCTATTCCTTGCTATGACTGTTCTTCAGTTCTTGTATTGTAAGGTTTTTGAGGACAAAAATCATGCCTGGCCTCATTCTTTATCCAAGGAATCCTGTTATGTACAGCATATAATTGTTGTGTTTGTTTCCTCCACAGAGTGAAGCATGAAGAATATATATACTTATATTTTCTTTGATCACAGATTGGAGAAAACATATTTTAAATGTAAAATATTCTTAGTGAAATGGACATGACTTCTATAGTGAGTATTTAAACAGACTTCATGTGATGAGTAATATGATAAATACAATGAAAGATGCAAGATGAACTAGGCATGATCTCTTCCTTTAAGATCTTAGAATATGACTATAGAATTTGTAATGCTAAAGAGCACCTTAGGATACATGCTTGTAATTCTGAGCAACAAAGCACAGTGATGGAAGAGACAATCATTAGGACTGCATTTGTTTCTAATTAATTACTTTTCATTTTATTTCTGTGCAGGGTGGTTCAGGAGAGGCTTTTAGCAAGGAGTTAATAGTTCAGGTCTAATATGTAAAATGATTAAAATTCTGATAGGTGAAGAAGGCAAAGGACAATGCATCAGCAAAGGACTGGAGATGGAAAAGTGTAGAGTGTTTTGTGTAGAAGAAAAACACAGAATGTATTTGTTGGGGCTGGTGGGTGATGGCCTTAAGAGTCAAGTGTCAAGCTTATGAGATTGACATTTACTGGTAAGCTTTGCAGCAGAGTTTTGAAAAGTAAAATGAAAGGATATATAAATAACCTGCTCTGTAGGTAATTTTTGATCTGTCTCATAAACCTTATACCTATCTCTATGACAGAATCAAGAACCATATTGATCACCTCATAGGAAGTGCGTAGGTAATGACCATGCATTGGAATAAAGCAGTGCTGCTGAGGGATGTTTTCTAGTCCCATGGCAGTTCTGCAGCATTCAAGACAATAATTCATATTTCCCAGATTCTCTTCATGTTGGTTATCCAGGTGTCCATCCTTGATGACTGCCACTAGAGAAAGGAAAAGCGCCATTAGTGACCTACAAGGTCAGCAGTTTATGTGCCAGTGGACTCCAAGCCAAGAGAGGGAAACAGAAAATCTGTGAACTACGTGAAGCCATTTGGTGCTGCTCTTTTGTTTAGTTCTGCTACTTCAATTGCCAGCATTCCTAAGGTATTCATAGCAAGCCCTCTGAGTTGTTGTTTTCTATTCTTGAAGTTTATCTCAGCTCTCTTTTTCATGTTGCATTTCAAATTCCAGCTCATCTCACTGTAATCAATGGCATTTTTAATTACTTCCAATCATTTCTATACTTTGGGAAGTGGTGACTAATGAAACTATTAACATGTTCCATTAGCATCTATTAATGATAATTATAGAAAAGGACCAGGACTGTAAATGAATTTCATCCTTAGGAACAGTAGTGATAAAATACATTGCAGAAGCTTTGTTTAAAAGAAATATAGTCATAATTTTATGATTGTTATGCAAGAGATAATTACTGTTGAAACTTATATTTTTAATTCACTTAATGCTGATGTCATTCATTTTGATAGACTGCAACTGTTGCTCCTTTAAAATGTTTAATGGAGGAAATGGAAGCAGGTGCTCAAACTGATGCAATTCAAAAGTTACAATTTTAACTTCTAGCTCAACATCAGTCAGGTTATACACCCACTACATGCAGTGCACATATTAAGTGCATCATGAGAGGCTAAGTCCCAGAGGGTCACTCAGTAATTGTCAAACTGAAATTTCTTTCTTTCTTTCCATTCATAAATCTTGTTTTTGCTAGCACACAGTAACTACAATGAGGAGTATCACCAAAAAAAAGATGAGAAAGAGAGAGGGAAGGAGAAGGAGAAGAAACAAGAAACAAATAAGAAACAAAGGGAAGGGAAAGAAGAGAAGAGAAAGGAGGAAGGTCTTCCTCCTTTTCATTAACCTGCTACATTACCATGCACGATGTCTTGTTCCAGGTACTAGTCACTCCTGATAATATGCCAAAAATACACGAAATGAAGACTTGCCGTCCTCACTGTTACGAAGCATTCTGGATATACTTCTTTTGAGACAGGTTTGTTTATTCTAGTAGTCCATGGTATAGTCAATATTTTTCAACAATATGACAATTCAAAGGCATCTTTTCTTCCTTTGTTTTACTTTTTCACTGTACAACTTTCATATGTTTAGGAAACAATTTAAAATGCTTTAGTTTGGGTCAGGAACATCTTAGTACTAAAAATGCCATATTTACTTTTTAGCACTCTAAAGAGTCTTTGGCAGTAGATTTTCCCACTGCAACATGTTGTTTAATTTCTTTACAGTTGCTACCATGGACATTGATTGTGGATCCAAGTCAAAAGAAATCCTCTACGCAGTGGAAGCTGCATGTAGGTCAGTATGCAAATTTATATGGGAATGTACATTTTCATTCAATCATGATAATAATAATAAGGAAATCCTCTACAACTTCAATCTTTTGTCATTTGTCATAATGTTGTTGATTGATCTAGTTGCAAGGATTTTTGTTTTCTTAGTATTGAAGTATAAGCCATACTGAAGGCTGTTGTCTTTGATCTTTAGCAGTACGTGCTTCAGTTCTTCTTCACTTTCAGCAAGCGAGGTTGTGTTATCTGAACAGCACAGGTTTTTAGTTAGTTTTCCTAATCCAAATGATCCATTGTTCTTCATATAGTCTAGTTTTGCAAGTTAGTTGGTCAGCATACAGTTTGAGTAAGCATGATGAGAGGACACAAGTCTGACACATACAATTTCTCATTTTAAACCGCATACTATTTCCTTGTTCTTTTTGAAGGATTGCCTCTTTGTCTATGCACAGACACAGAATTAAATATTCTGGAATTCCAATTTTTCACAATGTTATCTGTAATTTGTTATGATCAACACAGTTGAAAACTTTAGGATGATGAATGAAACACAAGCAAACACTTTTCTCGTATTTTCTGATTTCCGCCAAGAGCCATCTGACGTCAGCAGTGATATCCCTCATTTCATGATCTCTTTGAATCCAGCTTGAATTTCTGGCAGTTGCTCGTAGATATACAACTACAACCATTTATTAATGATCTCCAGTAAAAATTTACTTGAACTTGATGTTAATGATATGTGTGTGTGTATATATACATATAGATAATTATCTTTCTGTTGAATGGACAAAAATATGAATCTCTTCCAGTCAGTTCAACAGGTAGTCCTATTTAAAATTTCTCAGCTTAGATGAACTGAGACTGCATCCATTTGTTGACACTGAAGACTGGTTTTTGGCCATGCTTTCAGCTCAGCTTGCATGTCTTCCTTTAGTACCATAGGTTCTTGATTATATCTCTTGAAGTGGTTGAATATTGACCAGTTCTTTTCCTACAGTGACTTTGTTTATTCCTTCTATTTTCATTTGATGTTTTGTGCATACTTCAGTAGTTTGCCAATAGAATCAATATTGCAAGTGGATGCTTGAATTTTTTCTTCAATTTTTCCAGCTTGAGGAATATTGAGCCTATTTCTCTGTTTGGTTTTCTAACTCCAAGTCTTCCCACAATTTCACTGTGATTCTTTACTTTGTTTTCTCCTGCTGTCCCTTGAAATTTTTTGTTCAGCTCTTTCACTTCAGAATTTCTTCCACTTGCTTTAGGTACTCTACATTCAAAATCAAGTTTCAAAATCTCTTCTCACATCCATTTTGCTCCTTTCCTATCTTTTTCATGATCTTTGTGTTCTTTATATATGACGCTTTTGATGTCATCCCACAAGTTGTCTGGTTTTTGATTTAGTCATTAGTGTTCACTGAGTCAAATTTGTTCTTGAGATGGTCTCTAAATCCAGATGTGATTTAGTTCATACTTTGGCTCTCAGGATCAGTTTTAATTTTCTTCAACTTGAACTTGACCTTGCATACTAGTAATTGATGGTCTGTTTTGAAATTGGCCCTGGCCTTGTTCTGACTGATGACATTAAACTTCTTCATTGTCTTTTCCCACAGATGCAGTTGATTTAACTCTTCTCTTTTCCCTCCAATGAGGTTCAAGTGTGCAGTTATAGCTTTTGTTGTTGAAAGCAGATATTTGTCACAAATTTGGTCTTTGAAAATTCTATATGTGATCTCCAGAATCATTTCTCTTACCAAGGCCATATTTCTCAACTGTTAATCCTTCTTCGTTTCCAACTTTTGCAGTCCGAGCACCAGTAATTCATGCATTGTGATTGTATGTTTGATCAATATCTGGTTTAGTCATCTAGTGCTACTTTAACAGACATACCACAAGTGGATGGTTTTTACAAAGGAAAGTTTATTCTTACACAGTCCAGTAGATACAAGTCTGAATTGAGGATATCCACTTCAGGGGAAGGCTTTCCCCTTGTCAGCTCTAGAGGAAAGTCCTTGTGTTGTGTCAGTCTTTGTTCAAGGAGCATCTCAGTGCAGGAACCTCAGGTCTGAAGGACACATTCTTCTCCTGGTGCTGCTTTCTTGACGGTGTGAGGTTCCCAATTCTCTGCTTGTTTCCCTTTCTTTTTACCTCTTGTAGGATGAAAAGATAAAGGTTAGTACAAGTCATACTCCAGGGAAGCTCCCTTTACAGTGGAGCAGGAAGTGATCTTGTGAAGCGACTTACAGTCACACCCTAATCCTCTAACATACAGCAGAGGAGAATCACAAAGTGGAGGACAATCATAAAACACTTGGAATCATGACATAACCACATGACTACACACATTCTGGGGGGACACAGTTCAATCCATGGCAATATCTAAGTGGAGAAGTAGGCAAAAATCTTCAATTTCTTCATCTTTGACACTATAGGTTGGTATGTAAATTTGAATAATAGTCTTATTAATTGGTCTTCCTAGGGTCCCCATAAGTGTCTGTGCATCAGATCTGACTCGACGGCACTTGGCTTGGCTGTAGGTATACAAATACTATCCTATCACTGACAGTGTTATACTTCAGGATAGATCTTGAAATGTTCTTTTGGATTATTAATGTGAAGTCATTCTTTAATTTTTCATTCATGGTATAGTAAACCTTATGACTGTGTGATTCAAAAGGTCCAATATTAGTCCAGTTCAGTTCACTAAGGCCTATGATGTTGATTTTCAAGTGTTCTGTTTTCATTTTTTATGATTTCCAATTTTCCTAGATTCATACTTTGTACATTCTACTTTCTAGTTACTAATGGATACTTGCAATTGCTTCTTCTGTTTTTGAATATGGTTCGGGTGGTACAGCTTCTGTCATCACAGTAACATGCAGACCATTACAGTAGGACACATTGACAAAGGAGCTGTGAAACTGAAGGATTAGGAGTAAAAACCTGATACAGAGCCTGCTTTGGCAGTTATATCTAAGATATTTGAGGTAAAATGGGCATTCTGAGATTTTGATGAATCTTACATAGACAGATCTCATTACCTACCCTAAAGTGTTTGTGCACAGAAAAAGCTTGGACAGAGTATTGAATAAAAAACACTGTATGGAAGAGGAAATAGTCACAATTATGAAAATGTAGGAGTATGAGGAAATCATCACAGCGTTAAAAAATGACAACATTCTGGGGGCACAGTCAAGATGGCAGATTAAACACACATCTCCCTAAATCCCTCTGGGAAACAAGACCTGAATTGATAATTAAAAGGAACCTTCTGGATGCCTAGCAAGCCCTAGGACAGGGCATAGGGCTGTTAACTTGGACTTCATACCACTGAACAGAAAGCTTCCTCTCTTTCACTGACTCCTGCTCTTAGTGACTGCTGCCTTTCACGTATAGTGGGTAACACACCATTTTAGTTTTTTTTCTCTTAGCCAGCAGGTGGAGCTGGGACTTGACTGGAAGCTGGTCTTGGGTGCACTGCTGGTGGGATCAGCAGGCAAAATTGCCACACTTTGAGAGCCTGGCTTTGGACTCTGTGCATCTCGGCACATTTGGCCTCTCTTTCCACCTCTACCATAGAGTAATCTGTACTGAGGCAGTCAATGAGCTTCTGCAAGATGCCATCTTGTTCCACTGGGAGGCGGAGATATCCATACAGAGGCATCAGAGGGGCCTAATTCCTAGGCTGAGAGGCAGAGCCTACCTGGAGGAGAGTGCATTTCCAGGAGAAAAGCAGTAGTCTACGCAGTGTTGCCTATGGTTGGGGCTCAAAAGCAGAAGCCAGCAGGACAGTAGCCTTTCTAGATTTTGAACTAGTTTATAATATCTTGGGTTGGGTATAGAGGTGCTTATTTTGCCAGCTGGGAAGAGGGACATGTACACCTGAAAAGCTGACTGACTTTGAAAGTTGTCAGATACCTTTTACCTTTCATTTTAAGACAGCCTAGAGAAACAACTGTAGTCCATCCTCACAGCATCTCCCCCAGCCTTTAGTGATGCACATGATGCCCAAAAGCAACAAACTTTGGGTGAAAGCATAATGAAGAAATAACCCATGGCTTCAGAAGTCCCCCAAAAGAAAGTATCAAAGAATTTCCCAGATGAAGAAACCTTTCTAAAACTATCGGAAATTGAATACAAAAGAATTATGTATAGTGCCCTCTTAGATCTTATGCAAAATGCAAAAATTAAAAATTAAGCAAGCTGTTTGATCTGATGGAATACCAGTACTCTGAAAACTGACAGGTCAAGAACAAAATGAAAGACATAGAAACTTCAATTCAAAGCTAAGAATATCAAATGGAACAAAGGGAAAGAGAATTTCTGACTTGAAAGACAGCATCTATGAGGAGAAATCAGACAAAAGAAAAAAGAAAACTGAAGAAAGATTAAGAAGCATATGGGACTGAATTAAGAGGAACAATCTAGGATTAATTAGAGTTCCCGAACAGGGCGAGACACCTGAGAACCCAGAGAGTATCGTGGCTGAGCTATTGACAGAGAACTTCATAGAAATGATGAAAGAAGAAAATATAGCTATCCAAGATGCACATCAAACACCACTCAATATATATCTCAAAAGAAAAACTCCAAGACATATTTTAATCATGCTTAACAAAACAAAACAGAAGCAGAAACACTTAAAGGAAACAAGACTCAAAGCAAAGAGAACATCCAGAGGGAAACCCTGTAGGCTTTCAGCAGATTTCTCAGCATAAACAATGCTGGCATGGAGAGAGTGGCATGATACATGGAGAGAATTTCCAGCCAAGAATTATATATCCTGCAAAACTATCTTTCAAATATGAAAATGAAATTAAGACCTTCATAGATAAACAGAAACTCAGAAACTTTGTAAAAACCAAACCAAAACTACAAGAAATACTGAAACAATCTCTTGATTTTGAAGAAAAACACCACTAACTTTATATTTTAGAAGCAAATACAGAACACATCACTCAGAAACCTACTCAGTCAGTGAAGGCTCCAAACTCAATCAAAGCTATAATAGGGAAAGAAATGATCCAGTAATCATATCATCAAAACTATGATATCATCATATTAAAAAGAGGGATGTACTATGGTCATTATAGTCCTTTCAGATGGAGAGGAAGTTAATAAGACTGGTAGTAATTAAAATGGAGTTTATATACAGTTTATTAATGGGGATCATGGGGCAGCTGTAAAGAACAATAAAGATGCAACATATCAAATCAATAAACGTAATACAGGAGTCTCAACAACCACAAAATCAATCATGAAAAAGGGGAAAAATCAACTCACAAAGAAGAATGTCCCAGAACACATTAATAAGAACAATAGAGAAAACATCAACACAGAAAAAAAAAAGAAACAAACATATCACAATGACAGCACTGAACACATACTTATCAATAATTACATTGAATGTGTAGGGACTCAACATCCCAGTAAAAAGACATCAAGTGCCATCCTGGATCAAAAGACAAGACCCATCCATATGTTGCCTACAAGAAACTCACTTTAGACTTAAAGATATGAACAAACTTAAAATTTAAAGGATGGAAGAATATTTATCAAGCTAACAAAGAAGAGCAGATGTGGCAAATCTAATCTCAGATAAAGTAGATTTTAATCTAAAAATCCACCATCACGAACAAGGATGGACACTATTTATTGCTGAAAGGTTCAATACACAAGTAGGACTTAACAATAATAAATATTTATGAACCTAATATTAGAGCACCTAAATACATTGAAGGAACACTGACTATGAGATAGGTCACTTCACAATAATAGTGGAAGTCTTCAACATTCTATTCTCAATATTGGACAGATAGTCTAGAAAAAAAGCTCAGTAAAGACACAGACGATCTTATTGCCACAATCAAACAACTAGACCTCTTCGACATATACAGAACTTTCTGTCCTTCAGCAGACAACTACACCTTCTTCTCTAGTGTACATGGAACATTCTCCAGAATAGAACATGTGTTAGGACACAAAGCAATTCTCATCAAAATCCATACCACCTAATTAATGCAAAGTACCTTCTCAGATCATATAGCCATAAAAGTTGAAATCAATAGCAGAAAAAAACATAGATAGAAAATGGAACTCATGGAAACTAAACAACATCTTGCTAAAAAAGGCACAGATTATAGAAGAAATCAAGAATGAAATAAAGAAATTGATGGATTTCAATGAGAATGAAAATACTTCCTACCAGAACCTATGAGATACAGCAAAGCAGTGCTCAGGGGTCAGTTTATCTCCATAAATGAACACATTTGGAAGGAAGAAAGAAATCAAACCAAAGAACTAACCCTACAACTTGAACAAGTAAAGTGAGATCAACAGAGGAACCCCTCATGAACCCCTCTGATCCTAAGGATCAGAGCAGAACTAAACAAATTTGAGAATGGAAAAACAATTGACAAAATTGAGAAGAACAAAAGCTGATTTTTTGAAAAGATCAACCAAATTGACAACCATTGGCTAAACTTACTGAAGAAAAACAGGAGAGGAAACAAAGAAACCAAATAAGAAATGAAAGGGGTGTTGTCATAGAAGTCCCAAAAGAAATCAAAAATATCATAACAGAATACTATGAAAGTCTGTGCTCTAGTAAGTTTGAAAACCTAGAGGAAATGGAATATTTGGTGACTCATATCACTTATTAAAATTACCACAAGGTGAAGCGGAACACCTTAATAAACTCATCACAAAGGAAGAGATTGAAAAAGTCATCCAAAAACTACCAATAAAAAAAAAAAAAAAAAAGCCCAGGCCCAGATGGCTTCACTGCAGAATTCTATCAAGCTTTTAGAGAAGAATTGTCTCAAATACTACTGAGACTGTTTCACAGCAGAGAAAGGGATGGAATACTCCCAAATTCATTCTGTGAAACCAGGATAACCCTAGTACCAAAGCCAGGGAAAGACTCAACCAAAAAGGAGAACTACAGACCAGTATCACTCATGAACCTAGATGCAAGAATTTTCAACAAAATTCTTGCCAAAAGGATACAACAGCATATCCAAAAAATAATCCATGATGAACAAGTAGGATTCATACCAGGGATGCAAGGCTGGTTCAACATCAGAAAAACAATTAATGTGATCAACCACATAAATAACACAAAAGACAAGAATCATTTAATTTTGTCTATTGATGCAGAAAGGCATTTGATAAAGTCCAACACCTATTCATGCTAAAAACTCTCAGCAAAATAGGAATATATGGCAAATTCATCAATGCAATAAGGGCATTTATACAAAGCCAACTGCCTACATCATTCTGAATGGAGAGAGACTGAAACAATTTCCCTTGAGAAAGGGAACTAGACAAGGACAGCCACTCTCATCTCTCCTACTCAACATTGTACTAGAAGTTCTAGCTAGAGCAATTAGACAAAATCTAGAGATAAAGGGCATCTGAACTGGCAAAAAAGAAGAAAAAAATAAATCTCCCTGTTTGCAGGTGATATGATTGTATAAGCAAAAAATCCTAAAGAATCCGTTAATAAACTACTCAAACTGATAGAAGAGTTCGGCAAAGTATCAGGATACAAGATAAACATAACTAAATCAGTGAGATTTTTTTTATGCCAACAATGAGATTATTAATGAAAAAAATCACCAAATCAGTACCAACTGCTACAGCTCCTGTGAATATAAAGTTCCTATGAATAAATCTAACTGGAGAAATAACAGAGCTTTATAAAGAGAACTACAAGTCCTTACTACAAGATACCAAGAGAGACTTACATAAATGGAGACACCTACCCTGCTCATGGATAGAAAGATTTAACATTGTGAAAATGCCCATTTCACCCAAGCAATTTACTTATATAATGCAATCCCAATACAAATTCCAGTGATATTTTTTAATGAGATGGAGAAACAAATCACCACCTTTGTTTGGAAAGGGAAGTAGTGTGGGATAAGTAAAGCACTACTGAAAAAGAGGAACACACTGAGAAGTCTCTCAGTACCCGACTTTAAAACATATTACACTGTCACTGTAGCCAAAACAGCCTGATACTGGTACAAAAAGAGATAGATAGATCAATGGAACAGAATTGAGACTCCAGAGATGATAGCACCTTCCTATGAGCAGCTGATATTCAACAAAGGTCTTAAGACATTAAATTGGTGCAAAAACAATTTCTTCAACAAATGGTGCTGGCAAAATTGGATATTCATCTGCAAAAAATGGAAACGAGACATTATACAAAAAACAACTCAAACAGGATAAAAGACCTAAATATCAAATCTAAAACAGTAAAGCCCATCCAAGAAAAAGTAGGAACAACAATGGAAGTTTTAACACACTATGTAGACAGACTTCAAAATCTGTCAAACAAACCACAAACAACAGAAGAGAAAATAGATAAATGGGAAGTACTAAGAATCAAACACTTTTGCTCATCCAAAGACTTTATTAATCAAGTTAAAACGCCACCTACAGAATAGGAAAAAGTATTTTGCAACTATATGTCAGACCAATGTCTGATCTCCATAATCTGTTACGTACTACAAAATATCAATAAGAAGAAAATAAATCATCCAATTAAGCAATGGGCAAAGGAGATAGACAGACGCTTCTCTAAAGAGGAGATCCAGGCAGCCAAAAAATGCATACGGACAAGCTCACGATCATGAGCTATTAAATAAATTCAAATTAAAACAGTAATGAGATACCATCTCACCCCGACAAGGTCAGCCATGCAAAACAAATGCTGGAGAGGCTGTGGAGAAATTGGAACTCTCCTATGTTGTTGGTGTGATTTCAAAATGGTGCAATCTCTTTGGAAAGCAATCTGGCACTTCTTTAAAAAGCTGGAAACAGATATACCATTTGACCCTGTAATTCCACCTCTTGGAATATATCCTGCAGAATCAAAGCCATTCACACCAACTGATACATGCACATAATTGTTTATTACAGCATACTCCACAATAGCAAAAAATCAAATAAAGGCAGATGCCCAACAACAGAAGAATGGATAGGTAAACTGTGGCATATATACTCAATGGAACACTATGCAATGGTAAAGAACAATGATGATTTTAGGAAACATCTCATAACCTGGTTTCAATCGGAGGACATGATGCTGAGTGAAAGTAGTCAGTGACCAAAGGACAAATATTCTATGAGACCCCTACAGTAAGAACTTTAAAACAGACTTGTGCATAGAAGAAAAGACTCTTTGAGGGCTACATGGGTGGGAAGGGAGGGAGGGCGAGAGGGGGAGGATTTAGATTAGATAGTTTATAAAAACTTGGTTGGGTGAAATCAGTGACAGCACACACTAGAAAGATCAATATTAACTGGACTTCAACATAACATGATTACTCCTCCTGTCTTAATCCAATGTTTCAAGGACAGAGTACCATGGGTGAGGGGCTGGGGACCATACTATCAAGGGAAATCGAGGCCAAGTAGCACAACTAGCATTCTGTTAAGGGAGCCCTCTGCACCCGACATTGGTGAGTGGCATCTGAGGTCTTAAAAGCTGCCAAGCTGCCATCTGAGGGTTCAGCTATAGGTCCAACTTAGCAGGAATGGATGATCACCATGGACCAAAATGACATGGGGAGAAAGAGAACCCAGAAGACAGAGAGACCCATGTAAGTGGGTAATTACATCAACCTGTGACTGGAAGAACCATATGGTGCCCAGCCACCACCAGTGATAGCAGTGATGGATATCACAAAATTGAGTTTCACTGACAACACAAGAGATCACCACTAGAAGACTGCAATTGATGGTCCACAGGCCTCAGAGTTCCCCTGGGAGCATGGCCCCTGGCCCTGATGCTGTCCCTGTCTGTAAACCATAATGGAGGTCAACTCATCGGACAGGAATGGATTGGATTTGGCAACACAGAGTGACCATATCATGCGTGTACTTTATGGTCCCATGCATCTATACGATGCCATCCTGCTGACCTCTTACTAGAGGTAGGGCAGTTGGTGGAGAGGAGGTGATAGGAGATTGTTGGGAGGATAAGACATGTATGGAGCAGAGAAGAAGAGTATGCTGTCACCAGGCAGGAAGCACAGTCGGAGCTGCATATAGGTGGGCATGCAAATTTATATGGGAATGTATATTTTCATTCAATTACAATAAAAAAATGACAACATTCCATAATAATCCTTTTCACTTATGTGGCTTTCAGACACATTGCTTTTATATGTTGTAGTGAGGTAACTAGTATTTCTGTCTAAAGCTGGGAAAAGAGCTCCATTCATTGTTCATCTTTGTCCCAAGCCAAAAATCTCTTGCCAGAGAGTTGATTCTGCCACTGAGTCAATTGCAACTCATAGCCACCCTATAGGACAGAGTAGAAATGCTCCACAGAGCTTCCAAAGAGTGCCTGGTAGGTTTGAACTGCAAACCTTTTGACTAGTATCTGTAGCACTTAACCTCCATGCCACCACAGTTTCTAATCTTATAGTGACATATGTAATTTGATATTTCCATCAATGACACAACTCAGTGTGATCTTTTATCTCTACCACTTGCCACATACAGTGGGGACTTGTTTCAATGTGTGCCATCCTTAGTTCTCATGTGATTTCATGGTAGATCAATTTAGCAAAAGAAGTAGTAGCTCATCTAGTCTAGCTTTAGTACCCACCTGAATGGCTGGTTAAGTCTTTTTCTTGAAAATTTTCACGGCTCTCGAACTGCCTCGGGCTCTTGAGGAATATCACACAAGTCAATTAGATTTTAGGCAATACGATTACTTGATTAAATTATTCCTAGGAAGGTGTTAATGTCAAAAGATGAGCTTGTCAAAAGATATAACTTAATTGGAAGAATGTATTTAGAGATATTTTTAAACTAGGTGAATTATTTATATAAAATCTGAATGTGTAAAATCTTCTGCTGGATCTTTCAGGCTCTGCCAAAAAGTGTATAATGGCAAGGGTGCTGATAATAAGGTTGTAAAGTTTCAACAAAATCTTGTTACTTGTTTTCTTGCTGATTACTGTAAAACATATTTTATTTCCTGAGGATCACCATGACTTTGTAAAACTTGAATTAAAAAAAAATTGATATAACAATATTGTATGAAGGTGGCTTGGGTAAGTAGTTGTCAAGAATATTGAGGGGTGAATTGTATAGGAAGGGCTATGAAAAATGATACAAATAATTAAAGCCAATAATGTTCTTAGATCACCAGTGGATCTGAGTACTGTTGAAGGTAGAGAGCACTTAGGAAACAGGAAACAACTCGATTCCATAGTTCCAGAAGATTGATCCCTGGGGCACTAATTAGACATGTCTGTGTATAAATGTATCTTTGTTGTTTTGCACAAGTACACACATGTGCACACACACATACACATACACATGCACACACACATTCAACAACTCACAAGTACAGGCAACATCCTCTTAATCCGTGAAACAATGTAACATAAGAACATTCATTCCTTTGGTTTTTCAAGGTTATCATGTACTGTATGAGGATATCAATGCCATGCTTCTCCAACAATCATGCTACAGGGAAATCAGATTGTAAAATACTTCTTTTTCCACTCTGGTAAGTTTTTCTTCTTACATTTTCTTTGGAAAAAAAAAATTGCACCTGAAAAATTTTGGTCATAGTCTAGTGTTTTTTGTTTTTGTTTTTTAAACCCAAACATAGAAACTTAAAAAGAAGTTTCTCTTTTCCTCCATAGGAAAGAACAAATAGATAATTTTTCAATTTAAAGACTTAGGAAGTTACTAGTTCCTCATTATCCTAAAAAATCACAAAAACAGCAGTTGAAAAGCTAGTCTATGACCTTTTCAACCTTTAGAAGTTAAGCAGAGAAAGTAATAATTTTCTATTTCATCATGGTTAGTGTTAAGTATTGACATAACATTGAAAAATGTGTGAAGTGTTGGAAATCAATTCCTAGTTTATAGATGGAAGCCATTCATGCCAGTGTAATTCAGTCAGCAAATATGCAAGTAATAAAATCCTAAATAAGGACTATAGTCTTAAGAGTTATTTTGCAGAAAGATGGTAGTTAAAAGTGTGTCATTGTTGTTTCTTTCAAAAAACTTGATTGTTGAGAAAAAAGAGATTCAAGGTAAGCCCCATGAGCTAAATGAAGGAGAGATCCAAGTTTGGTAATAAGTATTAGAGATGTATAAAAAGTACTTAGAGGAACATAACATTCTAGAAACTAGAGTTACTGTAAAAAGTAAAAACTAATGGTGTTAAGACAGTGAATTTAGGTGTCTCAAATATTTTGGTTAACAATTTAATTTGTGACAATAGAAATTCCAAGTTTAAGTTTTTTTTTAATTTTTATTTAACATAACTGAGTGAAAATGGACATTTACATACAAGTTTACATGCCCACCTATATGCAGCTTCCACTGCTCTCCCTGCCCGGTGACTGCACACTATTCCTCTCTGCTCTATACATGTCTCATTCTCCCAACAGCCTCCTTTCCCCTCCTCTCCGTCCACTCCCCTTCCTCCAGCCAGAGGTCAGCAAGATGATACCCTACAGATGTATAGAACCATAAAGTGCTTCCAATATATGGTCACTCTGCATTGCCAAGTCCAATCCATTCCTGTCCAAAGAGTGGACCTTTGTTATAATTTATGGGAAAGGGCAGCATCAGGGCCGGGGGCCAGACTCTCAGAGGAACCCCAAAACCGCTGGACCATCAATTGAGGTCTTTTACTGGAGATCTCATGATGCACCCCTTTTTATTCTTGTGTTGCCAGTAAGACTGCTCTTTGTGAGCTCCATTGTGGCTATCGCTGGTGGTGGCCGGGCATCATCCGGTTCTTCCGATCCCAAGTCGATGTAGGCACCCACTCTTGTGGGTCTCTCTGTCTTCTCAGTTGTCTTTACCGCATGTCATTTTGGTCCTCAGTGAGCATCCGTTCCTGCTGAATTGGGACCATTTGCTGTGTCCTCGGATGGCAGCTTGGCAGCTTTTAAGACCCCAGACGCCACTCACCAATGTGGGGTGCAGAGAGCTCTCTTAGCAAAACACTAGTTGTGCCAATTGGCCTGGAATTCACCTAAGAGCATGGTCCCCAGCCCCCCGCCCCAGCTACTCTATCCTTGCAGTATTGAGTTAAGAAGGAAGGAGTACTCAAGTTATGGTGAAGTCCACTTAATGTTGTTCTTGTTTCTAATGTGTGCTGTCACTGCTTTCTCCCAACTAGATTTCTAGTAACTATCTAAACTAAACTCTCCCCACTCACTCTCCCTCCCTCCCCTCCCTGGCAGCTGTCAAAGAGTCTTTTCTTCTATACACAAGTCTGTTTTTGAGATCTTATCGTAGAGGTCTCATACAGTATTTGTCCCTTTGTTGCTGACTACTTTCACTCAACATAGTGTCTTCCAGTTGAAACCTGTTTAGGAGATGTTTCCTGGAATCATCGTTATTCTTTATCATTGCGTAGTGCTCCATTGAGTATATGTACCATAGTTTACCTATCCATTCTTCTATGTTGGGCATCTGGGTTGATTCCATCTTTTTGCTATCGTAGGCTGTGCTGCGGTAAACATTCTGGTGCATGTGTCCGTTGGTGTGAAAGGCCTTGATTCTGTAGGATATATTCCAAGTAGTGGAATTACTGAGTCAAATGGTGTATCGATATCCATTTTTTTAAGGAAGCGCCAGATTGCCTTCCAAAGAGGCTGGACCATTTTGCAACCCCACCAGCAGTGTAGGAGGGTTCCACTTTCTCCACAGCCTCTCCAGCATTTGTTGTTTTGTGTTTTCTGGTTCATGGCCAATCTTGTTTGGGTGAGATGGTGTCTCATTGTTGTCTTGATTTGAATTTCTTTAATAACTAAAGATCGTGAACATGTCTGCATCTGTTTTTCAGCTGCCTGGATCTCCTCTTTAGTGAAGTGTCTGTCCATCTCCTTTGCCCATAGCTTAATTGGATGGTTTATCTTCTTCTTATTGATATTTTGTAGTATATTATAGATTATGGAGATCAGGTGTCGGTCTGACACAGAGTTGCCAAATATTTTTTCCCATTCTGTGGGTGTTCTTTTAATTCTATTAATAAAGCCTTGGATAAGCAGAAGTGTTTGATTCTTAACAGCTCCCATTTATCTATTTCCTCTTCTGTTGATTGTGGTTTCTTTGACAGATTTTGGAGTCTGTCCTCGTTGTGTCAAATTTAAGATTTTTAAAGAAAAGTTGAATTAAAGCACTAATATCTAAAAACAACAAAATACATAAAAATGTAGGGTCCACAGCTACCCTAGTATATTACTAAGATATTGATCATATGTAGAAATTAGTTAAAATAGTATACATTTTCATAATTAGATTAAAAGTATAGCAGAGTACATATATATGCATAAAACAGATGTAATTTATGTTGATTTTTTAACTGAGTTCTTAAAAATGTTTTAATAATGTACTTTCTCAAATAATGATATGGAAATATAAGCAATTTCACCTATTTTTAATTTAGATGATATAAATAACTGAAACCTAAACATGTTTTAATTCAAGTTAAAATGGAAACTCTGTGAGTTGGAAACAGATACCAGTATTAATGGAGTACTCACTGAGTGGTAGTTCCTGTGCGATAATGGAGACAAATAAAAGACTGATAAATGATCTATGCAAAACTACATTGCAAGTATAAAGATAGAACAATTGTTCTAGGGATACCCAAACCCTTTTAGAACATTTGATACAGACTATAATATGCAAAATGTGTTTTAAAGTAGGAATAAATATTTCCTACAATGAAGGGGGAAACTCTGGTGGTATGATAGTTTAGAGCTACAGCTGTTAACCAAATGGCTTGCAGTTTGAATCTACTAGGTGCTCCTTGGAAACTTTATGGAGCATTCTACTCTGTCCTATAAGGTCACTATGAGTCAGACTTACTAAGTGGCATTTTTTTTTTTTTTTTAAATTTGGAAAATTTTGAAAGAATGATAGATTTGTATTATGTATTATATGAGTAGCTTATTATTTGGTGGTGTTTTAGTCAGCCAGTGCTGCTTTAACAGAAATACCACAGAGTGGATGGCTTTCACAAAGGAAAGTTGAGACTTACATAGTCCGGTAGGCTACTAGTCCAAATTCAGGATGTCCACTCTGGGGTAAGCTTTCCCCTTGGTTGGCTCTGGAGGGAAGTCCTGTATTGCATCAATCTTTGTCCAGGGGGCATCTTGGTGCAGGAACCCCAGGTCTGAAGGATACACTTTTCTCCTGTTGCTGCTTGCTTGGATGGTGAGAGGTTCCCAGTTCTCTGCTTGCTTCTCTTTCCTTTTATCTCTTGCAGGATGAAAGGATTAAGTGTGGGGCAAGACATACTCCAGGGAAACACCCTCTACAGTGGAGCAGGGAGGCAATCCTATAAAGGCATTTATAGTCCCACCCTAATTCTTTAACATACAGCACAGGAAAATCACAAAATGGCAGACAATCACGAAATATCGGGAATCATGGCCCAGCCACCTGGCTACACATATTTTGGGGAGGACACAATTCAATCCGTGACAGATGGGGACTGTTTTTTTTCTTTTTAAATTAAAAAAAAAGACAAATTTTCTGCTAAGCTGTTAGAACATTTTTGTGATACCTTATAAAATGTCTTGTAAAGCAAAATATCTTCAAAACTCCATTTAATTGAAAAGTAATGGGACCACTGAAACTATGCTTAAACCATCACAAATACAGTATCTCAAACTTGAAAAGAGAATGGAAAATGCTAGAGAAAATAATTTTTCCAAGTATTCCTATTCACAGGAAGCCTTCAGAAGCTATTAAAATATCAGTCAATGTCAAGAAGTCTTCACTGAACTGACCTGTAGGTCCTTTTATTATCTGATTCTAAGAGTTGTAACAATAGATGGTACTATTTGCTGGAACATACAAGACAGTAAATTGCCTTGTAGGAATAAGGAGCTAAGATCTTGAGCTGGAATAAATATGAGTATACTTCTTTATAAAATGATCCAAAGCCAAATGGAAAGTTTGATATTACTACTGTAAACCGTTCACTTCAGTAAGACACAGTCACTAAATGAGGCTTAAAGACTGGATTACATAGTTCAATTTGCTTGCAACTGAATGCAATTCCTGAATCATTTGTCATTGAGGACAGATGTTGTTAGTTCACCTACTGCACACATACATTTTCTGGCTGGAAGAGGATTTATGAATAATTCTTTTGTCAAATTTAGGATTGCAGGATGGGAGGGATGTATTTGAAAATGAGAGAAAGTAGTGACCAGCACCTACATATCATGGATTTGTTATTCAAGATATCGTTAATCTCTGTACTATTAACCAAAAGATTGGCAGCTTAAATGTATTCAGAGCCACATAGAAAGTAGGTCCCAGGAATCTGCATCCTAAAGATCATGATCTTAAAATGTCCTATGGCGGGGTGGAAACTTACGAGCAGTTTTGCTCTGCACATATTGTAACCAACCTGAAAGCAACTAACAACTAAGTCTACATGAAATGTTTCAAATGTATTTTAAAGATATAAACAGACAAAAGTTAGTCAAATTCCATTTTGGATGCTTGAGGAATAGCCATTCTTACCTATGACCTAGGAAATGGAAGAGTCTCTGTGACCAGGAAAATACCACCATGGAGAAATGTCTCCAAGATAAAGAACAAGAATGTTTTATCCCATCAGATGACCCTCTAAATTCCCAATTAGTGGCCTGCAGAAGATGAATCTGTGCAGCCTTAAAGTAGCCTGTACAAGATGCTTCCTACTATCTCAGTCTAGCAATTCACACCCAGATACCTTTCTGTTCTTGTCAGCCAATAGCAAACAACTACAGGCCACCAGTGATGACACATTATCAATTACCAAGAAATTGTTTTGATTGGTGTACTTCCATTAACTCACTTACATGTGCAAAATAAACTACTGGTCTGGAGAAATAAAATTTTTACTGAAGCTGGAGTCAGGGAATCTCATCTGTGTAGCTGAATTTCATTTGATAGAGCTCAGTTGGTTTAGCTTCTGATATTCCATTGTAGGCTAGGTGCCTGTTTTAGTCAGCTAGGGCTGCTCTAACAGAAATACCACAGAGTGGATGGCTTTAACAAAGAAAGATTTATTCTTACACAGTCCGGTAGGTTGCAAGTCCATATTCAGGGTGTCCGCTCCAGGGAAAGACTTTCCCCTTGACGGCTCTGGAGGAAAGTCCAGTATTGCATCAGTCATTGTCCAGGGAGCGTCCTAACGCAAGAACCTCTGGTCTGAACGACGCGTTCTGCTCCCGGTGCTGCTTGCTTGATGGTAGCGAGGTTCTCAAATTGTCCTTGGTTCTTTTTCCTTTTATTCCTTGCAAGCTAAAAGCATTAAGGGTGGGGCAAGCCATACTCCAGGGAAACTTCCCCCATAGCAGGAATTCACAGCCCCACCCTAATCCTTTAACATACAGGTTAGCAAAACCGCACAATGGAGGACATTTCCAAGATACTGGGAACCATATCCCAGCCACATGGCTGCACACATTTTTGGGGGGACACAATTCAAACCATGACAGTGCCCATCATCGGACAGTGAAGGATGATATACTGCAGCAGTTACTGAGGAATAAATTCCTTGAGCATCCTGAACAACTGCCACGCCAAGGATTTCTCACTTCCTGAAATACCGATTCCCTGACTATATATATCTGATCTTTATTCTTCTGGATGGCACTCTTTGCTGGGCACTGACATTTTACTACCAGTAGTTATCTACCAGATAACTACTATTGAATAAATTCCCCTTCCCTGTAAAGAGTGACCAAGTTGATAGTGGAAGTCATTGAATTTCATGAGATCAGAGAATGAGTACAGTTTTCTACACCAAGCAGAGAAACAATAGAAGTCAGCTTTCTGGCTGATGATAGACAAATCTACATTTTTTAAAAAATGTTTTTATTATGATTGAGTGAAAATGTACATTCCCATACAAATTTACATGCCTACCTATATGCTGCTTCCAGTGCTCTCCATGCCCGGTGACAGCACATTATTCTTCTCTGCTCTGTACACGTCTCATCTTCCCAACAGTTTCCTTTCCCCTCCTCTCCACCTACTCCCCTTACTCCAGCCAGAAGTCCACATGGTGATATCCTATAGATGCATAGAACCATAAAGTGCATCCAATATGTGGTCTCTCTGCATCACCAAGTCCAATCCATTTGTGTGTGAAGAGTGGAACTTCATAATGATTTATGAGCAAGGACAGCATCAGGGCCAGGAGCCATACTCCCAGGGAAACCCCAAAGCCGCTAGAACATCAACTGTGGTCTTTTAGTGGAGATCTCAGGTGCACCCCTCTTCATTCTTGTATTGCCAGTGAGACTCAACTTTCTGAGCTCCATCGTGGCTGTCACAGGTGGTGGGTGGGCACAACCCAGTTCTTCTGGTCCGAAATCAGTTTAGGCATCCACTCTTGTGGGTCTCTCGGTCTTCAGGGTTATCTTTCCCCCTTGTCATTTTGGTCCTCAGAGAGCATCTGTTCCTGCTGAGTTGGGATCATTTGCTGTGCCCTCAGATGGCAGCTAGGCAGCTTTTGAGACCCCAGACACCACTCACCAATGTGGGGTGCAGAGAGTTCTCTTAGCAACACATTAGTTGTGCCAATTGGCCTCGATTTTGCCTAAGAGCATGGTCCCCTGTCCCCTGCCCCAGCTACTCTGATCTTGCAATATTGGGTTAAGATGGAAGGAGTATTCAAGTTATGTTGAAGTCTGCTTAATATTGTTCTTGTTTCTAAAGTGTGCTATCACCGATTTCACCCAATCAAACTTCTAGGAACTGTCTAATCTAAACTCTCCCCCTCCCCCTCCCTCCCTCCCCGCCCTTGCAGCCATCAAAGAGTCTTTTCTTCTACACATAAGTCTGTTTTTGAGTTTTTATTGTAGCGGTGTCATACAATATTTGTCCTTTTGTCTCTGACTACTTTCCCTCAACACAATGTCTTCCAGTTGAAACCAGGTTAGGAGATGTTTCCTGGAATCATCATTGTTCTTTATCATTGTATAGTGCCCCATTGAGTATATATACCATGGTTTACCTATCTGTTTCTCTGTTGTTGGGCATCTGAATTGATTCTATCTTTTTTCTATCAAGGACTGTGCTGCAATAAACATTCTTGTGCATGTATCCGTTGGTGTGAATGGCCTTGATTCTGTACAATATATTCCAAGTAGTGGAATTACTGGGTCAAATGGTGTATCTAGATCCATTATTTTAAGGAAGCACCAGATTGCTTTCCAAAGAGGCAGGACCATTTTGCAGCCCCACCAACAGTGTAGAAGAGTTCCACTTTCTCCACAGCCTCTCCAGCATTTGTTGTTTTGTGTTTTTTGGAACATGGCCAATCTTGTTGGGGTGAGATGGTATCTCATTACCGTTTTGATTTGAATTTATTTAATAGCTATTGATCGTGAGCATGTTTGCATGTGTATTTTGGCTGCCTGGATCTCCTCGTTAGAGAAGTGTCTGTCCATCTCCTTTGCCCATTGCTTAATTGGGTGATTTATCTTCTTCTTATTGATATTCTGTAGTACCTAATAGATTATGGAGATCAGACATTGGTCTGACATATAGTTGCCAAATATTTTTTCCCCATTCTGTAGGTGGCCTATTAACTTGATTAATAAAGTCTTTGGATGAGCAAAAGTGTTTGATTTGTGGTAGTTTCCATTTATCTATTTTTTCTTCTGTTGATTGTGGCTTCTTTGATAAATTTTGAAGTCTGTTTACGTTGTGTACTGAAACTTCCATTGTTGTTCCTACTTTTTCTTGGATGAGATTTATCATTTTGGATTTGCTATTTAGGTCTTTTATCCAGTTGGAGTTGGTTTTTGTATAAGGTGTAAGATATAGATCTTGTTTCAGTTTATTGCAGATGGATAACCAGTTTTGCCAGGACCATTTGTTGAAGACACTGTTTTTACCCCACTTTAATGCCTTCGGGCCTTTGTTGAATATCAACTGTTCATAGGCAGATGGTGTCATCTCTGGGGTCTCAATTCTGTTACATTGATCCATCTCTCTGTTCTTGTACCAGTACGAGGCTGTTTTGACCACTGTGGCAGTGTAGTATGTTCTAAGGTCGGGTAATGAGAGGCCTCCCAGTGTGCTCTTCTTCTTTAGTAGTACCTTGCTTATCTGGGGCTTCTTCCCTTTCCAAACAAAATTGGTGATTTGTTTCTCGATCTGATGCTGGAACTTGTATTGAGATTGCATTATATAAATAAATTGCTTTGGGTAAAATAGACATTTTCACAATGTTAAGTCTTCCTATCCATGAGCAGGGTAGGTTTTTCTATTTATCTAAGTCTCTCTTAGTTTCTTGTAGTACGGGCTTGTAGTTCTCTTTGTAAAGGTCTGTTGTTTCTCTGGTTACATTAATTCCTAGGTACTTTGTCTTCTTAGGGGCTATCGTAAATGATATTGACTTGATAATTTCTTCCTTAACAGTCTCATTGTTGGTATAAAGGAATCCTACTGATTTACTTATGTTTGTCTTGTATCCTGAGACTTTGCTGAACTCTTCTATTAGTTTGAGTCGCTTACTTATAGATTCCTTGGTGTTCTCTGCATATACAATCATACCATCTGCAAACAGGGAGATTTTAACTTCCTCTTTGCTGATTCAGATGCCCTTTATTTCTTGGTCTTATCTAATTGTTCTGGCTAGAACTTCTAGCACAATGTTGAATAGGAGAGGTGAGAGTGGGTATTCTTGCCTAGTTACTGATCTCAAGGGAAATTCTTTCAGTCTCTCTCCATTTAGGATGATGTGGGCAATTGGCTTTGTATAAATGGTCCTTCTTGTGTTCAGGAATTTTCCATCTATGCCCATTTTGCTAAAAGTTTTTAGCATGAAGGGTGTTGGACTTTCTCAAATGCCTTTTCCGCATCAATGGACAAAATCAGGTGATCCTTGTCTTTTGTGTTATTTATGTGGTTAATCACATTGATTGTTTTTCTGATGTTGAACCGGTCTTGCATCCCTGGTATGAATCCCACTTGGTCATGATGGATTATTTTCTTGATATGTTGTTGTATTCTATTGGCAAGAATTTTGTTGAAGATTTTTGCATCTAGATTCATGAGTGATATCAGTCTGTAGTTCTCTTTCTTTGTTGGGTCTTTCCTTGGCTTAGGTATCATGGTTATGCTGGCTTCATAGAATGAGTTTGGGAGTACTTCATCCCTTTCTATACTGTGAAATAGTCTCAATAGTATTGGAGATAACTGTTGTCTAAATGTTTGGTAGAATTCTGCCGTGAAACCATCTGGGCCCAGACTTTTTTTTTTAGACAGTGTTTTGATGACATTTTCAATCTCTTCCTTTGTGATGGGTTTATTAAGTTGTTCTGTTTCACTTTGTGATAATTCGGGTAGGTGTTATGAGTCAAGGAATGTGTCCATTTCCCCTAGGTTTTCAAATTTGTTAGAGTACCATCTTTCATAGTATTCTGTTATGATATTTTTGATTTCTGTTGCATCTGTGGTGACAACTCTCCTCTTATTTCTAATTTGGGTTGTTTCCTTTCCTGCTTTTCTTTAGTAAGTTTAGCTAGTGGTTTGTCAATTCTGTTGATCTTTTCAAAAAACCTTCTTTTGGTCTTTTCAATTTTTTCAATTGTTTTTCTATTCTCTAATTCATTTAGCTCTGATCTAATCTTTATGATCTCATTTCTTGTGGTGCTCAAGGGGTTCCTCTGTTGTTCTCTTTCTACTTGTTCAAGCTGTAGAGTTAGTTCCTTGATTTGATTTCTTTCTTCCTTCCAGATGTGTGCATTTATGGAGATGAACAGATCCCTGAGCACTGCTTTGGCTGTATCCCATAGGTTCTGGTAGGAAGTGTTTTTGTTCTCATTGGAAGCCATGAATTTCTTTATTTCTTCCTTGATTTCCTCTATAACCCATGTGTTTTTGAGCCAGATGTTGTTCAATTTCCAAGAGTTCCACTTTCTATCTATGTTTTTTGTGCTATTGATTTCAACTTTTATGGCTTTATGATCTGAAAAGATGCTTTGCAGTAATTCAGTGGTATGGATTTTGTTGAGCATTGCATTATGGCCTCTCACATGGTCAATTCTGGAGAATGTTCCATGTGCACTGGAGAAGAAGGTGTAGTTGTCTGCTGATGGGTGGAAAGTTCTGTATATGTCAATGAGTTTTATTTGGTTAATTGTGTCAATGAGTTCTTCGAGATCAGAAATTCATTTTTTCATTCGTTGCATTCTGTTTTCTTGGCTTTGAATGGAAGTTTCTATGTCTTTTGTTTTATTCTTGATCTGTTGGTTTTCATAGGAGTGATGTTCCATCAGATCGAACAGCTTGCTTGATTTTTCATTTTGTTGTACTGCATTTTGTATAAGGTCTAGATGGGCTCTGTATATAATCCTTTTAGAGTCATCTTTTGATGATTTCACAAAGTTTCTTCATCTAGAAAACTCCTTGATTGTTTTGTTTGGGAGCCTTCTGAATCTACGGATGATTTCTTGTTTGCCACAAGCATCTGTTGCTTTTTGGGTCCCATGTGAGTAAGTAGAGCCTGGGATGGACTACTGATGTTTGTCTAGGCTGTCTTAAAATGTAAAACAAAATATATCTGACCACTTCCCAAGTCTGTCAGGTTTTCAGGTGTAGAGGTCCCTCTTCCCAACTGGCAAAGTAAGCACCTCTATATCCAACCCCAGATGATACAAACTAGTTCAAAATACAGCAATACTACTGCCCTGTTTGCCTCTGCTGACAAGTCCAGCCTTAGGCGACACTGTGTCAACTACTGGTTTTCTGGTAGAAAAGCGCTCCCCTCTGGGCAGGATCTGGCTCCCAAGCTAAGAATTAGATCCAGCTGCAGCCATTGTATCGAAGAAGGCACCCTCCACACAGTCGGCAGATAGAGGGGCTAAAGGTGCCGAAAGGTAGTGATTCCTCCGCCTCTGTTGCTGGCCCCCACTGTAGGCGACACTACATAAAATACTGCGTTTCTGTCAGAGAAGCTCTGTCCTGTTCACAGGCACTGGCTCCCAGGCTAAGAATTACACTCCACTAAAATCTCCATATCCAACATGGCATTCCACACACAGGCACTGTGGTTCCGTATGAACCGCACTGTGGCAGAGATAAAAAGGCAGGTCCAAAGTGGATAGATGAACAGAGTACAATGCCTGGTTCTCAAAATATGGCAATTTCACCTGCCTATCCCACCAGGAATGTGTCTGAGTCTAGCCACTAGGCAAGACCCAGCTCTGCCCACTGGCCAAGATAGAGAATAAAAAGTTAAAATGGTGCTTTTACCTTCAGTCTGTGAAAGCCAGGGCTAGCTAGGAGCGGGAGTCAGCAAAAGAGAGGAGATTTTTCATTCAGTGGTGTGAAGTCAAATTTAACAGCCCTGTGTTGTGTCCTGGAGGCTTACTAGGTGACAAGAAGTCTCCATTTGATTATCAGTTCAGGTCTTGGCTTCCAGAGGGATATAAGGAGATGTGTGCTTTGTCCGCCATCTTGACTCCACCTCCCAAATCTACTTATTTTAAGGTAAGACATGATTTGAGCTCTGGAGAGAAAAAGTACAGCTGCAAAGTTCCAGAGACAGAATCATCATTTAAATAGGAAGAGTATTTGTAATATTTGAACAATAACTGATACTTGTTTTTGGTTCTCTACCATGTAAATCAGTGTGGCTTCATACTAGGGTATCTTTGATGAAATAGGATTCCAAAAGAATTAGTCAGATTATATGGGTGACGCTGCTAAGTTGAAAGTTCCCTCGGTAGTTCCACTGTGTGCACAAAATTGAAAGCTACTTATTCTCAGTGAAAAAAAAATTGCAAATTTATCTCTTGATGCTAGTAAGGTCAATTTCATGACCAAATTTGCACTGACCATTCAATTTTGTTCAAACAGCATACTTTTTCTGAGTCATAATGTTGATCTCAGTGCTCAAACTCTTTATGCAAAAGAGAGAATTTTTGTTTCAAGTCAGGTTTTGAAAGATACCTCACTTGTATTCACTTATGGCACTTAGAGAATAAAGACATATTTGTATTCATTTTACACAATATTCTAAGTAAGACTTGGTGAAAGACTGAATAGAAATAACAGTGGTAACTCAATGGGTAATGAAATATACAATTTGTAGAGATGACAAAAATGACAGTATCTGTCATACTACATTACGTACTATATTACTTATCAAGGCTATCAGGAGAAAACATTTCTGTTCACTGACATATATGTGAGTTATCATGAAAAAATAAAAGCCAAGATTAAAGTTATCTAAAATGCTAAAGGCCAGTAAGAAACTAGATGTCATCTTGACAGTATGACAAGCTAGAGAATGACATCTGAAATTCCCAATGGTGAGCTAAATATGTAAAAAAAAAAAAAAATTGGTGAAGAAGCAAAACATGTGAATGCTTTGTGGCACACTGCCCTGGGAAGCTCCACCTTCAGTCCCCAAATTTCTGCCAAACAAATCAGAGCTATGCCCTGGTAGCTGGACCTCAGGACAGAGAAACTATAATTTGAGTAGATCTTTTTATGTTAGAGAGTAAGTGAAGTCATCTCCAGTCACCAACCCCCAAACTAAAAGGCAGTTGACTTAATCTTTACTTATCCAAGTTAGTCTCCCTAGCATAGATTTCTATAAGTCTAAATGCCTAAAAACTGTAACAAATAGTCTCTGCCCACAATTTTTATGACCCCTTGAGCTTCACATGGCTTCTCCCATCTCATCAATTTCATTTGGTACTATATTTGGTTGCTGATTTTCTTATACTTACTTTGAACAGGGTACATGACCTTAAGCTGAATACACCATTATGTCAAAATAATCAGTTTGTGGTCATCATTATAAGCCAATTTGTTGACTATTAATTGGGCCAAGGATAAGAGAAAGGTAGATTTTTTTTTTTTGATCAAATGAAGCTACAGGCAATCAAAAGAAAATAAAATGAATTTCTGTTGATTGTCCATACTTAGTTGAACATCTCTGCTACAGTAGATGTATCACATCTGCCTTAGAATATTCTTAGTGCTACCTTTATGGTACTGAATATACTGTGGATTGCCAGAAGAATGAATAAATTGGTTCCGCAAGAAGTACAAACAAAATGTTCCTAAGACATGAGACTATTTCACATGTTTTGGAGGGTCTAGGACCTGGAGAAGGGCATCATGTGTGGTAAAATGTAGGGTAAGCAAAACGGAAGAAGATCCTTGGCATGGATTAACACAGTGGCTATAACAATGGTGTAAAACATAGAAATGATGTGAGGATGGCTCAGTGTTTCCTTCTGTTCTGCAGAGTTGATTTGAGTTGGAATTAACTTGATGGCACCTAGTAATGACAACTATTACAAATAAAAAATAATTTAATGGAAAATTTGTTCAAAGAGTTTGCCAACCAAGTGCCGTCGAGTCGGATCTAACTCATGTGTTAATCTATATAGACCCTATGATAAGTGAAAATTTCATGCTTCAGTTTTCAATTTTCTGTTGCTTTAAGAGACCATTTCTGGTCCCCTAGTTTTTAATTTTTTTGTTTGTTGAATGAACTCGCCTTCCTTGTGAGGAATAACCCAGTGGTTAGTGGAAATCATTGAGTTTTATGAGGTCAGAAAATGTGAGGACAAGTGTCTACAGCAAGTAGAAAAGACTAGAAGTCATCTTTTTCTTTTTGGCCATTAGAAGAAATGTGAACAGTTTTACTTGTCTTTTCTTAATGTTGCTGTTCTTGTTGTTCGGTGTTTTTGAGTTGATTCTGACTCCTAACTACTGCATGTACAACAGAAGGAAACACTGCCCAGTCTGGTGCCATCCTCAGGCTAGTTGTTATGCTTGAATTCATTGTTGCATCCACTGTGTCAACCCATCTCATTGGGGTCTACCTCTTTTACTCTGACTCTCCTTTATCAAGAATGATATCCTTTTCCAAGGATCAATCCCTCCTGATAACATATCCAAAGTATGTAAGATACAGTTTAATAATCCTTGCTTCTAAGGAGTATTCTGACTGTAATTCTTCCAAGACAGATTTATTTGTTCTGACTGTCTATAGTATATTCAATTTTCTTTGCCAACACTACAATTCAAAGTCACAATTCTACTTCATTCTTCCTTATTCATCATCCAGCTGGCTCATGTCCATTAGGCAACTGGAACACTGTTCCCTGGGTCAGGTACAACTTAGTCTTCAAGGGAATTGATGACTTTGCTTTTCAATACAATTTAAAAAGGTCTTTTGCAAATGAATATTTGATTACATATTCTTTTTTACATGTGCTAATAATTAAAGACAAAGTTTCCCTTGTGATTAGTCAATTTAAAATGAACAGTCACCCCAAAATATAATGAAATAAAGATGTGCCCAATGCAATGAATGGGTTGATTTCTTGATTACTGCTTCCATGGGTGTTAATCACATATACAAGTAAAATGAAATCCTTAATAACTTCAGATTTTTCTCCTTTTATCATGATATTACTTATAGGTTCCAGTTGTGAGGATTTTTGTTTTCTTTGTATTGAAGTATAATCCATACTGAAGGCAACAGTCTTTGATCTTCATCAGTAAGTGCTTTAAGCAAGAAAGGCTGTATCATCTGCATAACATAGGTTGTTAATGAGTCTTTTTCCAATATGATGCACCATTCTTCATATAGTGCAGCTTCTCAGATTATTGGGTCAGCATACAAATTGAATAGATATGGTAAAAGGATACAGTGCTGACACATACTTTTGCTGACTTTAAACCACACAGTATTCACTTCTACTGTTTGAAAGACTACCTTCTGATGTATATAGGTTTCTCATAAGCACAATTAAGTATCCTGAACTTCTCATTCTTTTCAATGTTTTCCATAGTTTGTTATGATCCACAGAGCTGAATGCCTTTGCAGAGTCAATGAAATACAGTTAAACATCTTTCTAGCATGCTCTGCTTTCAGCCATGACACATCTGACAACAGCAATAATATTGCTTATTTTATGTTCTCTTCTGAATCCGATTTGAGTTTCTGACACTTCCCTGTCAATATACTGCTGAAGCCACTTTTGAACTATCTTCATTAAAATTTTACTTATGCATTATATTAATGATATTGTTTAATTATTTCTGCATTTAGTTGGACCATCTTTCTTAGTAATAGATGTAAATATGGATCTGTTCAATCAATTTTTTAATGAAACTCACTCAGTTATTTATAAATTATTAAAATTACAAACGGATATTTGATTACATATTCTTTTTTAACGTGTTAATAATTAAAGACAGTTTCCCTTGTGATGAGTCGATTTAAAATGAACAGTCACCCCAAAATATAATGAAAGTAGCATCAGTGTCTGGAATAATGTGAATAAACTTTGTTTATTGCAAAAAGACAGACAAACAGCACAACAAGAAAAAAAAGTATAAAACAATATGTAAGCATCTCATACATCATAGAGATGCCAAATGTTATTATTGTACTCAGAGGTCCAAAAAAAAAAAAAAAAAAAAAACAAAGAAAGAAGAAAGAAAGAGAGTGAGATTCTCAGAACATGTCAAATAACAACATCCAATTCTATACAGAATAACGCCCAGGATGCTATCAAACAAAATCTAAAAGGCAATAAAAGATGCAAGTGATTCCAAATAAAAACAACTGTGTAATACATACATATGTTTATATATACTGTATACTATAGTATATATTTATGCTATGAATTATTAATCAATTTATATTATATATAGTTTATATGTTTATATATAATTTATATATACATTGTATAACATAAATATTTATGTATAATTTATATGTATAGATTATATATAAGTTATAAATATAAATTATATATAAATATTTTATGTTCTTATTTGTAAATACCAAATAGCCAAGCCAAGTGCCGATAACATATATATGTATAATGATATACAAATATATTTATAAACATTTATATATACACATAATATAAATATATATTATATATAATCTCTATATAAATTATATATAATATAAATATATATATAATTCATGGTATAAATATAGCAAAGTACCATTTTGATGTATCAAATAAAATAAAACAAAATCAAAATGTTTAATTTTTACTGAGGAGTACTAAATTAAATTAATCTGTTTATTTCTGTACATAAATAAGAATATTAGAAAATAAAGATTGAGAGAAACAAATATTAACAGAACTTTAACTGATGTCTGTGAAAATTCAATTGACAGGATTTATTGGCGATATCAATATTTGCGTAAAAAGTCCTGTCTACCAATACTGAACATTTTGATCAAAGATTCTGTAGATGAATCCTGATCAGAAGAGGGGAAATATAAAACTGAATTTCAAATTCTCATGGACTTTAGACTTCCTGGGGCTACAACAGTTAGAGGAGTCCCTGAAACTGTTACCCTGATAAAATCTTTAAGTCTTAAACCAAAACTTCTACCCCCCAAATCTTCTTAAAATCAAATAGGTAGTTTAGCTTAAATAGTTAAAAAGATCTGTCTTGAGAATAATGCTCTGTTGAGATCTATATGGGATCAAATAAACAATATCAATTCAAAAGGTTATATAGGAACCTTAGGGGGAAGTAAACTTATGATAACAGAGGAGAAATATTTAAGAAAAAGATGAGAATTGTTACATAACTTGAAGAACGTAATCCATAACACTAAATGGTACATGCAGAAACTATTGAATTGGTATATGTTTTGCTGTGTATATTCTCAACAACAACAAAATAAATATATGTACATATATGTCATGTTTTCTTTTTTGGAACATTTTTCCTTCTCAAATGTTTTCCATACATATCTGACTGAATCTCTGAATGTAAAACCTGCATATATGGAGGACCAGCTATACTAAACTTTTGAAACATCATAGGGATACTATATATGAAAACATTATGAGCTTTCCCAAGTAGCAAATTTTTATACTTAAAAACTTCAGAATTGTACAGACAAAATGAAACACATGGAAAAAAAGTCCAGAAGAAAATTGAGTTAAATCCATAAAAAACTGAAAATTAAAAAAAAAAAAAAAAAAAAAGGGGAGAAGGAAATAAATACCTTCAGTAGTCTGTCATTGTTCTAGCACTGGAGAAGAAAAGAATTTATCTTGACACAGCAAATGGTCCCAACTCAGCAGGAACGGATGCTCACCGAGGACCAAAATGACATGCGGTAAAGACAACCTAGAAGACAGAGAGACCCACAAGAGTGGGTGCCTACATCGACTTGGGATCGGAAGAACCGGATGGTGCCCGGCCACCACCAGTGATAGCAACGATGGAGCTCACAGAGAGGAGTCTCCCTGGAAACACAAGAATAAAAAGGGGTGCATCCTGAAATCTCCACTAAAAGACCTCAATTGATGGCCCAGTGGTTTCGAGGTTCCCCTGAGAGCATGGCCCCCAGCTCTGATGCTGCCTTTACCCATAAATTATAACAAAGATCCACTCTTTGGACAGGAATGGATTGGACTTGGCAATGCAGCATGACTATATATTGGATGCACTTTATGGTTCTATACATCTATAGGATATCATCCTGCTGACCTCTGGCTGGAGGAAGGAGAGTGGGTGGAGAGGAACGGAAAGGAGGCTGTTGGGAGGATGAGACATGTACAGAGCAGAGAGAAATAGTGTGCTGTCACCGGGCAGGGAGAGCAGTGGAAGCTGCATATATGTGGGCATGTAAATTTATACAGGAATGTACATTTTAACTCAGTCATGTTAAATAAAAAAATTATCTTGAGTTTAAATCTTTTGCACCAGAAAAATCTCATTGGAAAGGCCAGTGCCTTAACCTAACTTAGAGCCCTCAAAAGAAGCCTAATATAAAGCACCAATTAGCTAGCAATCTCCAAAAATTCTCTCAATAAAAAAAGCCATACAAGAGAAAAAATTGGAAAATAACACCCTAAAAAGTAAGCTTGTCAGTAATCCTAATGTTAGAATATTGACCCTAACATTGCTCTAAATTATGTGGAAGGCAGTTGAGAAATACAAGACTTGACAATTAAGTCAGTGAACTTAATTGTTGTAAGAGCTACATATCTCATTGCTGAGTATCACTACGGTCACCTTCGAAGTGCTCTCCTTGGGAAGCTATGCACAAATGCCAGAGCCTACTTTACCCTTCAAAGCAATTTTGGTACACTTTCTGGAAAGGGCATTGGCTGATGGTGGAAAGGTGGCAAGTTCACGAACTTAACTGCATAGTTGTCTGTGAGGGAGGTTTCAGCCAGTGTATTGGAAACACCCTCCTTAATCAACTCCAATGACTTTTTTCTTTATCTGAAGATAAAGAAAATATTTAAAGGAAGATATTTGGATGACATTCAGGACATCAAAGTAATACAACTACAGCTCCGATGGCCCTTCCAGAAAGAGTTTCAAAATTGCTTTGAAGGGTGGACTAGATGGTGGTGTTGCTGCACAGCTTTCCAAGGGGAGTACTTCGAAAGTGATCTTTGTGATATTCAACAATGAGTTATGTAACACTTTTTCAAGGATGAATTTGTGAATTTAATTCACAGTTCTTGTAGCTTTCCTGTTGTGTCCCCTGAGTATTCCTGGGCTTTACCTCATAAAAGTGAAGGCAGGACAGCGTGCAACAATTTATTTTCCTTTGGAGACACTGATGTAAGAGGTCTGCATTCCCACTACTCCCTCCAGTCTTCTTTGCCACTATCCTCTGGTTGATTATAAGTTAAATTGTTTAAATATTTCATTGTCCCCTTCTGGGATCACCATTAACTGTATGAAAAGACTTTTTTTTTTTTGCCTTTTATTTCTGAGAGATAACTTATATTATCTTGGAATTCCTCAGTGATTGAAGTGTCTTTGATAACACCTCCAGAAAATATTTGCCTACAGTACATGCTAATATCCTTATGAGGTGGGAGCTGACCATACCAGAAAGATATACCACCTTATATTAACCAAACTAAGAGGAGTGATACATGATTCAGTCAGCTAGGCTTACGTGAAAAACCCAATCAATACTTTGTTTGTGTGTGTGTGCGTGCATGCGTGCGTGCGTGTGTGTGCGTGTGATTAAATGAAAGTACACAATCCAAATTAAATTTGCATGCCCATCTATCGGCAGCTCCTTCTGCTTTCATTGCCAGGTGACAGCACACTCCTCCTTTTTGTTCTGTATATGTCATATCCTCTTAACAATCTCCTTTCCCCTTCTCCATTTTCTCCTCTCCCTTCCAGTAACAGGCCAGTAGGACAGCATCCTAGAGATGCATAGAACCATAAAGTGCACACACCATATGGTTACATGGTGTCTACAAATCCACTCCATTTCTGTATGTAAAGTTCACCTCAGTAATGTTTTCTGGTCAGGGGCAGCAGCAGGTCTAGGGGCCCTGCTCCCGGGGGAACCCACAGGCTGCTGAACCATTAGTTGTGGTCTTTTAGTGCAGTTCTTAAGGTGCACCCCTCTTTTTCTCATGTTGCCACTGGGACTCAACATTGTATGCCCCATCTCAGCTGTTTATTGTGGTGGCCAGGCACCATCTGGTTCTCCTGGTTACATGTTGATATAGTCACCCATTCACATGTGTCCTTCTGTCTCCTGTGTTCTTGTTCCCTTGTATATTTGTTGTTCTTGGTGACGATCTGTTCCGGATGAGTTGACACCACTTGGTGTACCTCAGATAGCAGCTTGCTAACTTTTAAGACCCCAGATGTCACTCCCCAATGTGGGATGCGGAAGACTCTCTTAGCAATAGCTAGTTATGCCAGTTGGCCTTGATGTTCCCTGAGAGCATGGTCACAAGACCCCCACCCTGCTACTCTATCCTTGCAGTATTGTGTTGAGATTAGAAGAGTTTTAGTTTGTGTTGTAGTCCAGTTAAGTTGATCTTTCTACTGTGTGCTACCATTGCTTTCACCTAACCAAAATTCTGTCAGCTATCCAATCTATGACCAGGCCTCTCCTTCCTCTCCCTTGCAGTCTTTTTTTCTGTACATGAGTCTGTCTTGAAGTCCTTATATAGTAAGGGTCTGGTACAATATTTGTCCTTGTGTCACTGGCAGATTTCACTCAGCATGTCTCCCAATGGAAACCAGGTTATGAGATGCTTCCTAAAATCATCATTGTTCTTTATCATTACTTAGTGTTTCACTGAGTATACGTACCATTGTTTTTTTATCCATTCATCTGTTGTTGGACATCTGGTTTGATTCCATTTTTTTGCTATTGTGGACCGTGCTATCATAAACATTCGTGTGCTTGCATATGTTCACGTGACTGCCCTTGATTCTGTAGGATGTATTCTGAGCAGTAGGATTACTGGGTCAAATGGTATATCTATTTCCAACTTTTCAAGGAAGCATCAGATTGCTTTCCAAAGAGGTTGTAACATTTTGCAATCCCACCAGCACTACAGGAGAGTTCCAGACTCTCTAGCATTTGTTGTTCTGTGGTTTGGGGATTATGACCAAATTTGTTGGGGTGAGATGGTATCTCTTTGTAGTTTTTTTTTATTATGACTGAGTGAAAATGTACATTCCCGTATAAATTTACATGCCCACCTATATGCAACTTCCACTGCTCTCCCTGCCCAGTGACAGCACACTATTCCTCTCTGCTCCATACATGTCTGATCCTCCCAACAGCCTCCTTTCCCCTCCTCTCCACCCACTCTCCTTCCTCCAGCCAGAGGTCAGCAGGATGATATCCTTTAGATGCACAGAACCATAAAGTGCATCCGATATATGGTCATTCTGCATTTCCAAGTCCAATCCATTCATGTCCGAAGAGTGGACCTTCCTTACGATTTATAGGCAAAGGCAGCATCAGAGCCAGGGGCCATGCTCCCAGGGGAAACCTGAAGCCACCGGACCATCAATTGTGTCTTTTAGTGGAGATATCAGGGTGCACCCCTTTTTATTCTTGTGGTGCCAGTGAGGCTCAACTTAGTGAGTTCCATCACGGCTATCACTAGTGGTGGCCGAGCATCACTGTAGTTTTGATTTGGATTTCTCTAATAGCTAATGATTGTGAGCATTTCTTCATGTGTCTTTTAGCTACCTGGATGTCGTCTTTAGTGAAGTTTCTGTCCATCTCCTTTGCCGATCACTTAATTGGATTATTTACCTTTATCTTGTTGATACTTTGCAGTACTTTGTAGATTATGGAGATCAGTTGTCGGTCCAACGTGTAGTTGCCAAATATTTTTTCCCATTCTATAGATGGTCTTTTAATTTTTCTGATAAAGTCTTTGGATGAGAAAAGTGTGTAATTCTTAGTAGTTCCCATTTATCTATTTTCTCTTCTATTGTTCAGGCTTTGTCAGATTTTGAAGTCTATCTAAGCTGTGTATTAAAACTTCCATCATTGATCCTATTTTTTCTTGCAAGATCTTTATCATTTTAGGTTTACAATAAATACTCTTGACTTGGAAACACCGTGGGCTTTGATGGTAGACGGTAATAGAAATGGTGCACATAAGAGAGTATGTTCCTTTTGAGGGCATGGAAGCCACTCTATGCGTCTTCTCATTGGGATCCTTTTTTGCCATAATAAAACTGTAGCCTGTAATTCTAAGTACAGTGTTTCCTGAGTTGTGTAGCCTTTCTAGCCAAGCCATTCTAGAGTACTACCAAATTTAAGAGAATGGAGAGTTGTAGTAGGTCAGAAGTAGTAGGGGGTTTGGCCTTTCCCAAGCTTACAAGTAATAACCTTAGGGGATAGAAGGTACCTCAAAATTTGTAGCCAGAAAGTCATAAGGATAATGGGGACATGAGAACTCTAGTCTTAGGTGGTAAGTGGGTCTTGAATTGTTAGATGCCACTGAATTAGTGTCAACTTACAGAAATCCTATATATAACAGAACAAAATGCTGCCTGATCCTGCACATGCCCACAATTCTTGTCAGACTCGAGCCCACTACTGCAACCATCTCTTTGAGGATCTCCCTCTTTTTCACTGATTGTCTGTTTTAGCAAGCATGATGTCCTTTTTCCAGGAATTGATCCCTTCTGACAACATGTACAAAATACCTTGCCATTCTTGCTTCTGAGGAGCACTCTGATTGTACTTCCAAGACATCTATTTGTATTTTGGCACTACATGATATATTCAGTAGTCTTCTCCAACATCATCATTCAAATGGGTCAATTCTTCTGTCTTCCTTATTCATTGTCCAGCTTTCACATGCATATGATGTAATTTAAAACACCACAGGATGGGTCAGATGCATGTTAGTCATTACATAAGCGTTCCAAGTCTTCTTCATTTTCAGCAAGCAAGGTTGTGTCATCTACAAAACACAGGTAGTTACTGAATCTTCCTCCAATTCTGATGCCCCATTCTTCTTCATATAGTCTAGTTTCTCACATTAGTTGCTTGGAATACTTATTGAATAGGTATCATGAAAACATATGACCCTGAAACACACCTTTCCTGATTTTAACCGGGCAGTGTCCCTTTGTTCTATTTTAAAAAATGCCTATTGATCCACATAGAGTTTTCTCGTGAGCACAATTAAGTGTTGGAATGCACATTCTCTGCAATGTTATCCATAAGTTGTTATGATTCACAGAGTCAAATGCTTTTGTATAGTCAATAAAATCAAGGAAGAATTTTTCTCTTCTGTGCTTAAACCAAGATCCATCTGACATTTGCAGTAATATCCCTGGTTCTGTGTCCTCTTCTGAATCTTGCCTGAATTTCTAGCAGCACCCTCTCAATATACTGCTTCAGACTCTTTGAGTGATCTTCAGCGGAATTTTACTTGTGTGTGATATTAATGATATTGTTCAACAGTTTCCACATTCTACTGGATCCCCTTTATTGGGAACAGGCATAAATATGGATCTCTTGTAGTTATTTGGCTAGATATCTGTCTTCCATATTTCTTGACATACGTAAGTGAGCACTTTCAAGAATGCACCTGTTTGTCGAAACATCACAGTTTATATTTTCTCAATTAATGGAGCCTTGTTTCTTAACCATGCCTTCAGTGTAGCTTGGACTTCTTCCTTGAATACCGCTGGTTTCTGACCATACACTACCTCTTGCAAGGGTTGAACATCAACCAGTTCTTTTTGATATAAGAACTGTGTTTCTTCCGTGTTCTTTTTGATACTTACTGTGATATTTACTATTTTCCTCATAGAATCCCTCACAATTGCAACTTGCTGTTTGGATTTTTTTTTTCTTTTTTTTTCCTTCAGTTTTTTTTCAGCTTGAGAAGTGCCAAGTACATTCTTCATTTTGGGTTTTTCTACCTCCAGTGCTTTACACATGTAATATTTTAGTTTGTCTTCTTGAGCTACCCTTTGAAATCTTCTATAGACTTGCTTTTATTCCATCATTTCTTCCATTTGTTTCAGCTACTGAATGTTTAAGATCAAGATTCAGAGTATCTTGTAACATCTGTTTTGGTCTTTACTTTTTTTTTTTTTTTCTTTTTAATGATATTTTGATGTCCCTGATGTCATTCCACAACTTGTCTGGTCATTAGTTTTTAGTTTTCAGTGCCTTAAATTGAATTTTGAGATGGTCTATAAATTCAGGTGAGACATACTGAAGGTTGTCCTTTGGCTTTCATGGGCTTGTTCTAAGCTTCTTCAGTTTCAATTTCAGCTTGCACATCAAAAGTTGGTAGCCAGTTCTGCAATTGGCCACTGGCCCTGTTCTGATCAGTGATACTGAGCTTTTCCATCATCTCATTCCATAGATGTAGTCTATTTGATTCCTGTATATTCTGTCTGGAGAGGATCATGTGTATAGTCTTCATTTATGTTAGTGAAAAAAAAAAGGTATCTACAATGAAGTTGTTGGTCTTGCAAAAATCTATTATGGGAGGGATTTCCAGCATCATTTCTATCACCAAGGTCAAATTTTCCAACTACCAATCTTTCTTTGTTTCCAGCTTTTGTATTCCAGTCACCAGTAATTATCACGTGATCATATATTCGACCAATTTTGCACAATAGAAGCTGGTAAATATTTTTGATTCCTTCATCTTTAGCCTTAGGATTTGGCACCTAAATTTGAATTATAGTCTTATTAGCTGGTCTTCCTTGTGGGTGTATGTGTATTATCCTATCCCTGACAGCATTACACTCTGGAACAGATTTTAAAATATTCTTTTTGTTGATGAATGCAATGTCATTCCTCTAGTCTTTCCTGGCTTAGTAGATCATGTGATTGCCCATTGCAAGGTGATTATTACTATTTGTTTCAGCTCACTAATGCCTAGGTTACCAAGTCTATGCATATCATTTCATTTTTGATGATTTCCAATTTTCCTAGATTCATACTTCGTGTATTGTACATTCTGATTATTAAAGGGTATTTGCATCTGTTTCTTTTCATTTTGAGTCATTCCACATCAGTAAATAAATATCCCAAAAGCTAACCTCCATTCAAGTCAGTAAGATCAACTCTACTTTGAGGTGGCAGCTCTTCTCCAGCCAATTTTTGAGTACATTCCATCCTATGGGGCTCATCCTTGAGCACTATATCAGACAGTGTTCTGAAGCTGTTTATAAGGTTTTCACCGGCTAATTTGTTTCAGGAGTAGACTACTGGGTTCTTCCTTATCTATCTTAGCTTGGAAGCTCAGATGAAACTTGTCACCGTGGGTAACCCTGCTGGTATATGAATACTGGTATAGGTTTCAGGGTTGCAGCAACACACATGCCCTTACAGTATAAGAAACTGATAGAGATGTGCAGGCTAGTAATGGGAAACTTCAGATTTGGAGCCAGTGATGTGGGAGTCATGGAGAACCCTACACTTATGACTGGCATCTCAGGTCTTGGGCCAACTTGGAAGCCTGGAGAACTGAGACCTCTTAACCTGTAAGATTTGATCTGTCTCTAGTCGTCATGATAAGAGGAAGACGCACTGAATGAGTAGTGGTCAGAATTGAACAGAAGTGGAATAGAAGGAAGAGAACTGAATAGAACGGAATTAAATTAGATTGTTTGAATTTCTTCATTCAATTACTGTGATAAATGGAATAGATTGCACTGGGTACTTTCCAAAACACTGTCATTCACAAGAATCTTTCTATCTGGTCCACTAATAAATGTACTGTGATTGGGACTCATGAATGAGTTGAAAATCTATTCATTCTGTTTTCAAACTATTTGCTATTTTGAGACAGGATTTTAGTCCTTTAGTTTTAAAATTATTTTCCCCAACATTTAAAATCTTTCCTCAACCAATTGCTATAGACAATGTGTTGATGAGAAACTGTTATCAAAATACTTCTGTTCCTTCCTCAGGCTATATGCTATTGTCATTCTGGAAATTTTTATGATGTATCGAAATTTCTTACTTCAGGGCTTAGTTGTGAATTATTTTTTTCACTAAAATTGTGCTAGAAACTCACTGGGTTGTGTGATTTGAAAGCGAATTGCCTTAACAGCTTTGAAATTTCTTTTGGGGCTCCTTTTCCATCATCTTTACATGTGTATACATATTTAGGTATTTTCAATGTATCTGCTTGATTGTTTTCATTACTTTTTAAGACATGTCTTCAACAGTGTAGTCAAAGTTATATTCAACTTTATATTATTTTCATGTATACAAAAAACATTTACTTTGCTATACACACACATAAATACATGTAATTTTAACATTTCTCTTACAAAATTACTTATTAGAGGTTTATTACATTACAGTGATAGTTCATGTTGTTGTTTAATTATTATTTGTGCCCTGAATCTGAATGAACATTTTCCACTTAGTTTACTTTTTACCCTGATTGTTTTTCTCTAGGTCTTTCTCTTCCTAGATGCTGAATCTTCTCAAATATGTTGGTTAGCATTCACATTTAAAGTGTAGCAAAAAAAGGCTATTTGGATCTCTATTAATTACATATGTAAAGCTTAGCTCCTGGCATCCTATCTCAGTCATGAACTGGTTGAGAGTTAGTCATTGTTTAGGGCTTCAAAGGGTACCATTGCTTCAACATTTGTCTTAAAAAATTGTCATCCAGTTAATTAAGACTTATAAGGACTCATAGAACAAAGTAAAACTGCCCCCACAAAGATTCTAAGGAGCACCTGGTAGATTTTAAATGCCAGCCTTTTGGTTATAACCCAAACTCTTAATCACTGTGCCATCAGGGCTCCAACATTTGTACTAACCCCAAACAAAACCAAACTCATTGCCATCATGTCATTTTGAACTCATAGTGACTCTATAGCACAGAGCAGAATGCCTTATAGGGTTTCCAAAGAACAATTGGTAGATTTAAACTGCTGACCTGACTGTTAGCAGCCTGAGATTTTTTTTTTTTTTTTTATTAAATAAAAAATGAAAGTGTACATACTCTGTGCTTACAATATTGGGCTAAGATAGGAGGAATACACAAGTTGTGTCGAAGTCCCATGAAATAGAAACTGACAAGTATTTACCCAGGTTTTCTCTGAAAGATAAAGTTATCCTTATTTATAGAAGATATTGATCACACGTTTTTATAAGTTATCTTTAAAGAGGTAGATAACAAAGATGGTTTTAAGGAACTAATGCTCCTAATCTGTAAAACCTGATAATTTCAAAGGATATAACTAATCTGTTGTGACTATATACATGGATCTTGCCAGATGGAATTCACGGGAATCAAATTAACTATATCTGTGGAAAGAGATGATGAAAGGGCTCAATAACAGTAGTCAGAACAAGACCAGGTGTTGACTGCAGCAATGACCATCAATTGCTCATATGCAAGTTCAAAGTGAAACTGAAGAAAATTAGAAGTCCATGACAGCCAAAGTAAGACCTTGAGTATATCCCACCTGAGTTTAGATACCATCTTAAGAACAGATTTGATACCATCAACACTAATGATGGAAGGCTAGATGAGCTGTAGAATGACATCAAAGACATCATTCACGAAGAAATCAAGAGATCTTTAAAAAGACAGGAAGGAAAGAAAAGACCAAACGAGGTGTCAGAAGTGACTCTAAAACTTGCTCTTGAACACTGAGCAGCTAAAGAAGAATGAAGGAATGATGAAGCAAAAGAACCAAAGATTTCAAAAGGAAGCTTGAGAGGACAAAGTAAAGTGTTATAATGACGTGTGTAAGGAGCTGGAAACAGGAATGGGAAGTGAAGAACATGCTCTGCATTTCTCAAGCTGAAAGAACTGAAGAAAATGTTCAAGCCTTCAGTTGCAGTAGTGAATGATCCTACAGGGGAGGTATTAAACAACTCAGAAAGCATCAAAAGAAGATGCATGGAATACACAGACTCATTATGCCAGAAAGAACTGGTCAATGCTCAACCATTTCAAGAGGTACCACATGATCAGGCACTGATGTTACTCAAAGAAGAAGTAGAAGCTGCGTTGAAGTTATCGGCAAAAAACAAGTTTCCAGGGATAGGTGGAATATCAATTGAGATGGTTCAACAAATGGATATAGCACTGGAAGTACTCACTCATCTATGTCAAGATATTTGGAAGAAAGCTACCTGGCCAGTCAACTGTAAGAGATCCATATTTGTGCCTATTCCCAAGATAGGTGATCAAATCAAACACAGAATTTATTGAACAATATCATTAATATCACACGTAAGTAAATTTTTACTCAAGATCATTCAAAAGTGACTGCAGAAGTACATTGACAGGGAACTGCCAGAAATTCAAGCTGGATTCAGAAAAGGATATAGAACCATAGATTTCACTGCTGATGTGAGATTGACCTTGGCTGAAAGCAGGAGATACTAGATATATGGTTACCTGTGTCCTATTGACTATGCAAAGGCGTTTGACTGTGTGGATCATAACAAATTGTGGATAACATTCTGGAGAATGAAAATTCCAGAACACTTAATTGTACTTATGAGGAATCTGTACATGGATCAAAAGACAGTCATGCAGACAGAACAAGGGGCCACTATATGGGTTAAATTCAGGAAAGGTGTGCATCAGGGTTGTATCCTTTCAGCATACCTTCTCAATTTGTATGTCTAGCAAATAATCTAAGAAGTTGGACTATATGAAGAAGAACGAGGGATCAGGATTGGAAGAAGACCCATTAACAACCTTCATTATACAGTTAACACAACCCTACTAGTGGGAAGTGACGAGGTTTTGAAATCCTTCATACGAAGATCAAAGACCATAGTCTTCACTATGGATTTCACGTCAACATCAAGAAAACCAAATTCCTCACAACTGGACCAACAAGCAGCATCATGATAAGTGAAGAAAGAATTGAGTTTATCAAGGATTTCATTTTATTTGGTTTCACATTCAATGCTCATGGAAGCAGCAGCCAAGAAATCAAGACACATTGAATTGGGAAAATGTTCTGCAAAGGAACGCTTTAAAGTGTTGAAAATTAAGGATGTCAACTTGATGACTAAGATGTACCTAACACAAGCCACAGTATTTTTAGCTGTATCACATGCATGCCAAAGCTGGATGGTTAATAAGGAAGACAAAAGAAGAATTGATACCTTTGAATTGTGGTGTTGGAGAAGAATATTGAATGTACCATGATATGGTGGTTAAGACTGTGTCAACTTGGCAATTCCATGTTTGGCTGTTGTAACAAGTGGCAGGGTCATGTCCTGTGGTGGATTCTTGCCCCTCAGCTCTCATCTCCCTGCCTTCCACCACCTACTTTCCTGTCTGCTCACCTTGCCAGCAGCTCCTGCACTCTCTTGCATCTGGTTCCTGGACCTGAACTAGCAGCTTTTGGATTCATCAACTCTTACAGCATGTGAGTAAGAGTTCTGTTCCCTGACCTGCCTATCCTGAGTTCACCAGCCCCTGCAGCTCTGTGAGTCAGCGGAGACCTTGCAGTCTCACCCGTCAGCTTAGGATCCACTGACTTACACAGCCAGTGATCTAGAACTCTGTTATCTGACCTGCTGACATTGGGTTCACCAACTCCTGTGGCCAAGTGAGGCTTGTACCAGGACTTGTGATATTAAGGTCTACAATTGCATGAGTTATTTCCTTTATGTAAATCCTTCCTTGTATGTCTACGTGTGGTTTTGCTTTCCTAGAAAACTCACCTGTTTTAGTCAGCTAGGTCTGCCCTAACAGAAATATCAGAGTGGATGGCTTTAACAAAGGAAGGTTTATTCTTACACAGTCCAGTAGGTTACAAGTCCAAATTCGGGATGTCTGCTCTGGGGTAAGGCTTTCCCCTTGTTGGTTCTGGAGTAAAGTCTGGTATTGCATCAGTCTTTGTTCAGGGTGCATCTTGGCACAGGAACCTCAGGTCTGAAGGATGCACTCTTCTCCAGATGCTGCTTCCTTGATGGTACAAGGTTCCCAATTCTCAGCCTGCTTCCCTTTCCTTTTATCTCTTGCAGGCTGAAAGGATTAAGGGTGATACAAGCCATACTCCAAGGAAACTCCCTTCACAGTGGATCAAAGAGGTGATCTTATAAAGGGATTTCCAGTCCCATCCTAATCCTTTAGCATAAAGCATAGGAAAACCACAAAATGGAGGACAGTCACAAGATACTGGGAATCATGGTCCAGCCACATGGCTGCACCTATTTTTTGGGAGACAGAATTCAATCCATGACACCACCCTAAGGTAATTTGGTACCGGGAGTGGTTCTAGGGAAACAAAATTATTAATATGCATCTTTTAGAGTGGTTCTCAAGTCTGACTAGTATTAATGTTGTTGATATCTCTGTTTCTAGTGGTAAAGAGTGCTGTGCTAGTCCATGGGCTGAGGTGGCGGTATACATACACAAAAAAGCACCAGCAATAGACCAGGTATTGGTGCAAGGTGAGGATCAGGGTACACATATGTGTGAGAACTTTTTGAAATTACATGAGGATGAGACGTATAAGGAAGTTGGTTGGCTGTTCCTACTTGCATTAGACAAACTGGTGAAAGAGCTGAACTCAAGATTTGGGACTCATAGCTCAAGTGCCATATAAGAGACCGCAGAGCTTCCACTTGCACTTTAAAAGAAAATATCATTACCTGTGCTGGAGGAGCCAATACTGTTGAAAGCCAAACCCAGATGCTTATCATTAGAGTGACAGAATTGCAATGCCAGTTCAATTGCCAACCTTGAAAGGTATTGGAAGTTAAAGTGAGGGCATTCATTGGGCAAAAAATGGGACTTTGAAACTTGGAATAGGGACATGTGGGCAAATGATAAGGAAGCCAGAGGAACCAAGCCCTAACATCCACTGAAACACTCCTGCCAGCAGGCCCACATCCATGTAAAGGGATTCTTTCAGGATTTGTCTGCTAAACCAGCCTGTCTAGGAAAGCCATTATCCTCTCCATTCCAATCTAGTGAGATTAGCTGCAGCCTATCTGCCTCTAAAGAGTCCCTGCCTGAGTCGTTGCCTGGGGCATGGCCTGAAGCGGATGCTTTACAAGACAGTGTTGACAGATTCAAAAACATTTCTACACTACTACTTTTGGCTTCTAGACCTATAACTAGACTTAAGTCCCAGCTAGCCCCAAAAGGTGAAGTACAAAGTATGACCTAGGAGGAAATACATGATACTTCAAATGAACTACTTGACTTTCTAATATGTACAAACAAAAATCTAGGGAATATGCATGGGAAGGGCTGCTAAGAGTGTGGGATAATGGTGCAAGGAACATAAAGATGGATCAGTCTGAATTTCTTGACATGGGTCCACTGAGCACAGACACTTCACTCAATGTTTCAGCTCAAGAAGTTAGGAAAGCACCTAATTGTTTGGCTGGATTGCTGAAACATGGACAATGTGGTGGTCTACAGTATGTCTAGTTGAATTCGCAGACCTATCTTGGTATACTGTAGAGAGTATCCAAAGGCTTAGAGAAATCAGCATGCTAGAGTGGATTTATCAGGATGCCCAGAGGACACAACTTTTACCACAATTGTTAGAAACAAATTTGTTAAGGGAGTTCCAGGATCCTTGAAGATTGATGTAATTGCCATTTTATGTAAATCAGATATGACAGTGGGAGCTGCCCTCACTGAATTAAGACACCTAACTACAGTGGGGCTGATTGGACCTTGTGGTGGTAGGGGTCAAGTGGCTGCATTCAATCCACAAAGACAAGGTTGGTGTGCTTTTAGTAATGTACAGAGTAGACAAAGTAGTATTCAGAATAGTCCGACTTGTATGGACTTATGGAGTTGGCTACTTAGTCATGATGTCCCTAGGAGTGAAACAGATAGTAAATCTAGTAAATATTTACTTGTTCTATACAAACAGATGAATTCTAGTTTTGGTGAACAGCAGTTTAACTCAAATCACCAGAGTAGAGAGTCACTGTCTCTCAGTCAATTCCCAGACTTGAGCAAATCTAAGGACCCACAATCTCTTGAATGAATAGGAGGCCAGGTCCCTTTGAGGAAGGATTCTAATACCCTGTCAGAAATTTATACTGTTAATCTTTCTTCTAACTTTCCCCAAAGGGATCTACTTTTACAAAAGTGACTGTTCACTGGGGAAAAGGAAATAATGAGACCATTTAGGAACTATTGGATACTGACTCTGAACTGACAGTGACTCCGGAAGACCCAAAACTTCGCTGTGGCCCAGTATTCAGAGTGGAGGCATATGGAGGTTAGGTTATTAATGGAGTCTTGGCTCATGTTCATCTCACAGTAGGTCCAGTGGGGTCCCGAGCCCATCCTGTAGTGATTTCCCCAGTTCTGGAATGTATCATTGGAGTAAATATACTCAGCAATTGGCAGAACCCTTACACTGGATCCCTGAAAAATGGAGTGAGGGCTATTATGGTAGGAAAAGCCAAATGGAAGCCACTAAAACTGCCACTGCCTAGGGAAATAGTGAACCAAAAGCAATATCACATTCTTAGATGGATTGTGCATTGTGGTGATTCCCACCACATCCCTATTCAACTCACCTATTTGGCCTGTGAAAGCATCAATGGGTCTTGGGGAATGTCAATGGATTATCATAAATTTAACCAGGTGGTGACCCCCATTGCAGCTGATGTTCCAGATGCAGTTTTATTGCTTGAACAAATTAATACATCTCCTGGTACTTGGTATGTAGCTATTGATCTGGCTAATGCCTTCTTCTCTATACCTGTTTCAAAAGGTCACCAGAAGCAGTTTGCAGTCAGCTGGCAAGGCCAGCAATACACCTTCACCTGCCTGCCTCAGAAATACATTAACTCTTCAGTCGTATGTCATAATTTAGTCTGAAAGGAACTTGATTGTTTCTCTCTTCCACAAGATATCACGTTGGTCTATTATACTGAGGACATTATGCTGATTGTACCTGGTAAGGAAGAAATGTTAGTGATTCTGGACTTACTAGTCAAACTTGCATGCTAGAGGGTAAGAAGTTAATCCCACAAAATTTCAGATGCCTTCCAACTCAGTGAATTTCTAGGGGTCCAGTGGTGTGGGGCACTGAAATGTCCCTTCTAAAATGAAGGATAATTTACAGCAGCTGGCTGCTCTGATAAATGAAAAAAGAGACACAGTGCCCAGTAGATCCCTTTGGATTTTTGAGACAACACATTCTTCATTTGGATGTGCTACTTTGCCTATTTATCACATGACTTGAAAGGCTGCTACTTTTGAGTGGGGTCCAGAACAAGAGAAGGCTCTGCAATAGGTTCAGGCCACTGTTCAGGCTGCTCTGCCACTTAGGCCATATAACCCAGCTGCTCCAATGGTACTTGAAGTATCAGTGGCAGGTAGAAATGCTGTTTGGAGTCTTTAGCAGGCCTCAATTGGTAAATCATAGCACAGACCTTTAGAATTTTTGAGCAAAGTACTGCCATCATCTGCAGATAACTATTTTTTTTTTTTTTTTTTTTTTGGAAAAACAGCTTTGGGCTTGTTACTGGGCCTTAGTAGAGACTGAATGTTTAACCACGGGACACAAAGTCATCACGTGTCCTGAGCTGCCTATCATGAACTGAGTGTTGTCTGACCCACAGAGTCATACAGTTGGACAAGCACAGTAGCAATCCATCATTAAATGAAAGTGGTATATACAAGATCAGGCCAGTGCAGGACCCAAAAGTACAAGCAAGTTGCATGAGGAAGTGGCCCAAATGCCCATGGTCTCCACTCCTGTAGCATTACCTTCCATCTCCCTGTTTGCACCTATGACCTTATAGGGAGTTCCTTATGACTAGCTGACTGAGTAAGAGAAAACGCATGCCTGGTTTACAGATGGTTCTGCATAATATGCTGGAACCACTCAGAAGTGGACAGCAGCAGCACTATAACTCCTTTCTGGACCTCCCTGAAGGACAGTGGTGAGAGTAAATCCTCCCAATGGGCAGAACTTCAATCATTGCATCTGGTTGTTCATTTTACTTAGAAGGAGAAATGGCCAGATGTGCAGCTGTGCACTGATCCATGGGCTTGGTTGGATGGTCAAGGACTTGGAACGAACATGATTGGAATATTGGAGACAACGATTTATGGGGAAGAGGTATGTGGATAGACCTTGCTGAATCGGCCAATGAAGTGAAGATATTTGTGTCTCATGTGAATGCTCACCAAAGGGTAACCTCAGCAGAGTGTGAGTTTAACAATCGAGTGGACAAGATGACACATTTTGTGGGAACAAGTCATCCTCTTTCCCCCACTATCCTTGTTATTGCTCAACAGGCCCATGAACAAAGTGACCATGGTAGCAGGGAAGGAGGTTATGTATGGGCCCAGAAACATGGACTCCCACTGACCAAGTCTGACCTGGCTACAACCACTGAGTGCCCATTATGCCAGAAACAGAGACCAACACTGAGTCCTCAATATGGCACTATTTCATGAGGTGATCAGCCACCAACCTGGTGGCAAGTTGATTACACTGGACTGCTTTCATCACTGAAATAGCAGCATTTTGTCCTTACTGGAATAGATACTTTCTCTTGATACTGATTTACCTTCCCAGCACACCATGCTTCTGCCGAAACTACCATATGTGGACTTACAGAATGCCTTATCCATGATCATGGTATCCCACACAACATTGCCTCTGATCAAGCAATTCATTTCACTGCAAATGAAGTATGGCAGTGGGCACATGCTCATGGAATTCACTGGTCTTATCATGTTCTGCACCATCCTAAAGCAGCTGGCTTGATAGAACCATGGAATGATCTCATAAAGACACAATTACACCACCAAGTAGGTGGGGCAATGTTCTCCAGGAGGCTGTGTAGGCTCTAAACCAGCTTCCAATACATGGTGCTGTTTCTCTGTAGGAAGAATTCATGGGCCCAGGAATCAAAGGGTGAAAATGGGAGTGATGCCACTCACTATTACACCTAGTAACCCACTTGCAAGATTTTTTGCTTTCTGTACCCATGACCTTGTGCTCTGCAAGTCTAAATGTCTTAGTTCCAAAGGGAGGAATGCTACCACCTGGAGACACATCAATGATTCCACTGAACTGGATACTAAAATTGCCACCAGGCCATTTAGACTCCTGTGTCTCTGGATCAACCAATAAGGCAGTTACAATACTGGCTTGTGTGATTGATCCTCACTATCAAGATGAAATTGGATTGACATTACATAATAGAGTAAAAGAAGAGTATGTCTGGAATGCAAGAGATTCTTTAGGATGCCGCTTAGTACTATCATATCTTGTGATTAAAGTCAATTGAAAACTACAGCAACTCAATTTCATAATGACTGCTAACAGCCCAGACCCTTCAGGAAAGAAAGTTTGGGTCACCACACCAGGCAAGTAACCACAACCAGCTGAGGTGTTTGCTGAAGGGAAAGGGAATACAGAATGGGTTGTAGAAGGTAGTTCTAAGTACCAGTTATGGCCACATGACCAGTAGTAGAAATGAGGACCTGTTATGACCATTTGTTATAAATTGCATGTAGGCTAGATCTGGATTAGACAGAATGTTCTTCCTTTGACACTATCAAGGCTGACCACAAGACCATCAAGCACCTTGCGGCCAGACTGCATCAATAGGAACCTCCTCCTTCTTTCCCTTCCCCTTAACCAAAAGCACATTTCATGGTACATGAGTCTCAGACCCCATAGCCCCTTTCCTTTCTTCACCTATGACGTATTGAGAGGCTGTGTAGGTATAGAAGGGGCTTTCTTTGTTATCACACTAAGTAATGGAGGACACTTTCGGGACAAATAGGTCAAGATGGATTTTTTTTTTCATTTTCCTTTCTATCTCAATTAATCAAAGCTTGTGAAAATGCCGTTGAGTACATGTCAATTGTTTGTTGAGAGTTAACAACTTGAAATGAGCTTACTTCATTTTCCTTCTTGGCTTGTCACATTAATTTCAAAATATCTTGTTTGAAAATAACTGCCTGTTGATTAGTACACGCATTATGAACTTTTTGAGGGGAGTTCACAGATATGTCAAAATAAAAAGACCGCCCCTTTTGATCCAGTTATTTTCCTTCTGAAAATGTATTCCACAGAAAGGATTTAACCAGTATAAAAACCACATATCCCTAAAAATAATTGTGCTGCTTGTGAAAGCAAAGAACTGGAAATAGAATAAAAGTTAATTAGTACAAACTTATAAATAGGATTATTTACCTTTATCTTGTTGATACTTATAAATAGGTACCTGGGATTATGCACAATTATCAGGAATTAAAAATCTATCTATCTGTCTGTCTGTCTGTCTACTTATCTACCTACCTATTTATCTATCTACCCATCTACCTACCCAACTGCCTACCTACCTGTCTGGTGAAAGTTTAATACAAGATTGTATTGCCAAGGATATCTCTGGAGGAACATTAACTAACAATCTGTGCTCAGTGACTTTTGACCAGAGTATGATGTAGAACCTAATCTCTGAACCGTATCTGGACTGTGATTTCCTAAAAGTCAGAGGATGGGTGAGACAGTAGAGTGTCTAAAAGAAGTCATCTGAAGTGAAGACTAAGGTTTTGCCATTTCAGCCAGATTGAACTGTGAGACACTGATATCAAAGGAAAAGAGGTTACATGGATCATGACCATCTCTCTGGATCTGTGGTTCCCTAAACTACCTTTCTTTCATCTTTTCCTGACTCATGATGTAAAGAAATGAATTTTATCACCTTTGGTATGGGAATCCCTCTGAAAGAGCTATTGTATGAAGTGGAGAGAATATCTCCGTAGACTCTAGTGGCTTCAGAGCACGGCAAAATGAAGTCCAGAGGAGGCTTACCATGGAGGAAGTCTGCATAGGTGTTACCAATGTATTTCAGTGGTCTGAAGGTAATGGGCAGCAATATGGGCATTGTGAAGGAAGGTCTCAACTTGCAAACTGTAGAGGGCGAGCAACTAATAGATACCCATACTGGAAATAAATCATTCCTCTGAGCAGGAAGACCACAGACCCGTAACTTTGTGGTGGGAGCTCCCTTATGCTGTGTCTACAGAAGACAGATGGTCTTGAGAATCAAGTGTGGGGTACTCAGAGATCTAAGATGTTTTCTTCTTCTGAATGTATTTGCTTTTTACTTCAGACAGAGAAGGATTGTTTACACTATTTAAAAAGAATATTGCGAAAACACTGTAGAATGTGGCCAAAGACTGAAATATTTGAATTAATCGAGAGATAAACTATGCTCCTAGATTGAAATCATCGCTATGTCAACATGTCAGTTCTCCTTACATTTATATTTACATGATTCTTTTTTAATCACACTCTCAACAGCATGCTTTATTTTTCTGCTCTTGACAAAATTATTTCAAAATTTATCTTAAAAGGTAAATATCTGAGAAAAGTCATGAAAATTTTGACAACTGATGCACAAGAATTCAAAAGAGAAGCTTCTAACTACATAAATTTAACATCTGACTTGTTTTAAAACTAAGGTGGATTTAGCCAAGTAGCCAAGTGGATTTAAGAGTATATATATAAAGCAAAATGCTCAGTGGAGTGTAAGTATCTGGTTGACAGGATCTGTCTTAACTGTCAGACCTGGTACTGTGTCAAGGATTTTTCTGTTGCTCCTGTTCTCTTTTCACTCTCCCTAGTTTTTATTGTCAATATTGATTTCTCTTTGTCTTTCTGTCTCTCTCAACACGTACACAAACACACATATACACACACATGCCCCTACGCATGCACAAATAAAAGAATAAATATGAGTAGCAGCAAAGGCAAAAATTAGAAAGTTCTTATATTACTTAGCAATTATATGTAACTGCATTGTTGTTAGGTGATGTATAGCCAGATCAACTCATAGTGACCCTATAGAATGGAGAAGAATTCCCCCAAAGAGTTTCCAAGGAGATAATAGTGGACTTGAACTGCCAATTTTTTGGCTAGCTGCCAGGCTCTTACCTACTATGCCACAGGGTTCCTATAAGTATATTAAATTATGTAAGTAAAAAAAAACATTTGTATGCATGTTACTTTCAAAAATAATGGTAAATTTCATTAATATACACAATTGTTAAAATTTCTAACAAAACAAAAATATGAAAAACGTTGGCAGAAAAATGGATAAAGGACATGAGCAAGCAATTCATAAAGGTAAACACTATAAATGGAAAATTAATATATTATTAATTTATTTAATCTTATTAGCATTTGAATTTTCAGACATATGAACATATTTCTGGTGAGAAGCACATTGAAATTAACTGACAAATTTTTTAATTTGTAGATTTCTTCTGATTCAGCATTTCCACTTTGGAAACTAGCCCAGTGCAAGCTTCTTGGAAATGACAAATAGTTATCTATTGGAGAATTTTTGTTTGTAATAGCTTCTCTCTTTTAAAGGAAATAATGAAACTGTCTTTTAAAAAAACACTGTGATTAATTAAATAAGTTTGAGTATAATAAGATCAGTGTGATCTCATTAAAAATGTAAAATATACATGAAATATACTGATTATCTTTCATTAGCAGAATTATGGTGATTCCCACTTTATTTCTTATTTCTTCTTTTTTTTTTAATTTTTTTGTTTTTCTCATTCGAGGTGTCATTTTTAATCTTCCAGAAACTTCATCATACAAGTTATGTACGTGTTATTTAACAAAAATCCAAAACGACTCAGTATCTTACAACAAATACTCTTTCCACTTTAGTGGATTTCCCTGTTCATGTATTATATATATATATATATATATATACATATATATATATATGTTACTATGACTGAGTGAAAATGTACATTCCCATATAAATTTACATGCCCACCTACATGAACCTTCCATTGCTCTCCCTGCCCAGTGACAGAATGTTATTCTTCTCTGCTCCGTACATGCCTCATCTTCCCAACAGGTTCCTTTCCTCTCCTCTCCACCCACTCCCCTTGCTTCAGACAGAGGTCAGTAGGATGACATTCTATAGATGCATAGAACCATAAAGTGCATCCAATATATGCTCACTCTGAATCGCAAAGTCCAATCCATTCTGAAGAGTGTCCGAAGAGTTGACCCTCCTTATGATTTATAGGCACGGGCAGCCCGATGGGCCAGGAGCCATGCTCCCAGGGAAACCCCGAAGCCGCTGGACTATCAATTGTGGTCTTTTAGTGTAGATCTCAGGTGCACCCCTTTTCATTCTTGTGTTGCCAGTGAGACTCAACTTAGTGAGCTCCATCGTGGCTGTCACAGGTGGTGGCCGGGCACCATCCGGTTCTTCCAGTCCCAAGTCGATGTAGGCACCCACTCACATGAGTCTCTCAGTCTTCAGGTTTGTCTTTCCCGCATGTCATTTTGGTCCTCAGTGAGCATCAGTTCCTGCTGAGTTGGGACCATTTGTTGTGCCCACAGACTGTAGCTAGGCAGCTTTTGAGACCCTAGACGCCACTCACCAATGTAGGGTGCAGAGAGCCCTTTTAGCAATATACTAGTTGTGCCAATTGGCCTCGATTTTGCCTAACAGCATGGTCCCCTGTCCCCTGCCCCAGCTACTCTGACCTTGCAATATTAGATTAAGATGGAAGGAGTATTCAAGTTATGTTGAAGTCCATTTAATATTGTTCTTGTTTCTAATGTGTGATATCACCGATTTTACCCAACCTAATTTCTACCAACTATCTAATCTAAACCTTCCCCACTTCACCCTCCCTCTCTCCCCTCCCTTGCAGCCATCAAAGAATCTTTTCTTCTATGCATAAGTCTGTTTTTGAGTTTCTATCATAGAAGTCTCATACAATATTTGTCCTTTTGTCTCTGACTGCTTTCACTCCACGTAATTTTTTCCAGTTAAAACCAGGTTACGAGATGCTTCCTGGAATCATCATTGTTCTTTATCATTGCATAGCGCTCCATTGAGTATACATACCACAGTATACCTATCCATTCCTCTGTTCTTGGGCGTCTGGGTTGATTCCAGTTTTTTGCTATCGAGGACTGTGCTGCAATAAACATTTGTGCATGTATCCGTTGGTGTGAGTGGCCTTGGTTCTCTAGGATATATTGCAGTAGTGGAATTACTGGGTGAAATGGTATATCCAGATCCATTTTTTTAAGGAAGCACCAGATTGGTTTCCAAAGAGGCTGGACTATTTTGCAGCCCCACCAACAGTGTAGGAGAGTTCCACTTTCTCAACAGCCTCTCCAACATTTGTTGTTTTGTGTTTTTTGGATCATGATCAACCTTGTTGGGTTGAAATGGTATCTCATTGTCATTGTGATTTGAATTTATTTAATAACTAAGGATCGTAAACATGTCTGCATGTGTTTTTTGGCTGCCTGGATCTCCTCTTTAAAGAAATATCTGTCCATATCCTTTACCCATAACTTAATTGGATGATTTATCTTCTTCTTATTGATATTTTGTAGTACCTTATAAATTATGGACATCGGGCATTGGTCTAACATAGAGTTGCCAAATAGTTTTTCCCATTCTGTAGGTTATCTTTCAACTCTTGTGACAAAGTCTTTGGATGAGCAAGTGTTTGATTCTTAGTAGTTCCCATTTATCTGTTTTCTCTTCTGTTGATTGTGGTTTCTTTGAAAGATTTTGAAGTCTATCTACATTGTGTATTGAAACTTCCATTGTTGTTCCTACTTTTTCTTGGATGAGTTTTATCATTTTAGATTTGATATTTAGATCTTTTATCCAATTTGAGTTGGTTTTTGTATAAGGTGTAAGATAAGGATCTTGTTTCAATTTACCACAGGTGGATATCCAATTTTGCCAGCACCATTTGTTGAAGAGAATGTTTTTGCCCCAGTTTAATGTCTTAGGGCCTTTGTCGAATATCAACTGTTCATAGGCAGATGGTGTCATCTCTGGGGTCTTGATTCTGTTCCATTGATCGATCTGTCTGTGCTTGTAACACTACCAGGCTGTTTTGATAACTGTGGCAGTGTAATAGATTCTGAAGTCGGGTAATGCGAGGCCTCCCAGTTTGTTCTTCTTCCTTAGTAGTACTTTACTTATCCGGGGTTTCTTCCCTTTCCAAACGAAATTGGTGATTTGTTTCTTGATCTCATTAAAAAAATGACACTGGAACTTGTATTGGGATTGCATCATGTAAGTAGATTGCTTTGGGTAAAATACACATTTTCACAATATTAAGTCTTCCTATCCATGAGGAGGATAGGTTTTTCCACTTATCTAAGTCTCTCTTAGTTTCTTGTTGTAAGGGCTTGTAGTTCTCTGTGTAAAGGTCTGTTATTTCTCTCATTAGATTAACTCCTAAGTACTTTATCTTCTTGGGGGCTAGAGTAAGTGGTATTATTTTGATGATTTCTTCGTTAGCAGTCTCACTGTTGGTATAAAGGAATCCTGCAGATTTGCTCATGTTTATCTTGTTTCCTTAGGCTTCGCTGAACTCTTCTATTAGTTTGAGTAGTTTACTTATAGGTTCTTTGGGATTCTCTGCATATACAATCATATCATCAGCAAACAGGGAGATTTTGACTTCTTTGCCGATGCAGATGCCTTTTGTTTCTTGGTCTTGTCTAATTGTCTGGCTAGAACTTCTAATACTATGCTGAATAGGAAAGGTGAGAGTGGGCATCCTTGTCTAGTTCCTGTTCTCAAGGGAAACTCCTTCAGTCTCTCTCCATTCAGGATGATGTAGGCAGTTGGTTTTGTATAAATGGCCCTTATTGTGTTCAAGAATTTTCCATCTATGCCTATTTTGCTAAAAGTTGTTAGCATGAATGGGTGTTGGACTTTATCAAATGTCTTTTCTGCATCAACGGACAGAATCAGGTGATTCTTGTCTTTTATGCTATTTTTGTGGTTGATCACATTAATTGCTTTTCTGATGTTGAACCAGCCTTGCATCCCTGGTATGAATCATACTTGGTCATGATGGATTGTTTTTTGGATATGTTGTTGTATTCTACTGGCAAGAATTTTGTTGAAGATTTTGGCATCTAGATTCATGAATGATATCAGTCTTTAGTTCTCCTTTTTTGTTGGATCTTTCCTGGCTTTGGTATCAGGGTTATGCTGGCTTCATGGAATGAATTTGGGAGTACTCCATCCCTTTCTATACCGTGAAATAGTCTCAGTAGTATTGGAGATAACTCTTCTCTAAAAGCTTAGTACAATTCTGCGTTGAAACCATCAGGGCCCGGGCTTTTTTTGGTTGGCAGTTTTTTGATGACTTTTTCAATCTCTTCCTTTGTGATGGGTTTATTAAGCTGTTCTGCTTCAGTTTGTGATAATGTGGATAGTTGATATGAATCAAGGAATTTGTCCATTTCCTCTAAGTTTTCGAATTTGTCACAGTACAGTCTATCATAGTATTCAGTTAGGATATTTTTAATTTCTGTTGGATCTATTGTGACCACTCCCCTCCCATTTCTAATTTGGGTTGTTTCCTGTTTTTCTTTAGTATATTTAGCTACCAGTTTGTCAATTTTGTTGATCTTTTCAAAAAACCAGCTTTTGGTCTTTTCAATTTTTTCATTTGTTTTTCTATTCTCTAATTCATTTAGTTCTGCTCTAATCTTTATAATCTGTTTTCTTCTATTGCTGAGGGGTTCCTCTGTTGTTCTCTTTCTACTTGTTCAAGCTGCAGGGATAGTTCCTTGATTTGGTTTCCTTCTTCCTTCCAGATGCTTGCATTTATGGAGATAAACAGACCTCTGAGCATGGCTTTGGCTGTATCCCATAGGTTCTGTTAGGAAGTGTTTTTGTTCTCATTGGAACCATGAATTTCTTTATTTCATCCTTGATTTCTCACATAAGCCATGATTTTTTCAGCAAGACGTTGTTCAGTTTCCAAGAGTTCCACTTTCTGTGTTTTTTCTGCTATTGATTTTGACTTTTATGGCTTTATGATCTGAGAAGATACTTTGCATTAGTTCAACAGTACAGATTTTGTTGAGAACTGCATTATGTCCTAACACATGGTCAATTCTGGAAAATGTTCCATGTGCGCTGGAGAAGAAGGTGTAGTTGTCTACTGACAGGTAGAAAGTTCTGTATATATCGATGAGGTTTAGTTGGTTAATTGTGGCAATGATGTCTTCTGCATCTTTACTGTGCTTTTTTCTAAATGATCTGTCCTGTATTGAGAGTGGAGTGTTGAAGTCTTCCACTATTATTGTGGAGCTATCTAGCTCTTTTTTGAGTGTAGTCAGTGTTTCTTAGACTTATTTATGTGCTCTGATATTAGCTGCATAGATATTTAATATAATTAAGTCTTCCTTGTGTACTGAACCTTTCAGCCATAAACAGTGTCCGTCTTTGTCCTTGATGGTAGATTTTTACATTAAAATTTATTTTGTCTGAGATTAGAATTGCCACACCTGCTCTTCTTTGTTCATTATTAGCTTGATGTATATTCTTTCATCCTTTAATTTTCAGTTTGTTCCTACCTTTAAGTCTCAAGTGAGTTTCTTGTAGACATCATATGGATGGGTCATGTCTTTTGAGCCAAGATGTCACTCAATGTCTCTTTACTTGACCATTCAGTCCATTCACATTCAATGTAATTATTGATAGGTATGTGTTCAGTGCTGCCATTGTGATATGTTTCTTTTTGTGTTGATGTTATCTCTGTTGTTCTTATTAGTCTGTTCTGGGACATTCTTTTTTGTGAGTTGATTTGTCACCTTTTTCAGAGCTGGTTTTGTAGTTGTTGAGACTCCTGTGTTACATTTCATGATATGGTATGTTGCCTCTTTGTTGTCCTTTATGGCTGCCCCTGTGATCCTCCTTAATAAACTATATATAAACCCTGTTTTAATTACTACCAGACTTGTCAACTTCCTCTCCTTCTGGAAGGACTATAATGACTGTAGTACAACCCTCTTTTTAATATGATGGCACCACAGTTTTCATGATAATCACTGGATTGTTTCTTTCAGTATTAAAGGTGTGATTGTGTTTGGAGCCTTCCCTAACTGAGTAGAATTCTGCATGATGTGTCATTCTAAAATACAAAGTTAGTGATTTTGTTCTTCTATGCCAAAGTGAAAACTTCTTTCAGTATTTCTTGTAGTTTTGGTTTGGCTTTTACAAAGTCTCTGAGTTTCTGTTTATCTGCAAATGTCTTAATTTTGTTTTCATGTTTAAAAGATAGTTTTGCAGGATATATAATTCTTGGTTGGAAGTTCTTCTCCTTCAAGGCTTTGAATGTGTCGTACCACTGTCTCTGTGCCAGCATGGTTTCTGATTAGAAATCTGATGACAGCCTACAGAGTTTCCCTCTGAATGTTCACCTTGCTTTGAATCTAGCCGCCTTTAAGAGTTACGGCTTATGTTTCATTTGTTAAGCTTGATTATAATATGTATTGGAATCTTTCTTTTGATATCTATATTGGGTGGCAACGATATGCGTCTGGGATATCTATATTCTCTTCCTTCATGATTTCTGTCAGCAGCTCAGCAATGATACTCTCTGTGTTCTGAGGTGTTTCATCCTGTTCAGAGACTCCAATTAATCGAAGGTTGTTCCTCTTAATAGAGTCCCATATGCTTCTTAATGCGTCTTCATTTTTCTTGTTTCTTTTTTCTGATTTGTCCTCATAGATGCTGGCATCACTAGTTCTTTCTTCCATTTGTTGCATTCTGTTTTCTTGGCTTTGTCGAGTTTCTATGCCTTCCATTTTATTCTTTATCTGTTGAATTTCAGAGTACTGGTGTTCTATCACATCCAACAGCTTGCATATTTGTTTATTTTGTTGTGCTACATTTTGTATAAGGTCTAGAAGGGCTCTGTATATAATCCTTTTGCATTCATCTTCTGATGATTTCAGCAAAGTTTCTACATCTGGAAAACTCCTTGTTTGTTTTATTTGTGAGCTTTCTGAAGCCATGGTTGATCTCTTGCTTGCCACAAGTGTCTGTCGCTTTTTGAGTCCCATGTGAGTAAGTAGAGGCTGGGAGAGATTATGAGGATGGACCGCAGATGTTTCTCTAGGCTGTCTCAAAATGTAAAACAAAAGATATCTGATCACTTTCCAAGTCAGTCAAGTTTTCAGGTGTAGAAGTCTCTCTTCCCGGCTGGCAAAGCAAGCACCTCTATAGCCAACCCCAAATGATATAAACTAGTTCAAAATATAACAATGCTACTGCCCTTTTAGCCTCTGCTGAGATGGCCCAGCCTTTGGTGACACTGTGTAAACTACTGCTTTTCTGGTAGAAAAGCCCTCTTCTGTGATCAGGCTCTGTCTTCCAAGCTAATTAGATCCAGCTTTGGCCACTGTATCTAAGAAGGCACCCTCCACATGGTCAGCAGATAGAGGGGCTAAAGGTGCCAAGACGTAGTAAGTCCTCCGCCTCTGTTGCCGGGGCCCCCACCCTAGGTGACACTGTGTAAACTACTGCTTTTCTGTCAGAGAAGCACCATCCTGTTTGCAGGCCCTGGCTCCCGGGCTGAGTTAGGTCTGCTAAAATCTCCATATCCAACATGGCATTCCACATGCAGGCACTGTGGTTCCATGTGAACCATGCTGTGGCAGTGATAAAAAGACAGGCCCAAAGTGGCCAGATGAACAGAGCCCTAAGCCTGGCTCTCAAAATGTGGCAATTTCGCCTACCTATCTCACGTCTAAGTTCAGCCACTAGGGAAGACCCAGCTCCACCCACTGACCAAGAGAGAGAAAAAAACATCAAAATGGTGCGTTTACCTTCAGTCCATGAGAGCCAGAGCTAGCCAGTGAGAGTCAGTGATAGAGAAGAGGTTTTTTTGTTTAGTGGTATGGAGTCCAATTTAACAGCCCTTTGCAGTGTCCTGGGGGCTCACTAGGTGATCAGAAGGCTCCATTTGATTATCAGTTCAGGTCTTGGTTTCCAGAGGGATATAATGAGACATGTGCTTAATCCGCCATGCTGACTCTGGCTCCTCTTCTGTGTTTTTACATTGTCTACACTGAACAATGAATTCATGTAATGATAAAGGAGCCCTCGTGGTGAAGTGATTAGGCATTTGGCTTCTAATCAAAAGTAGCGATTCAACCTTCCAGGTGTTCTCTGGGAAAAATATTTGACATTCTGCTTCTGTAAGAATTACAGTGTAGAAACCCCTAAGGAACAGTTCTACTGTGTTCCATAGGGTCAATATGAGTTGGATTCAACTTGACAGCAATATCTTTAGTGAGTTACATTAAACACTCAATTAATATAGTGATAAATAATAAATTAAACAAATTATCCAGAAAAGAATAATGAAATTACTTAGCCACACAAGTTTATTTTTGTTCTAAAGTGCATGTCAACTTTAATACATTTAATTATGAAAAATAATAAATTAAAATATCCAATGGATACACATTTGGATATTCCAAAGTTAATGGAATATTAAAAATGATTGTTTATTTGAAAATACACCCAACAGTTAGAGTGCTGGTTGCTCACTAGTTAAACATTCAACTGCTAATTGAAAGTGTAATGGCTCAAACTTATTAGGTGTTCCATGGGAGAAAAGGTCTGGTGATCTGTATTCATGAAGATTTCAGCCTAGGAAACTCTATGGGGCAGGAGTACTTCATCATGTAAGTTCATTGTAAGTCAGAATTCACTCAGTGGCACACAAAAATGACAACATAACCAGTCTCTTAGTCTGAGTTCTGTGGAGGAGCAAAGCCAGTGAAGTATATATAAATATACACAGACAGAGAAATGTACTCCAAAGAAATGGCTCACTCAGTTTTGAGGAAATGGCTCATGCAATGGTATGGACTGACAAGTCCCCGTCTGCTGGCTTATTTGGTTCCAATAGTTGATGAACTCCAAATCTGCAGGTCAAGTGGCAGGTTGGAGGTTTCTGCTGAATCACAAGGTTACAGTGCAGGTCCAGTGGTAGACTAGAGTCTTCTGCAAGTATATGTTCCAAAAACCAGTAAAGAGTGCAAGATAGTGAGAAAGAAAACTAGCTTTTACAAAACATTCATTTATATACCGGAGGCAGGTCACTCCCCACCGCATATCTCCCTTTCAAATGACTGGCTTTTTATATTAGAACACAAAATCGAAGTTGATTACATAGTGTTGGCCAAACCACTGAGAATCACAGCCTAGCCAAGTTGAAACAAAACATTAACCATCATACCCAGTAAATTCAGAGCATTAACCTTCAAGAATCTGTTTTCTTCTTTTACTCTTATGCAGTGATTAACATTACCAATATGTTGGTGGGAAATGAATCTAAAAGTTTTCTCAAAATTGAATATTTAGAAAATATTGGAAAGTGACATTCATTATCTTAGAGTCACTGAATTGGACTGACTAACAAATGAAGTATTTAATTTATTTGGTTTTCATAGTTTTACTGTTTAATACAAGCAATTAGATTGGGAAGTAAATTATAGTGACATATGTAGTAGTCTATAAATGAAAAGCTTAAAATTATTTACTAATGGTATTAAATTTATGACAACTATAATGTATGCCCAAACAATAATTTTCTAATATTGTTTTCTAAAAATGTATTGGAGTGTGAAGAAACATTTTTGTTTCCTTGTTTTTAGCCTCTAAGATGTTGGAAGTATAAGAAAGAAATCTATTATTCTACTATAGGTCTAATTTTTAGATTACAGTTGGATAGTTACTTTTCTATGATATACACATAGCTTTCTTTCACTCCCTAGAGTCAGAGAATAGGATCTCTTTAAATGTATGTGGTTGTTAAATAAAATAATTTAAATTTAGCATGTTGTTATTGTCATGGATTGAGTTGTGTTCCCTGAAATGTGATCAAAGGTGTGATTTTTGGGGGGAGGAGCAAAGGGTGGAGTGTCATGGATTGAATTGTGTTCATTCTAATACGTGTGTGCCAATTTGGCTAGGCCGTGACTCTCAGTATTGTGTGATCTCCTCCATACTGTAAATTCTTCCTCTATGACGTTAGTGAGAAAGGATGGGAAGCAGTTGTACTGGTGGGGCAGGACTTAATGTGTAAGACTGGTTTGCACCATGGGGCAGTCTCTTGATATATAAAGGAGAGAAGCTATCAGAGATATGTGGGGTCCTCATACAATCAGAAAGCAATGCTGAGAACAGTGTGCATCCTTCACACCTGAGGTTCCTGTGCAGAGATTCTCCCAGATCAAAGAAAGACTGATGCAACACAAGGACCTTCCTGCGTAGCCAACAGAAATGGAGGGCATTCCGCTGGAGCCAGCACTCTGAATTTGGACTTCCAGCCTACTGGACTGTATACAAATAAAGTTTTCTTTGCTAAAAACATCCACTCATGGAATCTCTGTTAAAGCAGTACCAGATAAATAAGACAGTTACAGTTAGTTGTCACAGAGTTGACTCTGATTTGTGGCAACCTAATGTAGTGAAAAAGAATGAAAGCCAGTCTTGCACTATGTTTATGATCATTGGTATATTTGAGCCCATTATTTTGGCTCTTGTGTTAAACTATCTCAGTCAGGGTTTCCCTTGTTTTCATTGGCCCTATACTTTATCAAATATAAATTAGTTATCTAATGCTGCTATAACAGAAATACCATGAATACATGACTTCAACAAACAGAATTGCTTTTCTCCCATAGTTTAGGAGTCTAAGTTTGAATTCAGGACAGTGGCTTTTTAAGACGGCTTTCTCTCAATGTTATATGTAGGGGAAATCCAAGTATTCCCTTCTAAATCATCTAAATCAAACATGAGTGAGACTTCAGGAACATTCTGTCTTGAGAAAAAATTTATGCTGTGAACCTGTGAAATGTAGAATAGCTGTTATCTGCTTCCAAAATACATTAGTAGAACAGGTACATGATAGATATTTCTATTGCAAGTGGGAGAAATTAGAGGGAAAGGAGGGATAACAGGCACCAAGCTAGTCCAAAACCAAGAAAACAAACTATATTAGCTCTGAAGATTTGAAAATAATAGTCTATTTTCTAGGATCATCTGGTCAACGGCCCTAACATCCAGACTCAGGGTGTTGGCCACAATCTCTGGATTTTGGGTAGACACTTTAATTTTTGTCTGGCCCCATTATTCTAGTCCACTTAGCGACAACCCCACCTCCTTGGTGTCAACAGTTTCTGTTATCTTGTCACTTAGGCATGGCAGCCCTGCTTCTTCAGCTTTGGGCAGTGACTGTATCTTCTTTGGTAGCCTGAATGTCAGCCCCAAAGTCTGGAACTGAGTTGATGGATATCTGATGCTTTGAATTTCAGCAAGCAATGGATTCACCTTTTAAAATCCAGGAGGTTGTGGCTGAGACATGTTGTTGTTGTTAGGTGCTGAATCAATTCTGACTCATACAGACCCTACACACAACAAAACTAAACACTGCCCAGTCTTGCACCATGCCTACCATTGTTTTTATGCTTAAGCCCATTGTTGCAGCCACTGTGTCAGTTCATCTTGTTGATGGCCTTTCTTTCTTTTCCTGACCCTCTACTCTTCTAAACAAGGTGTCCTTCTCGAGGAACTGAACCCTTCTAACAACATATCCAAAGTATGTGAGACACAGTGTTGCCATTTTTGCTTCCAAGGAGCACTCTGCTTGTACTTCTTACAGAACAAATGTGCTTGTTCTTTTGACAGTCCATAGTATACTCAGTATTGTTCTCCAACATTACAATTCAAATGAGTCAACTCTTCTTCTGTCTTCCTTATTCACCATCCAGTCATTGCATACATAAGATGCTATTGAAAATATCATGGCTTCGGTCAGGTGTATTTTAGTCTTCAAGGTGACAACTTTACTTTTAGTCTTCAAGGTGACATCTTTCCTTTATATTTGGAGACATAAGATGCTGTAATGCCATCCTTTGAAATGGAAACAGTTCTGCTTTTCATGGTCCTTTCAACAATTCTTCTGATCTCTGAGATGATTTAGGGATGCTCCTTCTCCTTTATTGGAAGAGGTCAGATGGAGCTCCTTTTGGTTGTTTACTGTCTGTAGAATGCTTGCTAAGAGGGAGGCAGGTTTTCTTCCTTTCATTCTGTCTCTGTTCTTTTCAGTCAACATTGATGCATTTTCTGCTGTTGTAGTTTGTTAAATCTATTATTCATAGGCCTAGTCACATTATCAAACAATTTTGTAATAACATCACTGGTAAAAGTTCTATTACTCACGTCCTTATATTGTACAACAGAAGTTTCCAAATGTTTAGGTTCTGTGTTTGTCTTGCACAGTCCGTTTTTAGGACCATCTTTTGCTTTTCATATTTTACTGTAGATATTAAGGGGAAATCACAATGTCTTTAAGATTTTGCTTAGAAATATCCTCAAACAAGTATTCAAGTATGTCATTTACAAGTTCTACCTTCCACCAAAAATCTGTACGTAATTCAGACAAGTTATTTGTCACTGCCTAAAAAGCATCACCGTGATCCAGGGTTAAGATGCAGCCACAGTTAGACACTTCCTTTAAGAAGAAAGATACCAAAAAATCTAAAGAATCAGTTATATATGACATTTGTCATGGATTAAATTGTATCCCCTCCCCAAAATGTGTGTAGCTATGTGGCTGGGCTGTGATTCCCAATATTTTGGGATTGTCCTCAATTTTGTGATTTTCCTGTGCTGGATGTTAAAGGATTTGTGTGGGACTGTAAATCCCTTCATAAGATTACCTCCCTGCTCTACCGTAAAGGGGGTTTCCCTGGAGTGTGACTTGCCCCACCCTTAATCCTTTTGTGCTACAACAGATAAAAGGAAAGAGAAGCAAGCAGAAAATTAGGAACCTCACACCATCAAGAAAGCAATACCAGGAGAAGAGCACATCCTTCAGACCTGGGGTTTCTGTGCCAAGATGCTCCCAGGACAAAGACTGATGCAATACTGGACTTTCCTCCAGAGTTGACAAGGGGGAAAGCCTTCCCCTGGAGCAAACATCCCAAATTTGGACCTGTAGTCTATAGTGATGTGTAAGAATAAACTTTCTTTTGTTAAAGCCATCCACTCTGTGGTATTTCTGTTAGAGTCGCCCTAGCTGAATAAAACAGAATTTGCTACCATGAGAGTGGGGTGTTGCTCTAACAAACACCAAAAATGTGGGAGCCATTTTAAAACTTTGAAGCATAGATGATTCAGAAGGAGTGGAGAAGGAGCAGATGATGAGAAACAAGCAGCAGAGGACTGACAGCAGCAGCAGTGGCAGCAGCAGAACCAGAGGCAGCGCTGGAGCCAACCCATGGAGCAAGAGAGCTAAGTGTCCGGGCACAGTGTTTTTCTCTGGAACAGGGTGCCTCCAGGCACTTGAATCAGTGAAGCTAGCCTTGCCAACAGAGCGAGAGAGCTGAGTGTCTTTGTGCAGGATGCTTTACAGTAAGAGTGGGGTGCCTCTGGGCACTTGAATCAGTGGAGCTACAGAGCTACAGAGCTTTGAAACACTTGCCTCGGCAGGGCAGATGTGGGCATGAGGCCTGGGCCATGTGGCCGTAGGAAGCAGAAGCTGAAGAGACAAAGAGCCTGAGAAGCTGAGCTGCCTCAGTCTCAAAAGGTATGGCCATGACCTCAGGGGCTTAAAAGGGTGGAACTATGGTGTCCTGCATTTGTCAGGGTGGAATTGCCACTCAGTTGAGCTTAGAGTGCACCTAAAGCCAACTGACCAGAGTTTTTGTCCAAGTGGGCCTTGAAGGTAGAGTTGTAGTACAGGGCTGGAGGTCTCCACTCAGAATCCAGAGAGTGTGGCTAATACCTAGAGTCTGGAGGGCAAGGCCGTTGTGTACAATGTCTCAGAAAATGTAAGAGTATTTTCAAAGCTCTGAGGGCTAATGTAATGAGTTCTGCTGACTTGCCTGTTGCCTGTTAATGTTTTCTTTCCCTGCAATTTCTCCTATTTGTAACATAATGTAAAACTTGTGCCTGCTCCACCACTGTAGCTTTAGAAACAGCTTGTATTCTAGGTTTCATAGATATAAAAAAATTTCTGAATTTTGGACTTGGAACCGATTTAAGACTTCTGTCATATGAGATCCGACTCATGGAGCCATGAGTAGGATCTGACTCAATGGCACCTGTCAGATCATGTGATAGGGACATGATTTTGCTACAATGACATGAATGTGTTACAAGTTTCAAAGATCTGATTTTTGGGGTGCCAAAGGGTGTGATGTCATGGATTGAATTGTGTCCCCACCCAAAATATGTAGCCTCATGGCTGGGCTATGATTCCCAATATTTTGGGATTGTCCTTCATTTTGTGATTTTCTTGTGCTGGACTAGGGTGGGACTGTAAACCCCTTCATAAGATTACCTCTCTGCTCCTCCATAAAGTGAGCTTCCTTGGAGTATGACTTCTCCCACCCTTAATCCTTTAATTCTACAAGAGATAAAAGGAAATAGAAGCAAGCAGAAAATTGGAACCTCACATCATCAAGAAAGCAGCACTGGGAGAGGCATGCATTCTTCAGACCTGGGGTTCATGTGCCAAGGTGCTCCCAGAACAAAGACTGATGCAATACCTGATTTTCCTCCAGAGCCAACAAGGAGGAAAGCCTGCCCCTGGAGGGGACATCCTAAATATGGACTTGTAGCCTACCGGACAGTGTAAGAATACACTTCCTTTTTTAAAGCCATCCACTCTGTAGTATTTTTATTAGAGAAGCAGTAGCTGACTGAAACAACATTCTACGAGTCCTAAACATCAAAGGGGAAGCTGAGAAATAGACCAAGCAACAGGAAGGGAGAATAGGTCCAGAAATGCCTACGACTGATCAGGTCTGACCTAGCAGGAATCTGCACCATGCAGAAACAAGAGTGGCTTCCAATATGATGAAGAAGAGAAGCAGTGGTGTTCAAGTGTCTTATACAGTATGAGATGTTGAATGACAGAGAGCTGAGGCTTCCAGAATCAGTAAAAAGCAGCATTCAATCATCAAAATCATCTACCCTGTTGCATACAAATCTAAAACTTTTCTTTAGGCTAAATCTCTCTCCCTTTTCTAAGTGGTTCGCACTCCCTTGTCTGCACTACACCATCCTCCAGATTCTGACACAACCTAGGCTGGAAGTAGAATTTCTTACACAGGCCCTGAGCCCTTCTCTCAGACTTCTAGAGGGAACAATTCAGTAAGTGAGGGGAAAAAAATCTGCTTGTTCCTTAAGCTGGGAACTCAAGATAGAGACAGATCCTTTACCTAGGAGCAGACATTAGTGATCTATATACTTCTCAAAATTTTTAGAAGTGCATATAGCATCCAGCAATCTCATTGTCTTTCAGCAAACTTTACCAAACTACTCACATTAAGAAACAAGTACTAGCCTTCCTCATAGATGATCACAGTCAGGTGTTAGCCCCGTAATTTCCCCCAACATGTTCAGCTAGATGCTGTACCTAAACCATCTAGGACTGTAGGGAGGAGCCTTCTGCACACACTTGCTGACTACTTGAACTGAAAAGTAAATGGATTTCTGGGCCCACATGCCTGGCAGCAGCTCTGAATGACTAGACATTAAAACACCTAAGGAACCAGTAGTCAAACTGTCTCATGTGACTGGTTTACTTGGACTTTTCAAAATAAAACAGAAAAAGAAGTTAGAAAACAGTCAGCAAATATAAGTCAATACAACTTATTAACGGCTCAGAGACAATAGTCAATGTCAAAGAATTTAAAAAAGTAGATCTTAATGGCACCAAAAACCTCCTAAAAGCACTAAGCAAGAAATTTTCCAGATGAAGTGAACTTTTTGGAATTATCAGAGGTGAAATATGAAAGATTAACATTTAAAACCCTTCAAGAGATCAAGGAGATCAGCCAAAATGCTGCAGAAAATATTAAGAAATTGAACAGGCTGCAGGAAATCCTTGAGAAACAGAAATTCAGAAGGTTGATTTAAAAAATTCCAGAGTTAGACAATTCAGTAGAAAGTTAAAGGAGTAGAATTCAGGCAATGAAATGTAGAATTAGTAAATTGTAGCTAAAGCAATTGACCCCAACATATTTGAGGAAAACTCAGTTGAAAGAATTTTTTTTTTTTTTTTAATGAAGAGACACTAAGAGATACATTAGGCTCTTTCAAGAGAAATCTATAAATGATTGGAGTGCTGTAAAATACAGAGAAAATTATTGAAGATTTGTTGACAGACAACTTCTCGGATATTACGGAAGATGAGAGGGTGTCTATCCAAAGTGTTCGTCAAGCTCCACACAAGGTAGATCTGAATAGACGCAGAGATATGTTATAATCAACTTAACAAAACTAAAGATAAGGAGATAATTTTAAAAGTGGCTAGGGATGAATGAAAACTAATGTAGGAAGGAGAGTCACTAAGCTTGAACTACTCAGCAGAAAACGTGCAGGGAAGAAGGCAACGGAATAATATATCAAAGACTTGTAGGGAAAAAAAGTGGCAGCCAAGAATTATATAACAAGTAAAGCTTCCTCTCAAATATAATGGTAAAATTAGGACACTTCCAGATAAACAGAAATTTAGGGAGTTTACAAAAACCAAACTCAAATTACAAGAAATACTGAAGGGAGTAATTCAGTTAGAAAATCAATAATATCAGATAATAACCCAAGACTAGAATACAGGGCAGACCAAACAAATACCAACTCCCATAGAGTAATTTCAAAAATAAATTAAAGCCAAAACATTGAAAATAAGGAAACAGACATGTCAATATATTAAAACAAACAAACAAACAACAACAACAAAAAAAAAACAGGAGATAAAAAAGATGTAGCCATTGATCTTTTATACAAAGAAGTCAGGTAATACAAAGAAATTAAAGACTGGTTTAAATTTAGAAAAAGTAGGTGTAAATATTCAGGTAACCATAAAGGTCATTAACAATCCTACACACCAACATTAAAATAAAGAAAAATACGCAGTCTCTCAAACTCAAACTACAAAACCCAAAACAATGGAAAAAGGTGAAAAGTAAACCCATGAAGAAAAACGACTCAGCAAGAAAATTAAGTGGAACCAAGAAATAGTTAACAATGTACCAAAAAAGCATCAAAGTGACAGCATTAAATTCATACCACTCAATAATTACTCTGAATGTAGATGTATGAAATGTAGAACAGTTATAAAACAAAAACATGATCTACCTATATGCTGCCTAGAAGAGACACATTTTTGGCTTAAAGATGCAAACTAAAACTCAAAGGATGGAAAATACATATATGAAGCAATCAACATTAAAAAAAAGAGCAAGAGTGGCAATATTAATCTCTGATAAAGTAGACTTGTCATGGATTGAATTTTGCCCTACCGACAACGTGTGTAGCCATTTGGCGAGGCCATTGTGTGATGTTCCTCCATGTTGTAAATCCTGCCTCTGTGATAGTAATGAGGAACGACGGACAGTGTTGTGTTGATGAGACAGAACTCCGTGAATAGGACTGTATTATGCCTTGAGGCAATCTTTTGAGATAATAAAAGAAAGAAGCTAGTAGAGAGAGTGTGAGGGACCTCATATGACCAAGAAGCAGTGCCAGGAGCTGAGCGCATCCTTGGTAAAGGATCTGGGATTCCAGTTTCTCGGAAGCTCCCAATCCAGGGGAAAAGTGATGACAAAGACCTTCTTCCAGAGCCAGTCCCAAAACCCTTCTCTGGGAGTTGACACATTGAATTTGGACTTTCAGCTTTCTGGATTGTGACAAAATAAAATTTCTCTTTTAAAGCCATCTACTTGTGATATTCCTATTACGGCAGCACAAGATGACTAAGGCAAAATTTCAAAGTAAAATTTACCTCGGTGGGCAAGGCAGGGCACTATATAATGATAAAAGGATCAAACTAGCAGAAGGATATAACCATATTAAATATTTACACAGCCAATGTTAGAGCTCCTAAGTACATCAGTCAATCTCTAATAGCATTCAAAAGAGAAATGAACAGATCCACAATAATAGTAGGAGACTTCAACACACCACCTTTGGTGATAGTCAGAATATCCAGAAAGAACCTCTGTAAAGATGGAGAAGATCTAAATGGCACAATCAACCAATTTGACCTGACAGCCATATACAGAAGATTCCACCCAACAGCAGTCAAGTATAATCTCTTTTCCAATGCACTAGGCACATTCTTCAGAATAGATCAAATAAGAGGCCATAAAGCAAGCCTTAACAAAACCCAAAGCACCAAAATTTTACAAAGCATTTTCTCAGATCATAAAGCTATAATTATAAAAATGAATAACAGAAAAAACAAAAACAAACAAACAGAACACACGTGGAAAGCAAATAACACCTTATCCAAAATCTACTGGGTTAAAGAAGAAATCAAAGATGGAATAAAGACTTTCACAGAAACAAATGAATATGAAAGCACATCCTTCCAGATTGCCGGGACACAGCAAAAGCAGTGATCAGAGGTCAGTTTATTTCATTAAGCGTAAACATCCAAAAAGAAGGCCATACATCAAAGCATTAGCTCTACAATTTGAACAAGCAGCCAAAGAACCACTGGGTAAGTACAACAAAACAAATAATAAAAATTAAAGCAGAACAAAATGAAGTAGAGTATACAAAAACAACTGAGTTAAGAACAAAAGCTGGTTCTTTGAAAGGATTAGCAAAATTGATGAAACAAAACAAAAACAGGGGAAGAACAAAGCTAAAACAGAACCACTTGATTTTTATCAGTTGATGCAGAAAAGGCATTTGACAGAGTCCAACACCCATTCATGTTAAAAACTCTCAGCAAAATAGGAGTAAAATAGAAATTATTCAACATAATAAAGCCATTCACTTATGGTATTTCAGTTAAAGCAGCACTAAACAACTAAGACAAATAGATAAATCAACCATGGTATATTCATACAATGGAATGTGATGCAATGATAAAGAACAGTGATGAATTTGAGAAACAAAACATAGAAGAATCTGGAAGATACCATATAGAGTGAAATTAGTCAATTGTGAAAGGACAAATATTTTATGAGACCACTATGATAAGGACTCAGGAAATGGTTTAAACAAAGAAAATATTCTTTGATGGTTATAAGGGAGAAGGGTGGAAGGAGAGTGGTATTCACTAATTACATAAATGACAAGAACTATTTTAGTTGAAGGAAGAGACAACACACAATAGAGAAGTCAACATAATGAACAAACCCCAAACTTAGAAGTATTCAAAATAAAACCAAGCACTTTGTGGGATACAGTAGAAGGCCTGGGGAGCCATGGTTTCAGGGGTCATCTAGGTTGATGGGCATAAAAAGCTTGTTAATTTGTTAAAATGTTCTACATCCCTTTTTGAGAAGTGGTGTCTGGGGTCTTAAAAGCTATCAGGATGTCAACTAAGAAGCATCAGTTGGTCTTAACCTACCTGGAGGAAAAAAGAAAGAAGAACATCAAAGACCTAAGGAAAGTGCAAGCCCAAGAGACGGAAAGTGCCACTTATACCAGAGAATGCATGAATATGAGACTCAAAGAATTAGATGGTGCCTGGCAAACACCAAAGACTGCCCTTACAGGGCTCTTAACAAACAGACCTGGACAGAGTGGGCGGAACATGGGCTGCAGAACCTGAACGCTAGCTGATTATCTGACAGAATGGAGAAACCCCGGAAGACATATCCCTTGAATTCTGTTAGCGAGAACTGAAACCATCCCCAACACCAGCTCCTCAGATAAAGATCAAAATGGTGTATAAGACCTAAAATGATCCTGGTGTAGAGTGTGCTTGTTGGTTTACATATATACAGAAGACTAACTGGTCAGCTCCTGTCCAGGTATGAGATGAAAACACAGGGGGACGGGAGCTGCCTAAATGGGCACAAGAAACAGAGGGTGAAAGAGTAGAGTGTGCTATCACAGTGTGGGGAGGGCAGACAGGGTCTCATGGCAAAGTGTATGTGTTTGTATGAGAAACTGCCTGGAATTATAAACTTCTACTTAACACAATGAAATTTTTTTATTTTGAAATCACCCTCTATTGTCCACAGGATTTTACTATTGGGTACCCTAAAATTCTTTCCCATTTCTCAATTCTAAAACCACTAACAAATTTTGTTAGAGCAGCATCCCGCTGTCCATTATCAAACACTGTCTTAGTTAGCTAGTGCTGACATAAAATAAATACCACAGCAAATGGCTGACTTTAACAAGTAGAAATTTATTTTATTTTATCACAACTTAGGATGTTAGAAGTCCAAATTCAGGACACTGGCTTTGTTGCTTCTAGGGGAAAGTCGATGTGGCTTTTCAACTTCTGTTTCTTGGTTTCCTGGAGATCTCATGAAACACGGCATCTATTTTCCCTCCCTGTGCTTCTTTGTTTAATCTGCTTTCTAATAGCTCAAAAGATATTGACTTAAAACATACTGTTCATGAATACTGTCTCATTAATACAGCCAATAAAGCTCATTCCTAAATAGGATTATTCCATAGGTACAGATTTTAAAATATGTCAGTCCATAATATCAAACATGTCCTTCACAATTTGTCTTTACTGATGATGTGTCTAAATCAGGACAATCAAAGTCTAGTCGTTCTCATTGCTAAAGAACTGCTTTTTTGCATATACTTGCAGCCAACAGTACATGTCATATAACATAATTTTATAAACATCTTCTCAATTGTCCTGGTAATTTGTTCTTAACATAATGATACTAAAGTTTCTTTTGTTGCAGAGTGGGAAAATGTTATGAAAGAGCACAGGCTGTCTATTGAGGAAGATATAAATGTATTGTCAAGCTACATCTTCTGCTAGTTGTCCAAGAGCCAGAACCTGAGCAACGTCTACAAAATACCATTACTTTCCCCAATACAAGAGGATGCTAGCATGTAACTTATTTTTATAAAAGTGTTGTGGTTCTAAGTTATTTGTACCTCATGATCATACATGATTTTATTTCTGTATTAGTTTTTAATTGCTGCTACTGGCTAAATTTAAGAAGACATTTATTTTTAAACACTTTATTGTGCTTTAAGTGAAAGTCTACAATCCAAATCAATTAGCCATATAAAACCCTCCATGCATATCACTATGCAACTCTAATTGCTTTCCCTCTCGCTCCCAAGACAGCACACTCCTCTTTTCCACATTATACTGCCCGTATTCATTCAACCAACTCCTATCCTCCTCTGCTGTGCTATTTGGTGTCTAGACAACAGCTGCTCAGACAACCTCATGCATATATTTAGTCCAAGAAGCAAATTCTTCATCAGCACATCTCTGTGTCTTATACTCCACTCTGTCTGAAGAGTTGGCTTCAGTACCGGTTTTAGCTCTGGGTTAACAGAGCGTCCAGGTACCAATTTTCAGTGGACCCTTCAATGTGATGGACCATCACATCTGGTCTTTTAATGGGGATAGAGTTCTGCATCTCAACTTTTCTCCTGCCACATCAGAGACTGACAGTGTATTCCCTGTCAGAGCAGTCATTAGCGATAGCCAGGCACCATCTAGTTCTGGTCTCAGTCTGATGTAGTTTCTGGATCATATGGCTCCTTTTGTCTCCTAGGCTCGTATTTTCCTCATGTCTTTGATGCTCTTCATTCTCTTCTGCTCCAGGTGGATCAAGACAAATTGATGCTACTCAGCTGTTCGCTTCCTAGCTTTTAAGACCCCTGATGCTACTCACAAAAGTGGAATACAGAACATTTTCTTAAAAACAATTTAGTTATGCCAGTCAGCCTACATGTGTCCTGAAGCCAAAGTCCCCAGACCACTGCCCCTGATATCCTGCCCTTCAAAATATTGAGCTGTATTTAAAAAGCCTTTAGCTTTGGGTGTCTTTCAGTTTTGCTAATCTCCCTTCTACTGGGTGCTGTCACTCCTTTCACTTAACCCAACTCCTGTCTGTTATCTAATCTATGAATACCTCTCTCACTTCCTTCCCACCCTTGTAATCATGAAAGATAATTTTCTTCTGTGTTTAAATCATTTAAGTCCTTATTATAGTGGTCTGTTAGTGTTTGTCCATTTTCAACTAACTTATTTCACTCAGCATAATGTCTGTGCGGTTACTCTATGTTGCGTTTCCTAAGACCATTGTTGTTCTTTATCATTGCATAGTATTCCAGTTGTGCGATTGCACCACAGTTTGCTTATACATTCATCTGTTGATGGGCACGGAGGTCGAATTCATCTTTGGTATTGTGGATAGTGGTGCAGTCAACATTGGTGTGTATGCATCTATTCATGTGGCAGCCCTTATTTCTCTTTCATATATTCAAAGATGTGGGATTACTGGATCATGTGGTATTTCTATTTCTAGCTTTCTAGGAAAGCGGTCAATTGAGTTCCGAAGCGATTGTACCCTTTTACATTCCCGTTAGCAGTGTAGAAGTTCTCTAGGCTCTCCACAGCCTCTCTCATCTTTAGTATGTTGTGTTTTTGTTTTTTTTTTTCTTTTTCTTTCTTTTTTTTTAATCAATGCCATCCTTGCTGGGGTGAGATGGTACCTTGTTGCAGTTTCAGTTTCTATTTCTCTAATGGATAATGATCACAGTCATTTCTTCATGTATTTGTTAGTGTTCTGTATGTCTTCTTTGGTGAAGCACTTGTTCTTCTCCTTTGCCCATTGTTAACTGTGTTATTTGTCTTTTTCTTGTTCAAGTTTTGCAGTATCTTGTGGATACTGGATGAGGATTGTATTAGTGGTAGCCAAAATTCTTCCCCTGTCTGTAAGTAGTCTTTTACACATTTAGTGAAGACTTTGGATGGCCATAAGTGTTTGATTTTTAGGATTTCCCAGACATCTATTTTCTCTTCTGATGTTTGTGTGTTGTTGATAATGTTTTCTAGTGTGTTTATGATGTGTAGTTGGGCTCCCAGCATTGTCCCTATTTTTTCTTCTATCATTCCTATCATTGTATAGTTTCTGTTTACGTCTGATCCATTCTGAGTTAGCTTTTGTGCATGGTATGACATATGGGTCTTGTTTCATTTTTTTTTTTGCAGGTGGATATCCACTTATGCCAGAATCATTTATTGAAGAGACTAACTTTTCCCCATTTTGTGGACTTTGAACTTTGCCAAATACCAACTGCTCATAAGTGGAAGATTTTATATCTAGGTTCTGAATTGTGTTCCATAGATCTATCTGTTTTTGTACCAATACCAGACTTTTAACTACTGGGATTATGTAACAGATTGTAAAGTCAGGTAACATGAGGCTTCCCACTTTGCTCTTCCTTAGGAATGCTTTATCTGAGGCTTCTTCCATTTCCATATGAAGCTGGTGGTTTGTATCTCCATTTCACTAAATAATCACAGTGAAATTTTTTATTGAGTTTGCATTGTATCTATAGATTGCTTTGGATCAAAGAGACATTTCCACAGTGTTAAGTCTTATCCATGAGCAAGTTAAATTTCTCCACTTATGTAGGTCTCTTGTGGTTTCTCGTGGTAGAGTCTTGTAATTTTTTTTTGTATAGGTTTTATACATCTCTGGTTAGATTTATTACAAAGTATTTTATCTTCTTGTGGGCTACTGTAAATGGCATTAATTTGGTGATTTCTTCTTTTGTGGTCTCTGTTGGTATAAAGGAATCCAATCCAATTATTTGTGTTTGTTCTCTAACTTGATACTTTGCTGAACTCTTCTATTACTTCCAGTACTTTTTTTTGAGAGTAGTTTTTAAAGGCTTTTCCGTGTATAAGAGCATATCATCTGCAAAAAGAGATACTGTTACCTCTTCCTTACTAATTTGGATGTTCTTTATTTCTTTATCTTGTCTGACTGCTCTAGCTAGAACCTCTGGTACAAGGATGAATAAAAGTGGTGACAATCGACATGCATGTCTGGTTGTTATTCTCAAAGGGAATGTTTTCAGCCTCTCCATTTAGGATGATGTTGGGTGTTAGCTTTGCCTATGTGTCCCTTATTATGTTGAGGAATTTCCCTTCTATTCCTATACCTCTGAGAATTATTTTTTTAATATATAAAAGGTGCTGTGCTTTGTCAAATGCCTTTTCTATAACAATTGATAAAATTAAGTGGCTCTTCACTTTTGTTTTATTTATGTGGTTATGTTAATAGTTTTTCTAATGGTTAACCATTCCCGCATTCCTGTCATGAATCCCGCTTGATCATGATGAATTATTTTTTTTATATGTTGTTGAATTCTACTGGACAAAATTTCATTGAGAATTTTTGCATCTACATTCATGAGAGATACTGGCATCTAATTTTCCTTTTCTGTGCTTTTTTATGGTTTTGATATCAGGCTGTGTTGGCTTCATAGAATGAATTTGGGAGTATTTCATCCTTTTCTATGCTCTGGGATACTTTTAGTAACATTGGTATTTTCTCTTTAAGTTTGGTAGAATTCTCTAGTAAAGCCATCAGGGCCAAGTTTTTTTTTTTTTTTTTTTTTTTTTTTTTTTTCAGCTGGGAATTTTTAACTACTTTTTCAGTCTCTTCTTTAGTAATGGATTTATTTAGTTTTTCTACTTCTGTTTGTGCTACTTTGGGTAGGTGATGTGTTTCTAAAAATTTGCCTGTTTCCTTCAGATCTTTGAATTTATTAGAGTATAATTTTTCATAGTATTCTGGCAGGATTCTTTTAATTCCAGTTGAGTCTGTTGTGATATTGCCCATCTCGTTTCTTACTCAAATTACTTCCTTCCTTTCCTGTTTTACTTTTGTCAGTCGAGTAGATGGTTTGTTGATTTTGTTGACCTTTGTTTTTCTATTTTCTAATTCAGTTAGTTCTGATCTGATTTTTATCATTTGCTTTCGTTTTGTGCCAAGGCATTCTTTCATGGTTCTCTTTCCACTTGCTCAAGTTGTAGAGTTAATTCTTTGATTTGGGTCTTTTATTCTTTGGGGATATGTGCATTTATTGAGATAAAATGACTTCTGAGTACTGATTTGCTCTGTCCCACAGATTCTATAGTGTTGCTATGAGTCAGAATAGACTCACCAGCAGTGAGTTTTGTTTTGTTCTGTTTTTTGTAGATTCTGGTAGGATATATTTTCATTCTCATTTGATTCTGTGAATTCTTTTCTCCAACCTGAGTTCTTGTATAACCACTTGTTTTTGAGCAAGGTATTGTTTCCATGTGTTTGATTTTTTTCCTTCTTTTTTTTTTTCTTTCTTTTATTGATTTCTATTTTTATTGCTTTATGGTTTGAAGAGGTACTTTGTAATATTTCAGTAATTTGAATTTTGTGAAGGCTTGCTTTGCGGCCTCACACGTGGTCATTTCTGGAGAATGTTCCATTTACATTGGAAAAGAAGTATACTTGGCTGCTGTCAGGCGGATTGTTCTCTATGTTTATGAAGTCAAGTTGGTTGATTGTAGCATTTAGATCTTGTGTACCTGTCTTTATTGTTTTATTTTCCTAGATAGTCTTTCCTTTACTGAGAGTGATGTGTTGAAGTCTCCTATTATTGTAGAGTTGTCTATTTCTGTTTGCAATGCAATTAGTGCTCATTTTATGTATTCTGGAGCCCTCTTCATTGAGTGCATAGATCATTTTATATGATTATGTCATCCTGCACTATTGATCCCTCATTCATTATACAATGTTCTTCCTTATCCCATGTGGTGGATTTTACTTTAAAGTCTATTTTATCAGAAATAGTATTGCCACTCTTGCTCTTTTCTGAAAGTTGTTAGCTTTGCATATTGTTTTCCATCTTCTGAGTATTAGTTTGTTCATGTCTTGAGTCTGAGGTGTGTCTCCTGTAGGCAACACGTAGATGGGTCCTGTTTGTTTATGTAACCTGAAACTCTGTCTTTTTATATAGGTACATTTAGTCCATTTACACTCAGCATGATAATTGATAGATATGAACTTAGTGCCATCCCTTTGATGTCTTTTCATGTTTTAGTCAATTTCTTTGTTCCTTGTAATTTTCTGTGCTGTCTATGTGTTTTTCATCTTTTCATCTTTTTCAGTGTTGTGGTTTTGTATTTGTTGAGACTTCATGTTTTATTTTTTTATTATTTTGATGCATGGAATTGATAGTTTTCTTTGAGGTTGCCTTAATGTTTACTCCTATCTTTCTAATTTTAAACCCATCTTTAATTATATCACCTTGACTTTTCCTCTGTATGAAAGATTTATGTCTAGATATTCTTTTGTATCCCTTTGCACTGTTACAATGTTTATATAATGACATCACTGTTTCCCTATTTTCAGTGTTTTTTTTCTATGAACTATGTTTTGACTTTTTCTACTTGAGTTGACAAGCAGTTGTTCTTTTCTGTGTTCTGTTCTTGGGTCGTTACCTTGTGTCATTTGTCTCCTAACCAAAGGCCTCTCTTCAGTATTTCTTATCACTTCTGTTTGGTTTTTGCAAATTATGTAGATTTCTGTTTATGTAAAAATGTACTAATTTCATCATGGTGTCTGAGAGACAATTTTGTTAGATATATAATTCTTGGCTGGCAAAAGTTTTCTTTTCAAAGGTTTGTATGTGTCATCCCACTGACTTCTTGGACAAATGGCTTCTACTGAGTAGTCTGAGCTTAGTCTTATTGATTCTCCTTTGTAGCTTATATTTTATTTATCCCTAGCCACTTTTAAAAGTGTCTCCTTATCTTTAGTTTTGTCTAGTGTGATGACAACCTGCCTTGGTGTCTTCCTTGTGGCATCTAGCTTGAGCAGAGTTTGATGAGCATCTTGGATATGTATCAGGGAAGTTTTCTGTCACCTAATCAATTTTCTCTGTATTTTCTGTTATCTCCCCTGTTCTGGTACTTCAGTCATTCACAGATATACTCCTCCTCATAGTATCCCACATAATTCTTAGTGAGTCTTGAATTTTTAAAATTATTTTATCTGATTTTTTCTCTTATAAGTTGATGTCTCAGATTTTATCTTTAATCTCACTAATTCAGCCTTTTATTGCCTCAGTTCTGCTCTTTTTGCTTTCTATTGAAATGTCTAATTCTGTAATTTTATTGTTAATTTTTGAATTTCTAATTCTTGTCACTCTATTCCTTTTTGGAGCCTGTTCAATTTGTCATTATGCTGTGCTGCATTTTACCTCATCTCCTTCTCATCTATTTAAGAGTTCTAAATATTATTGTTTTGTATTCTGCCTCTGGTAATTCCACGAAAGTTCCTTCTGGAAAATTTGATTATTTGTTTTGAGAGCTTTCTGAAGAAATCATGGTCTGCTTCTTTAAGTGTTTTGATGCATACTGTTGTTTCTGAGACATCAGTCAATTGCATTCATTTATTTTATATTTGCTTGCTGTGTTCTAACTTCTTGTGTTGAAAGTATAAATAGGCTCATCGTGTCTGATAGTTTGGTTATTGTTGTCTTTGAAGCTTTAATGTATTTTCACCAGGTAGTTAGAGTTGTTACTAGGCATGAGAACCCAAGGTCTGTTTACTTGTCTTATATGGATTCAGTTCAGCTGCTCGTGTGATCAATAACCGTGTGTGTGATACAGGCTCTTGTCTACTGTCCCAGATGGGCAGGGGTGTTTGGTAGAGGCATAGCTGTCAGGCTGCACCTGCTGAAAAAGGCAGGGAGCTAATAGCCATCCTTCAGTGCCTTTGAGGATGGTGTGTCTGCTTATGTCTGAATCTAGGCAAAGGAACAGTTTCTTCCCTGATTTTCCAGCTTAGGGGAGTTGAAAGATTTTTTTTTTTATTATTATTTTCCCTCTTCCCTGAGTTTTTTTAAAATTGTGTCCTCTCTGTGACCCAGAGAATGACTCAGGGTGGTCTTACAAAGTCCTTCTTTTGGCTTAGTTAATGGGATCAGACTCTAGTGCCAGGCACAGTGTGATAAAAGGAGGTGGGAGTGCTGGGAGAGCAGAGATAGACCTATCTCAAAGGAAAGATTTAGATCTATGCACAGTAGATTCTACTCAAAGACTTAGCTTTCAACAATCTGGTGCTGTTTCTCACAGGTTTTGGAGGTATGAACAAATTCTCCAGACAACTAATCCTGCTGAGGAGGACTCCCATCAATTTCCATACTCTGCTCATGGCAAAGTGGCTGTGACTGTTTCCTGGCAGGTCAGGTTTGTAGAATTCTCTGTACTTGTTTTGTTACTCTCCTTTCTCTGTTGCTGAGTCCAATTTGTCAATATTCTCTTTGAGGTTTAGGGCTCCTAGGATTTCATATGTACTGGATTCGTTTTTTTCTTTTGGGTCTTTGTTGTAAGAGGGTCATGGGAAGCATCAATCTATTCTGCTATCTTAGTCCCACCTCTTAAGGTAATTTACTACCTTATAGTTGTGTAAATTGGGAGTTTGGCACATATCTCTATGAATTAAAATCAAGGTGTAGGAATGGTGTGTTCTTTTCTGGAGGCTCTAGGAGAGAATGAGTTTACTTGCTTTGTCACATTTTAGAAGCTACCAGCCTTTCTGGGTTCATCCCCGCTTCCTTTATATTCAAAGTCAGCAATCTCAGAACAGTTGTTCTTCATGATACTATCTCTCTGACTCTCTCCTGGCTCCTTCATTCACCTTTTAAAGACCTTTATGATTATCTTGAGCCCAACTTGAAATTCAAGGGTAATCTTCCTATTCTAATGTCAGTTATTAACAACCTGAATCAATCTCCTACCATAAGTCCATTTTGTAATCTATCTCAAGACATTTATAGATTCTGACAATTAGAAAATATAGACTCTGCAGGAGGAGAGGGGCAGAGGCATTATTCTACATACTACATGACTTAAATTTTACCTATAACTTCTATAACATTAAAGTTCTGCCTTTTTTATTGATATAAATATTATGTTAGTATACAACCAGAAAAAAATTATATTACTGAATGTGATGTGTATTAGACTAGAAATAAAGGATACTCACACACACACACACAAAAAATCCTCTTCAAAATGGGATAATTTGACAATGACAAGATAGATAGCATGTTGAGACAAAGAGAATCAAGAGAAAACTGAAGAAAGTTGAGAATGATCAAGTATGTTTTATGTTCTGGTTAGTTTATTATATGTTCTACTTATTTTTAGAGAACAGTACCCAGGAACATCAAAAATCTGCCCTCTGTTCCCTCTTTTTTAAAAAATTGGATTCTGTTTTGTGTTGGGTCTTTTAGTCTAAAGGAATGACAGTTAAGAAAGGATATAGGAAGGATAAAGGAAAGAGTAACATAGTCATGGGCAGATTTATGTATCATCTTCTACGAGATAAGAAGGTTTACAATGCTTTATTTCTATTTTTTCTTTTTTTTTTTAATTTTAACAATACTACCACTACTGCTAACAATTATCACAGATCAGAAAGTTGATGCTGTCACTTAAAATAGTTCAGTCAAATCACTTAATTAATAAGAACATTGAATAAGGATTCAAATCCAGGTGCTCTTGTGTTTACCACCTGTTCTTCTTCACAGAAACCCTGGTGGCATAATGGCTAAAAGCTATGACTGGTAATCAAAAGGTCATCAGTTCAAAATTACCAGACACTCTTTGTATATCGTATTAGGCAGTTCTACTGTGCTTTATAGGGTTACTATAAGTTGGAATAGACTCAATAGCACCAGGCCTGGGCTTTTGGACATGTGCTGCTTCACGACACTTTGCATCCACAAAGCAATTAGAAGTGTGACAATCAATGACTTCTTCATTCCATGATATCTCAGAAGTGCCTACAATACATTTAAGCAAGGTTGAATCAAAAACAGACTTTAATCTATTTTTCAAGTCACCTGAAAACAGCAATTAAACATTTTCTGGGTCTGGAATCATGCTGAAAAGGGTAAAATGCTACAAGTGGAGAAAAGTCAAAAGATTTATTCTTCCCATTACTCAGTGAAATACTTGGATTGCCCAAAATTCTGGAGTATACACAGGTGGGAGCCCTGGTGGTGAGGTGGTTCAGAGCTCAGACTGCTAACTAAAAGGTCAACAGTTCAAATACAGTACCTGCTCCTTGGAAACACTATGGGGCAGTTCTCTGTCCTGTAGGGTCACTATGAGTCAGAACTGACTTGGTGGTGGAGAACAACAGCAACATATCTAGGTAAGAGATTTTGGTAGGAATGTAAGTCAGTCTCTGTGAAGTAGTTCTGTTCATTGACTACACCTTTCTGTGGATTATCCAAGCGCTTACATTCTATAGCTGAAGGAATGTGTTGCATTCTATGGCATTCTCTTTCCATGGATGACCCTAAAGAGCACAGTTCTGTAAAATACTCAAAATGACTGGATTTGCAAAGCATTCACAAGCAATATCACATGTAATCATCACCAAAAACTATATCAGATGAACCTTCCTTCTCCGTCTGAGAGCCATCCAGTGGTCATGGTCACTGTTTATGGATAGAGTTTGGTGACATCCTCTTTCTTTACCTACCAAAACTTACTTTTAAACACTTTATCTAAACAACACATATACATGATAAAGAGGATAAGGGAATAACAGAGTACAGGTTTATTCATTCCTGCTTTTCTTCCTTCCTGAAACTCTTCTCTTGGGAGAACTTAGGTAAGAATGCAATTCTCTCTCACAAGTAACTTGAATTCCATACAAGTAAATGTACTGAAGATCTCAGAAGTCTTTTGAACTTAATTAAGAATTAGTATTTTAGTTTTGCTGATGTCCGACAATGCTAGGCAAAAAAGGATTTGTGTAAATCATAGGGTCAAGTTTAAAGCTCTGTAAACTTTACAGAGCCCACATTTGTTACCATTCTTTAGTTTAACTCAATGGACATTTATTTATACAGTAACAGTACTTTTATAAAAAAATATATTTGTTACTCCTCACATTACACAGAGTGATTAATGTTATGCTAGCTGTGACGTTCTGGCACTGCCAAGCCAAGCGCCGTCGAGTCGAATCCAACTCATGGCGACCCTAGGCACTAGAAGTTTCAAATGTGAGAAATTCTGAGTGATTTCCAGGCTTTGTAAATTTGCTTTTAGTCTGTTCAGGGTGCCTGTTCAAGATAGTACAGTATGTCATGAAGAACATGACATTCAACCTGTCAAACTTATTTTTTTAACCTATCAAACTTTTTACATCTTACCAGACATGTAAAGACTCTCAAATGAGGCATATGTCATAGCTGTATACTGAATGCCTTATCTTTAAAAATAAATAAATAAAAATAAAAGTGTATGCTTTCCCAGAGCCAGTCACTGTGAGCTCTTCTATTTCTGCCAGGAAACAGACCTTGCAATGATTCTCATTGACAACTCACCTTTGCCTACAAATCATGTACTTACAGAGCAGAGGAATAGGAAAAAAAATCCTATAGGACTCTCAGCCCAAGTTCTGTGTCTTACAGCAGGCATATTGAGGTGGGGGAAGGAAACAGGTAACTACTGAGACTTCTTTCTTTTTTATTTTTTAATTACGATTGAGTGAGAATATACAATCCCATATAAATCTGCATACCCGTCAATGAGTGGCTCTTGCTGCTGTCTCTGCTCAGTGACAGCACACTCCTCTTCTCCATCCCATACATGTCATATCCTCATTATAATCTCCTGCTGTCTCCTCTCTACCATCTCCCCCACATCCAGTAAGAGGTCAGCTGGATGACATCCTCTAGATGCAAAGAACCGTAAAAGGCACACACGATATGTTCACCGTATATCACCAAGCCCAATCCATTTCTGCCTGAAGTGTTGACCTCCAATATGATTTATGGACAGAGGCAGTATCAGGGCCATTCTTAATTAAGCAGACCCAAACAAAAATCCTGGCCCGCTTTAACTGAACTTGCTGTCACGTATGTCCTTTGCATCTTTACTGGATTGTCCCTTATTCTTTGTTCTCACCCATCCACTCTAAGCACACCTGTCCCTCAATTCTCTTTTCATATGTCTAGCAATACTTTTTGCTGTTGTTTTGATTTTTCATTTAAGCTCCCACTTTTAGCTTTATTTGCTCTTGAATCCACCAGTAGAAAGTAACTTTCATGTTTAAACCTCCAGGCCTCTTTGTTCTATTAATTCATTGTGTGCTTCCACCTCCCTTACTCACCTTGCCCCAGGTTATTCAAATTTTTTCTCAGGAATTATGACTTTGCTTCAGCAGGTTGCCTTATCCCTGCAACCTAGAAATACACATTTGCTTGGTGCAAGTTGCTGTCTAAGAAATTTCACTCTTCTCTCCATGCCAGGGCACATATGGAAACTTCTCACCTTTCAAAAGTAATGACTTGACCTAGACGAAGAGAGAGGCTGTGTTGCTGCTGGGAGGAAGATAAGTTGAAATTGGCTCCACAGGCCTGTCTGAGAAAGGTCGTGGTAGTGATGGCACAGTGTTACACAGAACAAAGTGAAAGACTGGTGAAGATATGGGACGCAGTGAGAGGATTGGTAAAGATTTGGAAACACTGGGAAGAAAATAAAATGATTAAAAAAATCACTTCTGGAAATTTATTTCAATTTTGTAACATGGCAGATAGTAGAGTATATATCAAATGAAGGTGGATGGACAGCACAAACTAGTAAGCCTTTGACTAACTAGTTGAAAGGCTGGAAATTTGAATTTACCAGGAAGCAGTTAGGAAGACAGACCTGACGAGCTGCTTCGTAAATGTGAAAGCATTGAAAATCCTGTAGTGCAGTTCTACTTTGTATGCATGAAGTCTATAAGATTCAAAATCAACTCAGTGGCAACTAATAACATGTCAAATGAGCAACCACTTCACCTGTTTTTCCCTTTCTTAATATACTGTTTTACTTTGTCTCTTTCGTTCTGTACCTCTCTTCCTGTTTCTGCATTTGACTCTTTGTAGCCATCTATTTATCTATCATTTTTTGCCATCTCTCCCACACACTTACTTATCCAAAGCAATCTAGTGAATATTATTTCCATTTACTTTTGACCCATTTATTTCCTAATCCAATGGTATTCAAAGAGCTTGATTTTTGAATATCAATTATAGTTCAATTTTTCTAGAAAAGAAAGAAGAGTCTCTTCAATGTAAATCTGACTTTTAATCCAAAAACTAGAAAGCAATACTGTGCTTAAATCAACTCTCTGTAATCCTCCAAATGAGGAGGATATAGAGAGATTACAAAGGGCATAAGCTAACAGATCATAGATATGAACAAGAATATTCTTTAACTTAACTTATAACTCCATTATGATAGAGTTTGACAGCATTTCTAAGTTTAGGGATGGAAAAGAGCAAAGTATGAAAAAACATTCTTGATAGTTTTGAAGTTTAGTATTATGGAAGTTAAGGAAAAACACTATTGCGATAAGTGACAACCCCAAAATGGATAAAGCAAAAGATAACATTTTTGAAATTACTAACTGGAAGATTGAGCTGGTTCTAGCTTATAATATAATTAAAAATAAAACACATATGGCAAATCATACACAATAAAGATTTTATATATAAAAGAAAAAATCTAGGAAATTCAGAGAAATGCATAGCACTGATATTCAGTTATAATATATTGATTTTATACATGAGCCCTTCCTTTAACTTGACTTTCTCCAGATTATACTGATGAGTACAAAACTGCTGTTTCTACTTCTAAAATTGCTTAAAAATGGCTGCATTATTCAACCTTTGAGTCTAGAGTTACAGTTTAATATAAATGATTTTCAGCACCTGTTTTTATACCAAGTAACTGTACTTTCCACCATCGCTCAGTTACTTTGTTGTACTGCAGTGGCTTGTGTGTTACTATGATGCTGAAGCTGTTCCACCTGTATTTCAAATACTGGCAGTGTCACCCATGACGGACAAAGTTTCAGTGATGCTTCCAGACTAAAACAAACTACGAAAGGAGGCTGGTGAAGCTGAAACTTAGTTAATGAAAGCCTTGTGGCTTACAACAAACCGTTGAATGTCTCCCTTACTTGTGATACGTCATAGGAGGGCTCAATCTTTGGAGGAGGACATAGTGTTTAGCAAAGCAGAGGACCAATGATGCCCTGGGATATCCTCAACAAGGTGGATTGACACAGTCTTAACAATGTATTCAAATGTGCTGATGATTACAAGAATGGCACGGGACCTGGTAACATTTCATTTTCTTCTACATAAAGTCTTCCTGAGTAGAGATGGACTGGAAGGCAGCTAAGAACAAGCCTTAATTTATCACTTAAGCTAAATTTGTGATATGTTTGTGTATTTTCAAATCAAATATAAGTAAAATTCATGATAAAACAACAACAACAAAAACACATGGTTGTCAAGTCAGCTGCAGCTCATAGTTACCCTATAAGACAGGCTGGAACTGACTCATATGGTTTCCAAGGAGTACCTGATGAATTCAAACTGCCGCCTTCTTGATTAGCGGCCATAGCTCTTAACCAATAGCAGGTTCCAACTGACTTACTGTGTCATTTAGTTGGCTGGATTGTTCTAAAGTAAAACATTTTTGTGAATGTCCTTCTCAGAAATATGAATAGCCTTTTCCTTTTTTCTGTTAGACTTCAAAAAATATGGTGTTCCCCCCTGCCCCCCACAATCATTGTAGTGAAGGGGGTGGAAGGAAGTAGAAAAAATATACAGCACACATTTAGAACCAGCTGCAGGTAGACTCAAATTATGGCTTTGCAAACTGATAACTAAATTGGTTAATTGACTTAGCCTACTGAGCTGCAATCTCCTCCTGATAAATTAAAGATAATAGAAACATGAAGCCTGTATTACCGCTTACATAAGATCACACAAGCAAAATTAGGGCAAAAGGCCTCATGTCTACCTGAGCTGGTTATTCATAAATGTTAGTTTCCCATTTACTCCTAAAGTTCTTATATTTGAAATCTACAGATAAAAATTTCTTTGCCAAGTAAGAAATAATACCTTTTTTTTTCCTTTCAAGTGATCTAATTCTGCATATTTTCATAAAAGCTGGGTAATGTGCTGCAACACTTTCTGTTTGCTTTGCTGGAATATCAGAAGACAAATGGGGGTGGTAGCAGCAACAGGTAGAGAATTTGATAAGCACTATTTTGAGAAAAAGTAAGAGAAAGGTACAATTTCATAAAAAATACTTAGGAACTAGGAAACATAGTAAAACTGGGCATAAATGTGAGGCAAAAAATGTACTGAAGAAGATAAAATGTGATGAGATTGCAGATTTTAGAAAGAACCAGCAATGACACGTTTTCAGAAGGTAGAAGACTTACTCCAAATGCCAATCTATTGTTTTATTAACAAGGACAAATATGCTACTAATAAGGCAGAATCCATAAGAGATGACATACACTGAATAAAGAAAGAGAGAGAAGAGCCATGACCTAGAAGTTACAAATATCAGAAAGTGCCAGTATACCTGTGCTTCCTTATGGTGATATTACACAAATTCTACACATGTATGTACAGTGAGAGCAAGTACCCAGATGAGGAAGCACATGTATAAAAGCCCTCTGAATGTATACCTGGCTCAGAGAAGCAGAGGAGATAGGATGAGTCACAAAACTGCTTAAAATTGCTTTGGCAGAGAAATTACCTATGCCTAGAAACACTGAGGAAGGAAATGATGTGTGTCAGGGCTGGAGTGGGATCCATTGCACCTTAAAATAAAGGTTTCATTAGAGATAGCCAGTAGACTCTAGAAGTGTTCCTAGAAGTGAACTAACGAGGTCCTTGCATCATTTATATAACCGAAGATACTAGAAACTAGAAATTGCCAACAACCTGCATGAAACGATGACTTTTTAGACTGTTCCTAGTTAGTTCTCAAACTCTCAGCCTATCAAATAAAGGATAAATTGGAAACTTTTGAGAAAGTGCCTTCCAGCAACAATCTGTAGTCCAACTCATAGATGGCTTTGAAGTACAGTAGTGAGGTAAAGTTGTCTCAGTGGCAATGTTGACAGACTCATTTTTCACAGCTATGCATGGAGGCAAAATGGTTTTTGGTGCAAATATACAGGGACTCAGTGGTAGGAATGAATGGTTTGGCTGATTGGTGGAAGGCTTGGAAAGATTAAATTATCTAATAAATGTAGGTGGATGGACTTAGGGAAGTAACCCAAAGAGTGAGAATCTCGGTATCTCACATGTATTCCCTTTACAAATCACTAGTACAGAGGAGTTAGTGAGCAGTCAGCACATAGCCCTCTGATTTATCTGTCCAGTTAATGTGAATCAGTCTCTATATGTGAACCAAATAACACATCTTTCCTCACCATGGCTGAAAGCATGCAATAGATATTGATGGCAAATTCCCTCTCATTACACAGAAATTACTAGATCAATAGATTTTTGTAGGAATATGTTATAGTTTCAGTGATGCACCCTGTTGAGAATGCTTTCTTGTAGAGTGTATTTATATCTTTAAGAATGCAATGTATATGTTGTACCTGAGTCTTAATTACATGGGCTTGAGTTCTCCATAGCGATACTACGTGTTTCTGGAGGCAAGGTGAAAGAGACAGGAATGATACCTTCTGCTATCACTGTTGGAATCTGTAATGGTGTAGAGGCTAAATATGACTGCTAACCAAAATGCTGGCAGTTTGAATCCTCCAGGTACTCCTTCGAAACTTCATGGGGCAGTTCTACTCTGTCCTACAGGGTCATGAATCAGGGCTGAAAGAAAAGCAATGGATTTTTGGTTTGACTATCACTCTCAGTTTCTTACTTGGATGATTTCTGCTACCCTAACCACAATTTCAGACTAACTTTGATTAGAGGTGTTAGTTTTCAGAGGGCAAGTGCCTTCCCCAGAGGTTACTGTCAGTTTTCTGGTGAACCTCGAGGTACAGCTGCCTCCTGAGTGTAGGTAAATGAGTCATACGCTGGTAGAGATTTAGAGTATGCAACAGATGAGAAAAAAAGATGAAAATAAGCTGTAGCCAAAGGACCAGCTGCAATGCAGGACTCTACCATGTTCTACATGTTCTTCCCTTTTAAATATTTGTTTCAAAGATTGAAGTTTGCTATACCTCTGGCAAATTGTAAAAATGCATTTACTGTGGTTGATGAGCAGGTCTGAACAATGACAGGAGTGTTCAGTAGAGGAGATGACTGATGTAACCACTTTCTCACTTGGTTGACTTCTGAGCTCGCTGAAGCCATAGTGGGAAACTCCCAACACTTCAGTTATTGGAGGATACACATCATCTCCTGTATCATTTTGCTTCTTTGCTGGAGGGCTTGGGAGTTTGCAAAGAAGTTTGCTTAGCACTTTCACAGGACAGCCCAGAAGTGCTGGTTAATTAAACCCCTAGAACAACCCTCAAGCAGTGAGGGATGAGAGTTTGTAGAGAAGTATTACAGTTTCCATATCCATCCATCCTTTTTGATCCCTCAGAATATATACACACTGTATCCTGAAAGACATAACCACATGCTACAAGATAGCATCCCCAACAAGATGTACTTGTTAAGATTGTAACATATTCCTACAAAATCTATTGGCATAGTAATTTCTGGGTAATGAGAGGGAATTTGTCATCAGTACTTATTGGACACCTTTACCGTGTAAAATGGGCTCATTGTTCCAAAGTGACAATATATGTGATTTTATTTCATTAAACAAAAACCCTGAAAATTCCTTGGATATTGGACTGGCAGAGATAGTGTGAGCAATAAGAGCAAGCCCGTATTTAAATTAATGACCTGTTCTAATAAAGGAAAATTGTTGCCTCATGGCTGAAGGGGCCTAGTGTACTCAACATCTCATGCAGTGATCACTGTTCTCCTTGAGAGATGACCCAGCATTGGTCTCGATGGCACTGGACATTCATCAGTGGCAGTAGCTAGTTCAGCTATGGTGAGGAAAGATGTCTGTTATTTGGTTCACATATAGAGACTGACTCATGTTCAATGGACAAATAAATCAGAAGGCTATGTGCTGACTGCTCACTAACTCCTTTGCACTGATGATCTGTAGAATGAGTACATGTGAGATACAGAGATTCTCACTTTTTGATTGCTTTCCTAGGTCTATGACATGTGCAAAGATCTCAAGAAAGGAAACCAAAAGGAAAGAACACTCTTGATATTTCTCAGGCTGAAAGCACTAAAGAAAAATTCAAACTTTAAGATGCCTTATTAAAAGATTATTTGGGGAAAATATTAAACAACATACAAAGCATCAAAAGAAGATGGAAGGAATACACAGTCACTGTACCAAAAAGAGCTGGTTGATGTTCAATGGTTTTAAGAGGTAGCATCTGCTTGGGAATTGATGGTACTGAAGGAAGAAGTTCAAGCTGCACTAAAGACAAAAATCAAGGCTCTTGGAATTGACGGGATACCAACTGAGATGTTTCAACAAATGGATGAAGCAATGGAACTGCTCACTCATCTATGCCAAGAAATTTGGAAGGCAGCTGCCTCGCCAACTTACTGGCAGAAATACATATGTATGCCTGTTTCCTAAAAAAGGTAATCCATCTGAATGTATAAATTATCAAACAGTGTCACTAATGTTACACACAAGTAAAATTTTGATGAAGATCATTCTAAAGTGGCTATGGCAGTATTTGACAGGAAACTGCCAGAAATTCAAATCAGATTCAGAAGATGACATAAAGTCAGGGATATCACTGGTGATGTTAGATGAATCCTGGCTGAAAGCAAAGAATACCAGTAACATTTTTCTTTATGTTTTATTGGCAATGCAAAGGTGTTTGACTGTGTGGATCATAACAAGGTATAAATAACACTGCAAAGGATGAGAATTCCAGAAAACATAATTGTGCTCCAAAGAACCTGTACGTAGAGCAAGAGGCAGTCATTTGAACAGACGAATGGGATACTGCATGGCTTAAATACAGAGAAGGTGTGCATCAGGTCGTGTCCTTTCACCATATGTATTCAATCCAGATTCTGTGCAAATGATCCAAGACGCTGGACTGTAGAAAAATGTGGCCAGGACTGGAGGAAAATAGATTAACAACTTGCATTATTAAGACAAGACAATCTCACTTGCTAAAGTGAAGAAGTTGGGACGGTAAAAAAGATGAAACATGGTAAACCTAGCATTGCTTCCAGTAGGAAACTGAAGATACTGCATCATACAATGAGGGGACTAGGGGACCCCTGCTGGTATGGTGCTTAAGTAGTACAGCTGCATCTTCTCTTCCCCTTACTCTCCAAATTACATGTGCATAAGAGAATGTCAAAGATCATCTTTTTTTGGAGTATTTAGGTGTGAGAGATGAATGTCACCTCCAGGAAACCAGACAAACAACTGTTATTGCTAACTACCACTTCCCTTATGATTACTTTCCCTAAACTCAGTTTCCTTATACTTTATTCATTTATTTATATCTTCAATTTTCTGCCAGACTGACTGGGATTTTTGTAATGGCATTCTTAACAGAGGCACTGCCTCCCTAATTCCTTTATCCTTTTGCATTGTAATGGAAATCCCACAGAGTTCACACAGTTCAGACTCATTGGAAATACACTCCAAAGAGGCAAGACTCTGGGAAACAACTCATCATTTCAGTTGTTCCTGAAGGAGAACAGCCTGCAGGCATTATTTAGCTTCATAAAGATCAAATTTCATCTGTAAATCAGTCATCCAACACCTTATTGGAGGCTCAATTTCCTCTTCATTATGTCATCACACTCTCTAGTATTCACTGCAAGATCACTAGGCATACTAAACAAGACAAAATGCTTGCAAAAGAAACAACAGCAGAATGAGGAGGGAAACTGTTAATACAAACAAACTCACAGAAAGTCACAGTTATCAGATGTAGACTTGAAAATAATTATTAGGATGTATATGAAAATAAATGGATAAATTGGCCATTTTAATAGCTAACCAGAATATATGTGTAAAAACAGAATTAAATTATACAGCTGACTAGAGTTAATTTATATGTAAATTTTGACAACGTTTTGATAGAAAAAGCTACAAAAGAGGGAAAAGAAAACAGTGCAACATACAAAGGAGATGTGGAAAAAAGGTTTAACACATGTGTAACGTGTTAATTGGAGTCCCAGAAGAAGGGAAAATAAAAAAAATAAAATGAGATGTACATGGTACTTGAAGAGTTAACCAATGTGAATTTCCTTAAACTGATGAAGCGTTATTATATAGAGTGTTGGCCATTTCAACTAAGATAGAACACAAACAACGTATTTTATCCTCCATGTACAGTATTGTTATATTTAGTAGGGCTCTATGGGGTCCCTATGAATCAGAAAGCTGAGCAAAAGCCAGGGTCCAGGGATCTCTACCTAGAATCCAGAGACCATGGCCAACACTTAGAGTCTGAAGAACAGGGCCATTGCCTAGATGGTATAAAAGAAGCAAGGATTATAGAAGTAAGTCTTTACAACTAATTCAGATTGTTCTACTTGGTTTTGAACTTGCTTGGTGCCTTTTATCCTTTCTTTTCCCCATTCATCTTATTTGTAATGGAAATGACTATATTATGCCAGTTCCAACGCAGTACAGTCAGTCTTTAGGTTACAAACAACATCTGTTCCTAACTGTGCCTTTAAGTTGAATTGTGTACCAGCACATGCAGTTATGACTTCAGGAAGTTATTACATAGCCTTACTTCAGTGCAAGAAAAGACTGGAAGCCTTTTCAGTTATTTAAAAGTTGCATCTGAAGCAAGTCAGAGTGATTGTACAAACGTGAAAGTGAATTTTTACTGACTAGGGGTTGGTTCAATCACTTCAAGATGAGAAAAAATTTAAATAACATTAAAGGGCAAGTGCAAGTTGTCTGAAAGTAATGTTTGAAACCCAAGAACTGTCTGTACTTTGGATACAGATAACTTGTAATCTAGATTCACAGACAAAGAAGAATTTTTCCCCAGAATGGAATACACTTAAAAGCTCATCACTATTTGAATTACATGATTTGGAAGGCAAGATTTTGTACTTCATGTTGATTTCAGTCTCTTGAGTTGATGTGGTACAGTAAATGTGACTGACATGAATTTTGGGGAGCCAGAAGGTAAACTGTTATAGATTGAATTGTGTCCCCAAAGTATGTGCTATAAATCCTAATCTCTATGTCTGTGGTTGTAATCTCATTTGTGAATGGGTAGTCTCTTTCTCACAAAAACACTGGCAGTGTAGTAGTCAAAGCACTTGGCTGTGAACTGAATAATTGGCAGCTCAAAGCCACAAGCAGCTCCACAGAAGAAAGATGTAGTAGTTGCCTTCAGTGAAGATTTACAGCCTTGAAAAGCCTAATGGGGCAGTTCAATTATGTTGGAATTGACTTTATGGTAATGAGTTTTGTTTTGGTATTTTCTTGGTTATGCTGCTGATAAGGTAGGGTAAGTATAGAGTAAATCTTCAGAAAGTCTCTTTTAAGAATTAAAAAAGATTAAATACCCAAGAAAGAAAGTAATGATAGGGGAGTAGATGGCCCACGAACAGAAGTTCAAAGAGGCAGAGGCCTTCCTCCAGAGCTGCAGAGATAGAAAGCCTTCCCCTGGAGACAGCACCCTGAATTCTGACTTACCGCTTCCTAAGAAGGCCTAGCGACATATGATTTATCTTTGACTGCTCACCACAGCATTGCTAGTTTGAAACTACCAGCACAATCTCTCCCTGGAAACCCTATAAAGCAGTTTATTCTGTCCTTGGAAAGTTTATAGGGTAGTTGTACTCTGATCTCTAGGGTCTCTATGAGTCGCACATGACGGCAGTACGGTTATGGGATCACTATGAGGTGGAATTGACTTGAAGGCAGTGATTTTGGTTTTTGAGTTTAGCATAAATTTTGAGAAAATAAACTTCTGTGTGTTAAAGCTACCCATTTGCAATATTTTGTTACAGCAACACTAAAAAAAAAAAAAAAAACTTTTCTCTAGAAAGATTTTTGCAAACACATAATAATGTGCACTTACTGTTTGAAACAGCATTACTTCGTTGTAGTATATCTAAAGACATCTCCATACCCAGTGGTCCAGAGATCACAGTTAGATAATCCATCTCTTTCATTATTAAATTTGTAGCATGAAAAATCATAAAATCCAAGAACTATTCTCTAATTCAGTACTTCAAAGAGAGATGAGGAAACTAAAGCTCAAATAATGATGGAACCTCAAAGTCCGACAGACTGGGATTGTTCACAATGACCTGGTTAATAGTTGCATGGCCCATTGACCTATAAAAAGTGGGTCTTTCCATTGTAAATTTTTTCTATTTTATATATATTACAAATTTCCAGCATCCTGTTTCTGCTGGAATCATTGAGGAATGTGATGATAGAGGAAAAGTCTGTAACATTCTACTTGGGATACCAATCTCGGTTCTCAGGTGTCAAGAATAATTCATATAAGTGTGAGTGTTTTAGCAGGGGAACTTATCTAACGGTACATTCAAACCTAATTTGAACTTAGAATGAGAATTGCTATCACTTTTTGGCTGAAATCAAGGCAGACTTATTGTATATCTATTTCAAAAATGTAGATATAGTTATTTCAGCATGTATCATTTTTTGTGAAACAATTTTGGGTTCTGCTATCTATCATTTTGTTAATGTAAGTAGGTAGTAAAGACAATAACATAACATGTAATTCTGCTCTTTAGGTAAAACATTAACATTTAACTATTAATTGATACATAACTATAATTTTAAAATTGTATGGAGCACATTTCTACTCTGATACATGTGGAGTTGCTATTAGCCAAAGGCAACTTGAGAGCTACTGTTTTTTAAATGAAAGTAATAAGCTATCTCAGTCTTTCAAAGATGTATCACATAACTACCTCAAAGACAACACTTTCAGGAGACCTACATGTGACAGATCAAGCTTTTGATTTAATTCAGATTTCAGAAGGTTTAAAAAGACTCCGCCAAACCTTGTTCCTGGGATAGACTTAAAAGCCTATGTAACTGTGGAAAAATGGCATATGTGGAAGCCTCTGTACCTACTGTAGGTCCCTTGGTTACACAAGTGGTTTACATTTAAATAACTAAAAGGTAACAGTTCAAACCAGACCAGTGACACCCCAGAATAAACTTTGACAATCTGCTTTTGTAAAGATTACAGCTAAGAAAAATTCTGGAGTAGTTCTACTCTGTAACATATGGGATGGCTGTGAGTCAGAATCAATTCTACAGCATTGGGTTGAGTTATTGGTTTTTTGACACTTTTTGTACATTTTTTCTGTAAACCAAAAATCATTCTATAAAACAAAGTACATTTTAAAAAAGCTAAAATAAAAAAGTACATATGATTTTCATAGCAACTGTATTCACTCTAAATAGAGGATATTTACACATAAGTATTATAAAGTAACTTCTAAAGCAGTAAGTAAAAAATAAATTGCTCAGAAGGGCATTTGATCCTCATTCCAAGTTACACGAATGCTTGGTGCAGTTTCAGCTGCTCTGTGTGTGTGTCAGTGTGTGTGTGCACGTGTACACAGACACACACACACCCACATACAATAAATAAAGACAAGTAGAGATAGCAAGAGTGATAGAATAGACTGTAGGCTCCTGGGACCCTGAGGAGAGATCTCTTTGTGTAAAGTTCTGTTGCTTCCTGGGTGCTTAGAATGCCTGGGGTTGTTAGCTCACTTTTTGTTTCTTGAGTTTATTTTTATTTTCATTTTTTTTTAATTTTACTCGATTTAGTCTATACTCACGGTGACCCTTTTTAGTCTATACAATATCAATGCATCTAGAGCAGTTAATCTGCATGGTCACACACATGTTTAGATAGCTACTTCTATTTCCACACCTAGCCCCACTATACCTCTGCTCCATCTGCATCCATTTATGAAAATTCAAAGCAATAACAAATTATAATATGTAGCCAGCCAGCCAAGTGCCATTGAGTTGGATGCAATTATATATCATATATGTATATACATATATGATATATAAGGAGTAATCTGCTTGGATGAGTGATGTGCACAAGAAATTTACAATGGTTACCACATCCCATAATGTCTTTGGAGAAGAGGGACTGCTTTGGTTGTATATTTATTACCAGAAACTCATGAGTGGCTCAAAGGCTTGTGCCTGGGGGGAGGTGACCTTTTGACAGTACTATTAGAAGGCAAGAGTTTCTGGAGAATTAGTCCTTCAGTCTTGTACTTTGTCCTGACCCCCAGTTAGCTTGGGTGGTGGGACTGTTCCCAATCATAACACAGTGTCTGAACTTCCACAATACAAGAGTTATATTAGTATTTGAGAGGACTGTGGACTCTGTAGTCCAATACTACAACTCTCTATCACCCAGGTAGTTTAAAAATTGAAGGCTTGCCATGAGGTCTGTGGTTCTTAAATGAGCCTAGGTTTAAATCTCTGCTAAATCACTGACTTAGTATCTTCAACATGCAAACTAACTTCTTTGAATTCTAATGCTCTCACCTGAAAATAGAACTAATGAAGGTATCTATCCCACACTTTTGCTGTGAAAATAAAATTAGAACATATCTATAAAGTGATTGACATTTGCATGGCACAGAGAAAGAGATCAACAAAGTGGTTATTATTACCAAATAAGTCACATGTGGCTATGTAAGGCAGAGAATGTTTCACTAAAGTTCATCCAGAAAATGTTTAGTTCATCACTGGAAGGTTTCATTCTCATTGGCTAGAGTGAGCAAGACAAAGTTCAGCTGATAACAATATAAACCATGTCAAGGAAAATGTAGAGAAACACTGTGAAATCTGTTCCCCAGTTAAAACATTGGAAACAAGCTTCAGCTTCCACAACTTTTCTGCATTTCAATATATATGAATCCTCATTATATGTATTCCTCATTATTGTTCTTTCATTTACCCTCTGGCCTGTCGCATCCTGGTCTCTTACAAGGAGGCCAGCCTACATGTATAATTGTGTCCTATTGGATTTTCAGGTTCCTTCCCTTTTGCACAATACTGAAAGCAAAGGCATAAGAGATGTTAGAGCACCACAGGGGAAGAAGATCAGGTCCCTGAATTTCTCACTTGGAAGAGAGATCTCCCAAAAGAGCCACTCAACTAGAATCCCATCCATTAGGCTTTAAGTGAGCAAAAAAAAAAAAAGTGTTGATTTTTATAGTCATCTGTGTCTTTTGACTAATATAACACATTTTCCCCTTCACTTGGAAAACTGATGGAATTTTTATTGTTTTCAATTAAGCAAATGCTGGTGAGGCAAAAAATGTATATATAAAGTTGATTATAAGCTGAATTACAAATATCAATCACACGAGTATAATTTGAAGACATTAAAACTCATCACTCTGTCTTCAACATTTTTGAGAGAATTTAGTAATTGAGGGAATAAAGTTGATTACATGTCTTTCATAAGCAATTTTTCTTACAGTTAGGTTAAAAAACTTTAAATCTTGAATTGTGATAGAGTTACATAATTTCCCCAAAGAAGTAAAAACTTGACTAATGAATAAATTGTGGGAGAACAATATTGAATTATGCAAAAAAAAGAAAGAAACTTTGAAGAAAAAAATCTGTTCTTGTGTTCAGATGTAAGGAACAACAGCAAATATGGGCTATTGACAAGAAATTAAAATAGTGGTAAAATAAAGAGCATTTTAGGTTCAGATTACAGTACTTTGCAGATATGCTTGTTAATTATGTGTGACTTGAATCCATGATTCAGCCTCTCAGGATCTCAGTTCAAAATCAGTTCAGCAAGAGTCTAGGTAATTATGACAGTTAAATGGGATAACACGCAAAATAGCCTCACAGACAAGGTATCATCATATTACTCCCAACTGTTAGTAACCCTGTTTATAATGGAATGAAACATTTCCTGACCCTGCACCATCCTCACAATCATTGCTACGTTTCAGCTGATTGTTGCAGCCACTGAGTCAATGCACCTAGTTCAAAGTCTTCCTCTTTTTAGCTGATCCTTTATAATGTTGCTGTGGATCAGAATCAACTTGATGGAAACTGGTTTGGTTATTTTACCAACTATGATATCCTTTTATATATAATAACCAACTCAAAACACACTGCTATCAAGTTGATTTCTATTCATAGCAACCCTATGAACTGTGTAGAACTACCCCATAGCGTTTCCAAGGAGCACCTTGTAGGTTTGCATTGCTGAGAAAGGAGACTCTGTCCCTTGATTTCAGAGAGATTTAACATAAGCCATCTTCTCCTGCCATGTCCCTAGATTTCAGAGAGGCTTTAGCATGAGCCATTACACAAAAACAGCCCACAGGAATTTGAACCACAAGCAAAACTTAATGTCTGCACCCTCCTAAGTAAAGCTCTTCCCTTACGAAACCATGACTACAAATGAATCATACCTCCTCCCCCTTCTGATCAACAATTTTTCTTTATCAGACCATATATCCCTTTACCAGAATTTCTTGCAATCATTTCTCCTCTCTTAATTAACACTCTTCCCTTATCAAACCATAAAACTCCTCACCTCACACTACCTCATCAGAACTTTAAAAACCTTGCCTACTGGCCATGGGTGGGCTGAATCAACACTTGGCTCAGACCCCACTCTCTTTCTCTTTGAATAAATATCACTGGACCCTTGGACTGGTGTGTCTCTGACTCTATTTCATGCCATTCTCTCCCCAGCACTGAGGTTTTGGTTAGCAGCTGTAGCACTTAACCACTATGCCACCAGGGTTTCCATATGATAGGCACTCATTAAATACTCCTTTCCTTTCTTGCTGCCATATCTCTAAAACAATATTAAATCAAACGTGCAGATAACCAAAAGCTTATGTTAAATAGTAATCAAGGTTTTAATAAGCCATGAAAAGCAATAAATGTTTGGAGAGACAATTAGCCAGTTGAGTAACAAAGTTATAATTTCCCACAACTCTTTCACCAATGAGGTCTGAGGTCTACTAGAATTAGAATTATTTAAAAAAGTAATCACAAACATGCAAGGTAAATGCAGGAAGTACATTTAGTGCAAGCAAAAATCAGAAGAATATCACAAAGTCTAGGAATCTGTACTAGTCTTAAATTGTCTTATTTTAATAGAAGACTGAAGACTATGTGGGCAAGAATGGGATATAATATCCTAACCTGAAGAAACAAGATATGTACAGGGTAAGAATAACAAGAACGATGAATTTGAAAAGCCAAAAGTACAGTGTAGCTGGGGTAGAGCAGGAGAGATGGGTTACGAGAGATGAAGTCTAGAAAGTGTGTGGGGCAAACTCACAAAGTTGTGAATTGTGTAAGCACATGTGACATATGCTATAATGATAGTGTAAAGTCACATGACTTGGACTGCACTCATGGCTCTCCTTCACCTTTTTTGTAAGACTACCCATTGCAGTGTGACTTCCTCATGGCCATTCACTCTATCCTTGGGTCCGTCTCTGTATTTCACAGCCATACTAGGTCAGATCATCAGTTTTTGGATGGTTGTACACAATGAAGACACTGGACTGGAAGATAACAGACAAAGATCTTTACTTACAATGCAACACGAGAGAAGGTTATTACACAATGCCACACAAGGTTTTGCATCCACAGCCATGGTAATAACAATTTTGGGTTTACAGAGGCAGCCTAGGTAAAACAAATGAGGTGGGGTTTTCTAGGCTTCTGGGCTTCTTGGGACCTGGCTGATTTGAATAATTTTAGAAACTCTGGGGCCCAGTGTTTGTTATTAATTGTCTGGTACCTGGCCCTGGGGATTAGGGTAGTTGCATAGTGGTCTGGGAGTGTGAAAGCCTGTACAAAGAAGTGGTTGGGATGTGAGCTGAATCAGTTGCTCAAAAGGGGAGCTAATCCATTTCTAGCCATTATTGTTAAGGCCCCCTAACTAAGCCTAAATAGCATTTCAACAAAATCTACATTATACTACGTCACTTACTTTCATCAATAAGAAGAGCTGAAAATCCGTGTGGCTTCTGAATCCACACTTCTAGAAACTTTTAAGTATTCATCTTGCATTCTTGTGCTTCTGCCAACATAGCAAGAAAGTGCCTCAGCATAACTTGCTGATCACTTGAGACTATAATAGACAGGGGCACTCGGAAAAGATAGATGAGTAGAGTATCTCCAGCTGAGTTGCCCAACCTAAAGCAGAGCTTCTGGCCACCCACTGAGGCATAAAGTGAGCCAACTTGTCTGATGACTTAGGAGCAAAACTATTCCAGCTGGGCAGAGTTCTCCCAGCCAAGGTGTGGGAAGGTCAATTTAATGATTCAGATATACGGAAATTATTTTTCCTCTCTGTATGACATTGAAATTTTGTGAGTACTCAGTCTGCAGTCATAGCTAACACTGAAAGTTTTAAATCTAGACAGATAATATTTTTAAAAAGCATTTTTATTATACTTTATATGAAATACAGTTTTCTCATTAAACAGTTAATATACATATTGCTTCATGACAGTAGTTAAAATCTCCATGAGATGTCAATATTCTCCATTCTCCAACTTGGGTTTTCCCCATTACCAAGTTTCCTGTTCCCCTCCTGCCTTCTACTCCTTGTCCCTGGACTGGCGTATCCCATTAGTCTTGTTTTTCCTATCAGTCTGTCTAACCTTAGGTTATAATTTAAACCTTCATAGTGAGTGATTTCATTACTGAGCTAAAAGGGTTCCCAGGGGCCATAGTCTTAGGGTTTCTTCATTCTCTGTCAGGTTAGAGAAAAATATATATATATATATGTTTTAGGTGAAAGTTTATAGCACAAATTAGTTTCTCTTTCAAAAAACTATACACATTGTTTTGTGACATTATTTGCAATTTCCTCCAAGTGTCAGCATTCTAGTCCTTTCCCTTTACACTTGGGGTTCCCTAAGTCCATTCATCCAGGTATCCTGTGCCTTTCTGCTTTCTTTTTTCTTTTCTTTTCTTTTTTTTTTTCTTTTTTTTTTTTTTTTTTGCAATTGGGCAAGTGTTGCCCATTTGGTCTCATGTACTTGATTGAACTAAGAAGCATGTTCTTCACAAGTGTCACTGTTTGTGTTATAGTACTGTCTAATCTCCGGCTGAAAGGTAGACTTTAGAATTAACTTCAGTTTTGAGTTAGCAGGATGTCCAGGGGATATAGTTTCAGGGGTCCCTACAGTCTCTGTCCTACAGCAAAACTGGTCTTTTGTATGCCTGCATTTATATTTTGTTCTACATTTTTTCTTGCTCTGTCTAGAACTCACTGATGTAATCCCTGTCAGAGTGGTGTTTGTTGATACCAAGGCATCATCTAGTTCTTCTGGGTACCAGGATGGTGAAGGTCTTGGTTCATGCTACCCATTAGTCCTCTGGATTGAAAGTTTCCTCAAGTCTTGGGTTTTATTTATTTTCCTTTGCTCCAGATATTATTAGATCAGTAGATGTATCATAGGTGGCTGCTAGCAAGTTTTAGGACCCCAGAGGCTTCTTATCAAATTAGGATATGGAATATTTTCTTTATAGACTATGATATGCCAATTGATTTAGATATCCTCCAAGACAATGGTCCTCAGTCCTGAGTCCCAGTAACTTTGTTCTTCAAGGTGTTCACATTTGTCTAGGATGCTACTATGTTTTTTGTTTTTCAAGTTGTGTTGACTTTCCCTATATTATGTGCTGTCTTTCCATTCACCAAAGTTAACACCTGTCTACTCTCTAGATAGTAATTTCTCCTCCCAATCCCCCTTTCCCTCATACCCATTTAGGAAAAATGCAGATTAAAACAACAATAAGATAACATCTTACCCCAACACTATTGGCACAAATTAAAAAAAAAAAAAAAGAAAAGAACAAATTTTGGAGATGTTGTGGGGAGACTGGAACTCTTATTCCCTGCTAATATGAATGTACAATAGTACAATCACTATGGAAAATGATGTAACATCTCCTTAAAAAGAAGCTATAAATAGAAATACCACTCTTAGGAATATATCCTAGGGGAATAAGAGCTACCACACAAATAGACATATACATAACCGTGTTTATGCATCATTATTCACAATAGCAAAAACTTGGTAACAACCTAAATACCCATCAGCAGATTAATGAATAAACAAACTATAGTACATACATACAATGGAATACTATACAACAGTAGAGAAAAACATATCTGGTAACAATCTCAAAACAAAGATGAATCTGGAGGGTGTTATGCTGAGTGAAATAAGTCAATGACAAAAGGACAATTATTGTATGAGACCATTATTAAAATAACTCAAGAAAAGCTTTACACACTGAAAGATTTATTGGGTAAAACAATACAAATAAAATAGACTGGAGAATATAAGAGTCAGAAGGATAATTTAATGTAGTACATCAGCCTGTGGTGCAGAAGAAAATGGTGTGGGATTGTGAGGTATGGAGAGATGTGAATAGATTTGAGAAATATTTGAGGGATACAAAGAGTCAAACAAAACAAAATCAGAGGAGGGTGTCAAGATGGCAGACTAGACATGTCTCCTTAATTCCTTCAGAAAGATAAGGCCTAGATTAGTAATTAAACAGAGACTTCTAGACACCCAGTGAGCCCTAGGACACAGCATAGGACTATCAATTTGGACTACATGCCACTGAACTTCTCTTTTGCTGACCTCTGACCCTGTTGAATGGCTGGCTTACATGACTGAAGGTAACTGGAGTTTTAACTTTTTTTCTTTGTGTTAGTGAGCAAGTGGGGGATGGACTCAGCTGGCACCACAGCTCAGCCACAATGCTGATGTGATTAGCAGGCAGAAAAGCCAGATTTTGAGAGCCTGGCTCTGGACTCAAAGCACCAAGGCCCTTTCTACCTCTCTTTCTAAACCTCCGCCATAGATTTGACTATTTTGCCGTGGGAGGGCAGCTTGTGCAGGATCCCATCTTGTTCGAATGGGAAGCAGAGTTACTCAAATGGAGGATTCAGCAGGGGCTAATTCCCAGGCTGGAAGGCAGTGCCAGCGTAGGGAGCACTTCTGCAGCAGAAAAGCTGTGTTTATCACAGTGTAGACTTATGGGCAGGGCCTGGCCGCAGAGGACAGCAGGACAGTAGCCTATCCATACTTTGAACTAGGTCACAGCGTCTGGGGATGGATATAAAGGTGTCTGCACTGCCAGACAGAAAGAGGGGCTTGCACACCTGCCAGCCTGACTCATTTTGGAAGCTGTTAGACAGCTTTTACCTTTCAAAATAAGACTACCTAGAGAAATAATCGTGGTGCATTCTCATGACATCTCTTCCAGCCTTTACTGACCCACATTATAGGGTCAGCTGACAGCCCCCACCAATTACTTCATAAGTAGGCCATGTCTTTGCCACCTGGGAGGGGGAGCCTGCTACTCCAGAGATTCCACTGGGCCCAGTCATTGGAGTACAAAGAGGTGACTGGTGATTAACTTCCTTCTCATAACTGAGTCTCATTTCCTGTTAAGGGAACACCAGAAAAACTAAACAGCCTCTAGATGCCCCAGATGCAACAAACCCTGACCATATACTTAATGAAAAATCCACCTATGGCTCCAGAAAGTTCCCAAAATAAACAAAGAACTTCCCAGAAGAAGCCTTTCTGAAACTATCAGAGAATGAGTACAGAAGAATTACACATAGAGCCCCCTAGACACTATACAAAGTGCAGTAGAGCAAAACGAAAAACTAAGCAAGCTGTCCAAACTGATGGAACACCAATATTCTGAAATCCAACAGATAAATAACAAAATCAAAGAAACAGAAAATTCAATTTATAGCCAAAAAAACAGAATTAAATGGAACACAGACTTTCTGAACTTAAAGACAGAGCTACTGACACCAGTATTTATGAGGTGAAATCAGACAAAAGAAACAAGAAAAATGAAGAAGCATTAAGAAATATATGAGACTCTATCAAGTGTAATGATCTACAATTAATTGGAGTTCCTGAATGGAAAGGACACCTGAAAATACAGAGAGGGTTGTTGTTGAGCTGTTGACAGCAAACTTCCCTGAAATTTTGAAAGAAAGGAATCTAGATATCCAGGATATGTATCAAATGCCATACAATATAGACACCAAAAGAAAGATACCAAGACATGTTATAATCAAGCTTAACAAAATGAAACATAAACAGAAACTGTTTGTCATGGATTGAATTGTGTCCCCGCAAAAATGTACATGTTGATTTGACTTGGTTAGAAGTTATAATACGATGCCCTTCCTACCATGTGTTGTGAATCCTGCCTCTGTGATATTGATGATGGAGAATGGTTTGCAGTTGTGTTAGTGAGGCAGGACTCAAGCTTGTGGAATATAAAGGAGTGAGCTGAGGAAGTTGGGAACCTCATCCCACTGAGAGAGAAGTACTGAGAGCAGAGCATGTCCTTTGGACCTGAGGTTCCTGTGCTGAGATGCTCTCAGTGGATATGGACTCAGCCTACTGGACTGTGATGATTTCTTATTCTGAATGGACTTGTATCTTGTTAATGGATTTGTAGCTTACCGGACTGTGGCAATAAAAGCTTCTCCTCATGAAACCTTCCACTTGTGTTATTTTCTGTTAGAGCAGTACCTGGTGACTAGGACACTATTATAGGCAGCAAGACTCAAAAGAAAGCTAAGTTTCAGGGGGAAGACCTGTAGGCTTTTGTAGAACTTCTCAGCAGAAACGATACTGGCATGGAGGCAATGGGATTACACATTCAAAGTCTTGATGGAGAAAAGCTTCCAAGCAAGAATTATATATCCTGCAAAATTATCTTTCAAATACAAAAATAAAATGAAGACATTCACAGATAAACAGAAACTAAGAGACTTTGTAAAAATCAAATCAAAGCTACAAGAAATAAAGAAAGAAACTCTTGATTTAAAACAAGCAAGCCAACAAACAAACAAAACTATTAACTCCATATTTTAGGAGACAGTACAGGACACATCATCCAGAAATCTACTCAATTAGGGGTAGCAAAAACTCAATCAAAGCTGTAATGTTAAAAGAAGGGATCCAGTGACAGCATCATGAAAACTACAATGCCATCACATTACAAAGAAGGATATACTAAAGTAGTTATAGTCCTTTCAGATGGAGAGGAAGTTAATAAGATATATAGAAGTTAAAACTGAGTTTAAACATAGATTATTGAGGTGAATCATAGGGATAGCAGCAAAGCAAAAGAAAGATGTAACATATCAAAACAAGAAATGTAATACAGGAGTCTCAACAAACACAAAACCAACAATAAAAAGGGTAAAAACCCATAAATAATATGGGAATGTACATTTTCACTCAGTCATAATAAAAAAAAAGAATGACCCAGAACAAAATATTAATAGCAACAGAGAAAACAGCTACACAAAAACAAATACCTCAAAATGGGAACAATAAACAAGTACCTATCATGGCTTGGCTTATCAATAATTATACTGAATGTAAATGGACTGAATGCTCCAGTAAAGAGACCATGAGTGACATCTTGGATCAAAAGACACAACCCATCTATATGTTGCTTACAAGAAACTCACCTTGGACTTAAAGATATGAAGAAACTGAAAATTCAAAGATGGAAGACTATATACCAAGCTAACAAGATACGAAGAAGTGCAAGTGTGGCAATATTAATCTCAGATAAAACAGATTTGAAAGTAAAATCCACCATCATGGACAAGGATGGACACTATTTCTGAAAGGTTCAATACACAAGCAGGACTTAACAATATTAAATATTTATGCACTCAATACTAGATCATCTAAACATGTTGAAGAAACACTCACTACTTTGAAGAATGAGATAGATCAATCCACAATAACAGTGGGCAACTTCAACACTACAGTTGAGTATTGGACAGATCTTCTAGAAGAAAGCTCAGAAAGACACAGAAAATCTTCTTGCAACAGTCAACTAACTATACCTCATCGAAATATATAGAACTTTCTATGCATCAGTAGATAACTACACCTTCTTCTCCAGTGCATATGGAACCTTTTCCAGAATAGCACGTGTTAGGACATAAAGCAAATCTCAACGAAATTCAAACCATTGAATGAATGCGAAGCCTCTTCTCAGGCTGTAAAGCCATAAAAATAGAAATCAATAGCAGAAAAAAACAGAAATTGGAACTCATGGAAACTGAACAACATCTTACTCAAACAGCCATGGGTTGTAGAAGAAATCAAGGACAAAATAATTTTTTTTGATTCAAATGAGAAGGAAAACACTTCCTACAAGAACCTACATGATACAGCCAAAGCAGTGCTCAGATGTCAGTTTATCTCCATAAATTCACACATACAGAAGGAAGGAAGAACCCAAACCAAAGAATTAACCCCAAAACTTGAACAAGTAGAAAGACAGCAACAGTGGAACCCCTCAGGCACCAGATGAAAACAGATCATAAAGATTACAACAGAACTAAACAAATTAGAGAATAGAAGAACAATTGAAAAAAAAATGATAAGAATAAAAGCTGGTGTTCAGAAAAGATCAATAAAATTGACAAACCATTAGCTAAACTCACTGAAGAAAATCAGGAGAGGAAACAAATAACCCGAATAAGAAATGGGATGGGAGATGTCATAACAAATCCAACAGAAATCAAAAATATCATAACAAAATACTATGAAAGACTGTACTCCAATGGATTTGAAAACCTAGAGGAAATGGACAAATTCCTAGATTCATATTACCCACCAAAATTATCACAAGGCGAAACAAAACAACTTAACAAACCATCACAAAGGAAGAGATTGAAAAATTTATCCCTAAACTACCAAACAAAAAAAGTCCTGGCCCAGATGGCTTCTACACAGAATTCTACCAAGGTTTTAGAGAAGAATTAACTCCAGTACTACTGAGACTATTTCCCAGTACACAACGGCATGAAATACTTCCAAACTCCTCCTATGAAACCCAGCATAAGCCTGATACCAAAGCCAGGGAAGATCCAAAAAGGAACAAGTTACAGACCATTGTCACTCATGAACCTAGATGCAAAAATCTTCACCAATATACTTGCCAGTAGAATTCAAGAACATATCAAAAAAACTAATTCATCCCAACCAAGTTTGATTCATACCGGGGATGCAAGGTTGGTTCAGCATCAGAACAATTACTGTGATCAATCACATAAATAACACAGAAGACAAGGATCACCTGATTTTGTCAAATGATGCAGGAAAGGCAATCGACAAAGTCCAACACCCATTCATGCTAACACCTATCAACAAAACAGGAATAGATGTCAAATTCCTCAATGCAATAAGGGCCACCTATACAAAACCAACCTCCTACATCATCCTGAATGGAGAGAGACTGAAAGAATTCCACTTGAGAAGGGGAACCAGACAAGGATGCCCACTTTCACTTTTCCTATTCCACATTGTACTAGGAGTTCTGGAACAGAGCAATTGGACAAGACAAAGGAGTAAAAAGCTTCTGCATTGGGAAAGAAGAAGCACAAATCTCCCTGTTTGCAGATGATATGATTGTATATGCAAGAATCCTAAAGAATCCATAAGTAAATTACTCAAACTGATAGTTCAGCAAAGTATCAGGATACAAGATAAAAATAAGTAAATCAGTAGGATTTCATCATACTAACAAAGAGATTATTAAAGAAGAAATCACCAAATCAACACCATTTACTATACCACCCAGGAAGATAAAATACCTAGGAATAAATCTAACTAGAGAAGTAAGAGACCTTCATAAAGAGAACCACAACACCCTACAACAAGAAACTGACAGAGACTTACGTAAGTGGAGAAACCTATTCTGCTCATGGATAGGAAGATGTAACATAGTGAAAATACTCGTTTTACCCAAAGCAATCTGCATGTATAACGCAATTGCAATACAAATTTCAGTGACATTTTTTTAATGAGATAGGGAAACAAATCACTAACTTTGTTTGGAAAGGGAAGAAAACTTGAATAAGCAAAGCACTACTGAAGAAGAACATACTGAGAGGCCTCTCACTACCCAACTTTAGAACCTATTACACGGCTACAGTTGTGAAAACAGCCTGGTACTGGTACGAAAGGAGACCCAGAGATGAATGGAACAGAGCTGAGACCCCAGAGATGCCATAATGCACCTATAAACAGTTGATATTCAACAAAGGACCTAAGCTTTTAAACTGGGGTAAAAACAGTCTCTTCAACAAACAGTGTTGGCCAAATTGGATTTCCAACTGCAAAAAATGGAAACAAGATGCCTGTTTCATACCTTATACAAGAACCAACCCAAATTGGATAAAAGACCTAAATATCAAACCCAAAACAATAAAAATTATGCGAGAAAAAATAGGATCAACAATGGAAGTTTTAATACACAATGTAGACAGACCAAAATCTGACAAAGTACCATGAGCAGAAAATAGATAAATGGGAACTACTAAGAATTGAACACTTTTTCTCATCCAACGACTTTATCAAAATAATTAAAAGACTACCTACAGAATAGGAAAAAATATTTGGCAACTACGTGTCAGACTGATGTCTGATTTCCATAATCTGCAAGATACCGCAAAATATAAACAAGAAAAGGATAAATAATTCAATTAAGCAATAGGCAAAGGAGATGGACAGACACTTCACCAAAGAAGAATCCAGGTAGTTAAAAGACACAAGAAGAAATGGTCACAGTCATTTAGCTATTAAAGAAATTCAAATCAAAGCTATGATGAGTTATCTCACCCAAACAAGATTGGCCATGATCCCAAAAAAACACAAAACATCAAATGCTGGAGAGGCTATGCAGTAATTGGAACTCTCCTACACTGCTGGTGGAATTGCAAAATGGTACAACCTCTTTGAGCAGCAATCTGGCACTTCCTTAAAAAGCTGGAATGGGGTGGAGTCAAGATGGCAGACTAAACACACATCTCCCTAAATCCCTCTAGAAACCAAGACTTGAAATGATAATAAAACGGAGCCTTCTGGACACCTACTGAGCCATGAGATGCAGCATAGGGCTGTTAATTCAGACTTCATACCGCTGAACACAAAACTTCCTCTCTCACTGAGCCCACTCTCAGAGAACACAGGCTTGCACAGACCAAAGGTAACTCACCATTTAGATTTTTTTTTTCCCTCTGTCTTGACCAGCGGGCAGAATTGGGACTTGACTAGCTGCTAGTCCTCCATCTTGCTGGTGGGATTGACAAATGTAATTGCCAGGTTGTGAGAACCTGGCTTTGGACACTATACACCTTGGCTCCTCTGGTCTATCGGGAAACGGAGAAGCCCAGGCAGAGTCCCCGAGAGGACTTGGTTCTTAGGCTGGGTGGTGGTTCCTGCTGCGGGGAGAGTAGTCTTCCAGCAGAGAGCTGGTGTTTCGCACAGTGTCACCTGGGGCTGGGCCGCAGTGGCGGAGGCTGTGGACTCTGGGCAGTTTGGCACTCTTGGCCTTTCTCTCCACCAGCAGCCTGGGCCTGGCCAGCTGGTGAGCTTATGTGGAACACCATCTTGTTTTGCTGGGAGGCAGGCTGATCCATGCAGAAACCTCAGCTGGACCTAATTCCTTAACTGGGAGGCAGTGCCTACCTAGAAGAGACTGCTTTTCCAACAGAAAAGCAGACTTCTACATAGTATCGCCTACAGCTGGGGCCTGACAGCAGAGACCAGCAGGCCAGTAGCCTTTCTGTATTTTGAGCTAGTTTATAGCATCTGGAGTTCAATATAGAGATGCTTACTTTGCCAGCTTGGAAGAGGGACGTATGTATCTGAAAATCTGACTGATGTTGGAAGTTGTCAAATACTTTTTACTTCTCATTTTAAGACGGCCCAGAGAAATAACTATGGTCCGTCATCACAGTATCTCTCCCAGCCTCTGTTGACCCACATAAAGCCCTAAAATCAACAAATGTTGGAGAAGACGGTAACCTGGAAGTCACCCATGGCATCGAAGGCCCCCAAAAGAAACAACCAAAGAACTTCCCAGATGAAGAAGCTTTTCTGAAACTATCAGAAGATGAATACAAAAGGATTATATAGAGAGCCCTCCTAGACCTTATACAAAATGCAGCAGAGCAAAAGGAAAAATTAAGCAAGCTGTTCGATCTGATGGAACATCAGTATTTGGAAATCCAACAGATCAAGAACAAAATCACAGACAGAAAATTCAATTCAAAGCCAAGAAAACAGAATGGAACAAACGGAAAAGAGAATTTCTGATTTGGAAGACAGAGACACTGACTCCAGCATCTGTGAAGAGAAATCAGAAAGAAAGAAACATTGATAATGAAGAAGCATTAAGAAGCATGTGGGACACTATTAAGAAGAACAATCTATGATTAACTGGAGTTCCTGAACAGGGTGAGACACCTGAGAACACAGAGAGTATTGTTGCTGGGCTGCTGACAGATAACTTCCCAGAAATTAGGAAAAGAGGGAATGTAACTTTCAAAGGCACATATTGAACACCACTCAATATAGATTTCAACAGAAAGACTCCAGACATATTATAATCAAGCTTAACAAAATGAAACAGAAGCAGAAACTCTTAAAGGCAGCAAGATATAAAGCAAAACTAACATTCAGAGGGAAACCCTGTAGGCTTTCGCTGGATTGCTCAGTAGAAACTATTCTGGCACAGAGACAGTGGCATGACACATTCAAAGCCTTAAATGAGAAGAACTTCCAACCAAGAATTATATACCCTGCAAAACTATCCTTCAAATATGTAAATTAAATTAAGACCTTCATGGATAAACAGAAACTCAAAGACTGTAGAAACCAAGCCAAAGCTGCAAGAAATACTGAAAGAACCTCTTGTCTTGGAATAACAAAACCGCTAACTTTGTAGTTTAGAAGGACACATTATCCTGAATCCTACTAAGCTAGGGAAGGCTCCAAGCACAATCACACCTATAATAGTGAAAGAAACGATCTAGTGACCACATCATGTAAACTATGTTACTATCATTAAAAAGAGTAGTTACAGCCCTTCCAGATGGAGAGGAAGTTGACAAGACTGGTAGTAATGAAAACTGGGTTTATATATAGTTTATTAAGGGGGCTTATAAGGGCAGCCATAAAGCACAATAAAGAAGCAACATACCATATCAAGAAATGTACTACAGGAGTTTCAAAAACCACAAAACCAACCCTGAAAAAAGTGAAAAATCAACTCACAAAGAAGAACGTTGCAGAACAGATTAATAAGAACAACAGAGAAAATATCAACACGAAAATAAACAAATCACAATGGTAGCACTGAATACATACATATCAATAATTACAGTGAATGTGAATGGACTGAATGCTCCAGTAAAGAGACATCAAGTGACATCTTGGATCAAAAGACATGACCCATCCATGTGTAGCCTACAAGAAACCATCCTAGACTTAAAGGTAAGAACAAACTGAAAATCAAAGGATGGGAGAATATATATCAAGCTAACAATGAACAAAGAAGAGTAGGTGAGGCAGTTCCAATCTCAGATAAAATCGATTTTAATGTAAAATCCACCATCACGGACAAGGATGGACACTATTTATTGTTGAAATGTTCAATACACAAGCAGGACTTGACAATATAAAATATTTATGCACCTAATATTAGAGCACTGAAATACATCAAAGAAACACTGACTACATTCAAAGAGGAGATAGATCACTCCACAATAGCAGGAGACTTCAACACTACACTCAGTACTGGAAAGATTGTCTAGAAAAAAGCTCAGTAAAGACACAGAAGACCTTATTGCCACAGTTAGCCAACTAGACCTCATCAACATATACAGAACTTTCTATCCACGAGCGGGAAACTACACCTTCTTCCCCAGTGCACATGGAACATTCTCCAGAATAGACTATGTGTTAGTACATAGAGCAATTCTCAACAAAATCCATACCATTGAATTAATGCAAAGCATCTTCTCAGATCATAAAGCTATAAAAGTCGAAATCAATAGCAGAAAAAACAGGTATAAAGCAGAACTCATGGAAACTGAACAACAGTTTGCTCAAAAAACCACGGGTTATAGAAGAAATCAAGGATAAAATAAATTTATGGATTCCAACGAGAATGAAAACACTTCCTAACAGAACTTATGAGATTCAGCTAAAGCAGTGCTCCGCGGTCAGTTTATCTCCATAAATGCACACATCTGGAAGGAAGAAAGAAACCAAATCAAAGAACTGACCCTACAGCCTGAAGAAATAGAGAGAGAACAGCAGAGGAATCCCTCAGGCACCAGAAGAAAACAGATTGCAAAGATCAGAGCAGAACTAAACAAATTAGAGAATAGAAGAACAACTGAAAAAATTGAAAAGACCAAAAGTTGGTTTTTGAAAAGATCAACAAAATTGAGAAACTACTGGCTAAACTTACTAAAGAAAAACAGGAAAAGAAATAACCCAAATTAGAAATGAGAGGGGAGTTGTCACAACTGATCCAACAGAAATCAAAAATATCACAACAGAATACTATGAAATATTCTACCCCAGCAAATTTGAAAACCTTGAGGAAATGGACAAATTCCTTGATTTGTATCACCTACCCAAATTATCACAATGTGAAGGAGAACAACTTAATAAACCCATCACAAAGGAAGAGACTGAAAAAGCCATCAAACAACTGCCAACCAAAAAAAGCCCGGGCCCAGATGGCTTCACTGCAGAATGCTACCAAGGTTTTAGAGAAGAATTGTCTCCAATACTACTGAGACTATTTCACAGTATAGAAATGTATGGAATGCTCCCAAATTCATTCTATGAAGCCAGTATAACCCTGATACCAAAGCCAGGGAGAGAACCAACATAAAAAGAGAACTACAGATCAATATCACTCATGAAGCTAGATGCCAAAATCGTCAACACAATTCTTGCCAATAGAATTCAACAACATATCAAAAAAATAATAATCCATCATGACCAAGTTGGATTCATACCACGGATCCAAGGCTGATTCAGCATCAGAAAAACAATTAATGTGATCAACCACATAAATACCACAAAAGACAAAAATCACCTGATCCTGTCTATTGTTGCATAAAAGGCGTTTGATAAGGTCCAACACCCATTCAGGCTAAAAATTCTCAGCTAAATAGGAATAGATGGCCAATTCCTCAATGCAATAAGGGCCATTTATATGAAGCCAACTGCCTACGTCATCCTGAATGGAGAGAGACTGAAACAGTTTCCCTTGAGAACAAGAACTAGACAAGGATGTCCACTCTTACCTCTCCTATTCAACATTGTGCTAGAAGTTCTAGCCAGAACAATTAGACAACACCAAGGAATAAAGGGCATCTGCATCAGCAAGAAAGAACTAAAAATCTCCCTATTTGCAGATGATATGATTCTATATGCAGAGAAGCCCAAAGAATCCATGAGGAAACTACTCATACTGATAGAAAAGTTCAGCAAAGTCTCAGGATACAAAATAAATGTAAGTAAATCAGTAGGATTCCTTTATACCAACAACAAGATTATTAAGAAAGAAGTCACCAAGTCAATACCATTTACTATAGCCCCTAAGAAGATGAAGTACTTAGTAATATATCTAACCAGAGAAATAAGAGACCTTTACAAAGAGAACTACAAACCCTTACTACAAGAAACTAAGAGAGAATTACATAAATGGAGAAAGCGACCCTGCTAACGGATAGGAAGGCTTAACACTGTGAAAATGTATATTTTACACAAAGCAATCTACTCATATAGCACAGTCTCAACACAAGTTCTAGTGACATTTTTTTAATGAGATGGAGGAACAAATTACCAACTTTGTCTGGAAAGGAAAGAAGCCCTGGATAAGTAAAGCATTACTAAATACCGAGAACACACTGGGAAGTCTCTCATTACCTGACCTTAGAACCTATTACACTGCCACAGTAGTCAAAACAGTCTAGTAGTTGTACAAAAACAGTCAAGTAGATCAGTGGAACAGAATCAAGACCCCTGAGATGACATCATCTGCCTATGAACAGTTGATACTTGACAAAGGCCCTAAGACATTAAACTGGGGTAAAAACAATCTCTTCAACAAATGGTGCAGGCAAAATTGGATATCCATTTGCACTACATTAAAACAAGATCCATATCTTACACCTTATACAAAAACCAACTCAAACAGGAAAAAAGACCTAAATATCAAATCTAAAATGATACAGCTCATTCAAGGAAAATTAGGAACAATGGAAGGTTTAATACACAACACAGACAGACTTCAAAATCTGTCAAACAAACCACAAACAACAGAAGAGAAAATAGATAAATGGGAACTACAAGCAATCACTTTTGCTCATCCAAATGTTTTATTAATATAATTAATTAAAAGGCCACCTACAGAATGGGAAAAAATATTTGGCGACTCTATGTCAGACCAACACCTGATCTCTGTAATCTATCAGGTACTATGAAATATCAATAAGAAAAAGATAAATCATCCAATTAAGTGATGGGCAAAGGAGATGGACAGACACTTCTTTAAAGAGGAGATCCAGGCAGCCAAAAAACACATGCGGACATGCTCACAATCAGTAGCTATTAAAGAAATTAAAATCAAATCTACAATGAGATACCATCTCACCCTAACAAGGTGGGCCATGATCCAAAAAACACAAAGTGCTGGAGAGAATGTGGAGAGATTGGAACTCTCCTACACTGTTGGTGGGACTGCAAAATGGTGCAACCTCTTTGGAAAGCAATCTGGCACTCCCTTAAAATAATGAATATAGATACACCATTTCACTCGGTAATTCCACTGTTTGGACTATATTCTACAGAACCAAAGCAATTCACACCAACTGATACATGCACATGAATGTTCATTGCAGCACAGTCCATGATAGCAAAAAGATGGAATCAACCTAGATGCCCAACAACAGAAGAATGGATAGGTAAACCATAGTATATATACTCAATGGAACACTGTGCAATGATAAAGAACAACGATGATAGCAGGAAACGTCTCTTAACCTAGTTTCAACTGGAGGACATTATGTTGAGTGAAAGTAGTCAGCGACAGAAGGACAAATATTGCATGAGACCTCTAGGATAAGAACTTAAAAGCAGACTCATGCATAACAGAAAAGACTGATGGCTGCAAGGGTGAGGAGGGTGGAGGGGGAAGGGGGAGAGTTTAGATTAAATAGGTGTTAGAAATTTGGTTGGGTGAAATTGGTGACAGCACACATTAGTAACAAGATCAATATTAACAGGACTTCAACTCGACTTGTGTACTCCTCCCATCCTTACCCAATATTGCAAGCATAGAGTATCTGAGGCAGGGGGTGGGGGAATATACTCTCAGGGGAAATTGAGGCCAATTTGCACAACTAGCATTTTACTAATGAGGACTCTCCACACCCCACTTTGGTAAGTGGCGTCTGGGGTCCTAAAAGCTGTCAAGCTGCCATCTGAGGGTACAGCAAATGGTCCCAACTTAGCAGAAATGGATGATCACCAAGGTCCATAATGACACGGGGGAAAGAGAATCCAGATGACAGAGAGATCCATTTGAGGGAATGTCTACATTGACTTGTGACCGGAAGAACCAGATGGTGCCAGACCACCACCAGTGATAGCCACGATGGAGCTCTCAAAGTTGAGTCCCACTGGCAACACGCTTAAATAGGAGTGTACCTCCCTGAGATCTCCACTAAAAGACCACAATTGATGGTCCAGGGACTTCAAGCTTCCCCTGGGAGCATGGCCCCTGGTCCTGATGCTGACCCTGTCCCTAAATCATAATGAAGGTCAACTTTTCAGACAGCAATGGATTAGACTTGGTGACCCAGAGTGACCACATTGGGTGAGTACTTTATGATTCTAGAAAGTTATAAGAGGTCATGCTGGAACAAGGGGAATGGGTGGAGAGGAGAAGACAGGAGACTGTTGGGAAGATAAGACATATATATCAGAGAGGAAGAGTGTGCTGTCACCATCCAGGGAGAACAGTGGAAGCTGCATATAAGTGAGCATACATACTTATGTGGGAATATACATTTTCATTCAATTGTAATAATAATAATGACAAAAAGCTGGAATAGATAGTCTATTTGACTCAGTAATCCCACTGCTTGGAATATATCCTACAGAAGCAAGGGTAGTCACAAAAACAGATACATACACACAAATGTTTATTGCAGCACAGTCCACAGTAGCAAAAGATTGAATCAACCCAGATGCCCAACAACAAATGAATGGATAAATAAATGGTAATACATATACTCAATGGAACACCATGTGTAGGTACAAAACAATGATGATTTTAGGAAGCATCTCATAATGTGGTATCAATTAGAAGACATTATATTGAGTGAAATTAGTCAGCAGTACAAGAAGAAATATTGTATGAGACCCCTACTATAAGGACTTAAAAACAAACTCATGTACAGAAGAAAATATTTTTTTGATGGCTGCAAGGATTGGGAGGGAGAAAAGTTCAGGGCTGGTTGTACATTAAGAATTTGGTTGGGTGAAATCAGTGACAGCACACATGAGAAAGAAGGATTTAACTGGACTTTAACATAATCTGAAAACGCTTTGAATTGTAACACAATATTGCAAGACAGAGTACCAGGGGCATGGTTCTGTGAACCTTGCTCTCAGGGGACATCAAGGTGAGTTAGCATAACTAGCCTACTACTAAGACAGTCTTCTGCATTCCATACTGATGAGTGGCTTCTGGGTTCTTAAAAGCTAGCAAGGTGCCATCTGAGGTACACCAAATGGTCCCACTCAGCAGTAACAGATGATAAGCAAGGACAACAATTACATGGGGGAAAAGAGAATCCAGAAGACAGAAAGACTCATGTGAATAGGTGACTATATCAACATGTGACCAGAAGAAACAGATGGTGCCCAGCCACCACCAGTGACAGCCGTGATGGGGCTCACAAAGTTGAGTCCCAGTGGCAACTCGAAAATAAAAAGAGATGCACCCTGAGAATTCCACTAAAAGGCCACAATTGATGATCTGAAGGCCTCAGGGTTCCCCTAGGAGCATGGTCCCTAGATCTGATGCTGCCCCTGATCATAAATCATTACTGAGATCAGCTCCTCCGACAGGAATGGATTGGACTTGGTGATATAGAGTGACCATATCGTGTGTGCACTTTATGGTTCTGTGCATCTATAGGATGCCATCCTACTGGCCTCTTGCTAGAGGGGAGTGGAGAGTGTGGAGGGGAGGGGACAGTAGATTTTTAAGAGGATGTGACATGTATAGAACAGAAAGGAGGAGTGTGCTGTCACTGGACAAGGAGAGCAGAAGGAGCTGTATATAGGTGGACGTGCAAATTTTTACTGGATTGTACACTTTCACTCAATCACAATAAATAAATAAAATTTAAAAGATATACCAGCAGGTTGCCATCAAGTCAAATCCAACTCATAGCAACTTTATAGGACAGAAAATAAATTTCTTTTTGTTAAAACCATCCACTTATGGTATTTCTTTTAGAGCAACACTAAATTACCAAGACAAGAGATACTAGATGATTTTTTTCTCAGAAGTATCAATCACTTGAAAATGTACCTAGATAGGCATGATACAATTTTACTTTAATAAAAAGTAAGTTGAAATATAGCATTGCTTTACATTGTTGAGTGGCTACCTTTGAGCTATGTGAGTCCAATTAGAAAGCATATGTAGCTTAACAGCTACATCATAAATACAGCTTATAATTTAGGACCATGGGAAGAAATACAGTGTTTTGAGTTCATCCTTATATTAGTAAAATTTATTGCAAAGTACATGAATTATTCATCATTTTTTAGTTATCGTTACTCTTAAGTCTCATTTTATTTTTTGCCCCAAATTCTCACATTTTACAAATCCTGAGACTTTGAGGTAAACTCAGCTTGCAGCACATACTCTGGGACCATGCAAATGATGTGTTGATCCTGACAGACTCTCTACCACTGATGAAGGCACTTGACATTTCATCAATGAGGCATTCAAGGACCAGGTAGAAGCTAGCAAGAAGTGTAAGGGCCATCATCTGCTAAGGAAGGCACTTGCTATTGATTGATCCCACTAAACAACTTCTTCCCTAAGTTTCCGGCAGGATCTGGGCTTTTCATTTAGTTATCTTTAATTTCAATTTTGCTTTGTTGTGACAAAAGGAATAACTTTCTTGGAAGATTGATGTAGTTGAATTTCAGACTTTTGCCTAGAATATTGCTGAAAATTGTTAGAATTTTAGTGTTTAATAATAGAGTAAAAACATTTTAGTAGTTTAGTAGTAAGTTAAATGGTAATTGAAAAATTTTGGGGTTGCTCAGTAGGTAGGCCAAATGTGTTTCTTAGAATACCTTTTGAGATATTATCCTTCACACATTCCCCCAGTGTGCTTTGGCTGAAAGCATTCTTATCCTCAGTATTTTACTCACAAATTAATTGATACACATATTGTGTAATTATAATTTACATTTCCCTATTCAATAGGGTTTTTTTATTCTGAGCTTATGAGAAATATTTCTAAAATGAAAAGGAAACTTCTGTTTTCTGAATGTTAGTTAGCCATTAAAATAAGAAAAAGCCGTATTTAGTATTTCATGAAGATGAATAAAATGAAACGATTATATTGTGCTGCCTGTCTTTCAAATGACTTTGCATAGCCAATAAAACATAGGTATACATCTTTCTGGTATCTTCTGTTTTCAGCCAAGATCCATCTGACTTCAGTAATGAGATCCCAGGTTCCACATCCCTTTCTGAAGCTGGCTGGAATTTCTGGCAGTTCCCTGTTGATATAGCACCTCAACTGCTTTTGAATGTTCTTTGGCAAAATTTTACTTGCATGTTATATTAATAATACTGTTAAATAATTCCTGCATTAAGTTGGAATATCTTTCTTGGGAATAGGTATAAATATGGATATCTTCCAGTCACTTGGCCTGCAATCTGTCTTCCAAATTTCTTGACACAGATGATCAAGCATTTCCTGCACTGCATCTGTTTGTTGAAACATCTTAATTGATATTCCATCAGTTCTTGGGTCTTGTTTTTCCCAGTGCCTTCAACTGCAGCTTTGATTTCTTCATTCAATACCATTGGTTCCTGATGACATGTTACCTGACTGGATGACATGAACCCTGACTGGATCTTTCTGGTATGACTCTATATATGCCACGCATCTTCTTTTTATGCTTTCTGAGGTATTTAACATTTTCCCTGCAGAATCCTTCACTAATGAAACTCGAAGCTTAAATGTTTTTCTTCAGCACTCTTGGCTTAAGAAATACAGAAGGTGTTCTTCCCTTTTGGTTTTTTATTTCCAGTTCTTTGCACATGTCGTTAAAATATTCTAATTTGTCCTCTCAAATCAAACTTTGAAATCTTCTCTTCAAGTCTCTCACATCTTCGTTCCTTCCTTTACCTTATAGATACTCAGTGTTTAACAGCAAGTTTCAGAGTCTCTTCTGATATCCAATTTGGTCTTTTCTTTCTTTTTAATGACCTCTGCCTCATGGCGTAGTGGGTTAAGTACTCTGTCTGCTAACCAAAAGAGTTAGCAGTTCAGATCTACCAGATGCTTCTTGGAAACTCTATGGGGCAATTCTCCCCTGAGTCTGACATGACTTAACAGCAGCAAGTTTTTTTTTGGTTCCTTTCTTCATGTATGATGTATTTGATGACATTATTCAGTTATTAGTATTCAACATGTCAAATCTATTCTTGATAGGTTCTGTAAACTCAGGTGAGATACACTCAAGGTTGTACTTTGGCCCTTGCAGACTTGTTCTGATTTTCTTTGATTTCAATTTGAACTTACATACGAACAACTGATGATCTGTGCCACAACCAGCACCTGGTCTTGTTCTGTGATGATGCTGGGCTTTTCTGTTGTCTCTTTCCACAGATGTGGTTGATTTGATTCCTTTGAATTCTATCTGGTTAGGTGCATTCGTATAGTCACCATTTATGTTGGTGCAAAGCAGTGTGTTCAAAGAAGTTATTGGTCTCACAAAATTCTATCATTGTGATCTCTGGCACCGTTTATATCACAAAGGTCTTATTTTTGAGCTACTGATCCTTCTTCTTTGTTTCCAACTTTTATATTCTAATCAGCAATAATCATCAATGCACCAATAATTATCAGTGCACCCTTATGGCATGAAAGATCAATTCTGGACTGCACAAGCTGGTAAAATTTTTCAATTTCTTCATCTTTGACCTTAGTGGTTGGTGTGTAAATTTGAATAATAGTCATTAACTGGCATCCTTGTATGTATGAATGTTATCCTATTACTTATTTTACTTTAGGATAGATCTTGAAATGTTCTTTTTGATGATGAATACAACATCATTCCTCTTCAAGTCATCATTCCTATCATAGTATATTATATAATTGAACCGAAAGGACCAATGACAATCCATTTCAGCTCACTAATGCCTAAAATACTGATGTTTATGTATTCCACTTTGTTTTTGATGATTTTCCTAGATTCAATTTTCCTAGATTCATACTTTTTACATTCCATGTTTAGACTGTTAATGAATGTTTGCAGTTGTTTCTTCTGATTTTGAGTCAGGCCACATGAGTAAATGGAAGTCCTGAATGCTTGACTCCATCCACATCTTTAAGGTTGACTCCATTTGAAGAGGTGCTTCTTTCCCAGTTGTCTTTTGAGTACCTTCCATCCTGGGAGGGTAATTTTCTGGCACTGTATCTAAGCCTTTCAACTAATTCTTTTCAGAAGTAGACTGCAGGTCCGTCTTTCTAATCTGTCTTGGTGTGGAAGCTCAGCATGAGTGTTTTTGCTGGTATCTGAGTACTGGTGGCATAGCTTCTGGCATCACAGCAACATGGAAGACCTTATAATATGACAAATTGCCAGACAAGTGAGTGTTCCTTTTAATTACATAGTATATTTCTTAAACCATAGACTTTTTGGAAAGTTTCAGTGTAATTCTTAAAAAAAAAAAAAAAAAAAGATCATCTACACATAATTGCTGCAAGTTTCAAATATTTTTTTAAATTAAACATTTCCTTAAGGAAACATGTGGACTTTTACTGAAAATTAGCATCCCACTCTTTGTGTTTTCTTGATAATTATAGTGCTATGACTGCAGGTTTCAAGTGGTTTTGACTCACTGGTTTTGTGATTTTAAACAATTAATGTAATCATAATTTGGAGCCCTATAGATGCAGTTGTTAAGAACTGTGCTGCTGACTAGAAGGTCACCAGGTCAAAGTCACCAGCTGCTCCTTGGAAATCTTGTAAGGCAGTATTAATCCATCCTAAAGCATTTCTGTGAGTTGGAATCAACCAAATGATAACACTTTAATTTCGTGCCTCAAGTTACCTTCAAAAAAAGTCGAAAAAGATTGGCTCACTTCTTTCCTTGCTATGAAGATTAATTGCATAGTTGAATGATGAACTTGGAAGAACTTGGTTACTGATGTAACCAAAAGTGTTGGCAATTATTATGTCAGTTGGCAATTATTATGACAGTCCAGGCACGAGCTACACCCTATTACTCTATACAAATGTCATTATTTATTTTTTTCATATCAGTTGGAGGAGACATTATTTCTAAACCTGGATAGTAATCATCACTTCTCTCATAGAATTATGTATTAGATTACTTTGTTTGGTTATACATTTTAACTACCACTAGTATTAACATAAGCTCATCATTTTTAATGTCAACCTGGTCTTAAATCTGAGCCATGGAGTCTTCACAAGACCAGGCAACTATTATAAAAGTAGTTTTATCTCTATGTATCACATAAATATTAGTCAACATTTATATGTTTATTCTACCAGTGTTTGTTTTTAGAGCACAGTCTAAAAGACCAGGCATTGATGTGTGCACTGGGTGAAGTGGTAGACCAGATAGGTGCAGTCCAGGCTGTTATGGAGCTGACACGCTTGTGAGAAAAAGAAAAGATAAATGAAGAAATAAATCTGAATGCGCTAAGTAACAATGTGTGTGTAAAATAAAAGTAAGCCTAAGAGAGGGGGAGAGCCTGGGGAAATGGGCAGTGGGGAGGGTCCTTCCATAGCATAATCAGGTCATATCAGGTATAGCACTCTTTCTGCTAGGCTACTCCATCCTGCTTTTTAGATTTCTCAAGTATGATACAGAAATGTCTCAGGTGTGAAGCAGTTCTTCGAGTCTCTCCAGACCAAAGGACCTTTAGGACATTTAGCTAGCTCTGATTCCATTGCAGGAATTTCCCCTAAGTTTGAAGTAATGGAAATGTATCTCAATCACACTTTTATTGTGCGTTAAAAGATTCACAATACATGGAAAAAATTCTCCAAATATTTTCTCTAACCTCCAGCTCCCCTTTCATAATCTCTGTGTGAATGAGGCAGGAGACCCAGTTTGATTACTAGCTAATGCACCTCATGTACATCTACCACCTGGTGGTAAGTGGAGGCTTACGCATTGCTGTGATGCTGAACAGATTGCAGACTTAGTTGGATTAGGGAGAAAGGTTTGGGAATTTGCTTCTGAAAATTAGTCAGTGAAAACCTTATGGATCACATGATCCAGTCAGCAACCAACCACGGCAATAGCACTTGAGTCCAGACAGTGTTTGATTATCTCATGAATAAAGTTGCCATGAGTTGGAAATGACTTTCTGGCAGCTAACATTCACCAATATATCAACAATGTATAAATGAGGGTTTCAGAGTCGTGAAATTGGATTTTATTCTTTGTATGTGTGTGTGTGATCCTTAACGAAGTGAGTCTTCCAATGCATTTTGCTAATTGAAAGTAATGTGTATTGCTTTCTTAGGAATTTAGCCAGAACAGCGACAGAAAGAGCATAACTTTTACTTGATCTGATATGGGAATTAACTGCATGCATAAAGCCCTTATAGAGCATGTGACCTCCTTTAGCCCAAGTACAACCCACTGATGAGAATTGTATCTTCACTCTCTATTTTGGGAAACTGCAGACAGAAATACATATATACCTTTTTTTCTCTTGGTAACATGTACAAAAAAATCAACATTCAACTGAAGTGAAAATTGAGTCTAAAACACTGTGAGGTACACAAAAATTGATGCAGTACAACTCAGACAGCTGAAGAAAGTGAATCTTTTTGGATGTAGCCCTTCACAGTGAAAAATTTGGGAGACCTCCTTACTGAGATAGACGTGGAAATTGCTGTCAATGTCTGACACTTGCAGTTTTTCCAAAATTATGCGCAAATGACTTCTCTGTTCATTTCTAGTTGTATCTTGTGTATTCATTTATTTTCAACAGCCTATACTGATGTCTCTGTGAGTCTCATGAGAAGGTGACAGCACATTTTGTTTTGGAAACATGTCTGAACAATCTCTACTGGCCAGTGAATTAAACGAAAGCTTGTTTTTGGTAGCAAAATCACATGTTTTAGGTTAGCAGAGCCTTGGTAGAAAGGACAATATTTCATATGTATCACATTTCAAAAGAATTAATGTCAAGTATCTGGAAAGTCTTAGAAACTAAGATAAAATTTTCAAAAAAATAATACTATCTCTGTAGGTGCTGACTCATCAATTCCCGCTTATAGAGTCTGAGCAGGTTGGAAGGCAGTCACTCTTAGACAGGAGGAACATTTCTCCAGAGTTTAAGTAAGTGAATATCTTTGTCTTTATTCTACATTGGTTGAAACTGCATATTGTCTCTTAGCAATATGGCCAATTAGAAATACTCGAAACATAATACAGAAAAGAATATATTTTGAATATGAAACATTTAACAGGTATTCAGGTACAATGTTTATAAATTCATTGTATATGTTATTTAAGTACCTGAGTTGCCTTAATAAGGTTTATTCTTATTTATTTGCAATTCATGTTGTATTAACTTAAGTAAAAAGGAAACAATATGAAATGTGAAGAGTACTATAGGCAAAATGTGAGAATGAACATGAGTGTTTGAGGGAAAAGGTAATAGATTCCACTTGTTGGAAAACATTATTTATGTAGGTCACCTAGGGACTTTTATAGTAACAAAAGTCCCTGGGTAGAGCAAATGGTTTGCACTTACTTACTAACTTGAAGTTAGCAGTATGAACTTCTTAGACTGGGTTCTTGAAAGAAGCAAAAATCAGTAAAGCATATAAAAGCATATTTAGAGAGTTTTTTATTAAGGAAATATCTCATGCAATTGTAGAGGCCAGAATGTTTCAGCTCCCTGAATCAGGGTAGAGACCTCTCTACATTCACATAGTTACTGGTGCTGGTGAACTCCAGATTGGAGGGGTAGAGACCAGAGGTTCTGCTCTTAGACCGTGGAGATCTATGAATCCCAGGATCTGCAGATAAGCTGATACCTCAAGTTCCAAGAGCTGGAAGTCAGATGACCAGGGAGTAGACATAGGATCCAAAGCAAGCGAAAATGCCAGAATATCTGCTTATAATCAGATGCAGTCCACACCATCTCAAGAAAACTCTCATTCAACTGATTGACTATTTACAGCAGATTCAGTCATGGGAATAATCACATACAAACACTGAAAATCATGGCCTGGCCAAGTTGACAAGTGATTTAATCATCACAGAAGCACCCAGTGGCTCCACAGAAGAAACATCTGCTTCTGTAAAGATTATAGCCAAGTGAATCCTATGGCGTTCTACTATGGAACACATGGGATCACTGAGTTGACATCAACTTGACAGTAACAGGTATAGTAACATAAACATTAAACTTCAAAATGGCTAATATTATGAAGTAATACATGCAGAAGAAGTTGATTTTTTTGTTTCTTTTCCAATTTTAACCACGGAGTTCTATATCTAATTCTGCATATGTGTTTCTTCTAACAATTTGGGAGTTGTCAAACACTTATTTCTTTATGAGGAGTTCAATAAATTACTATAGCTTATTCTATTCTTATTTTATTTTATTTGTACCTATTTATTGTGATTGAGAGAAAAGTGTACAATCTGATTTAAATTTGCACGCTCACCTATGTGCAGCTCCTACTGCTTTTCTTCCCCGGTGACAGCACACTCCTCCTATCTGTTCAATACGTGTCATATTCTCTTAACAATCTCCTGTCCATTCTTCTCCACCCTCTCCCTCCACTCTAGTGAGAGGCTAATAGGACATCCTATAGATGCATAGAACCATAAAGTACACACACTGTATGTTCATTCTGTGTCCCCGAGTCCAACCCATTCTTGTCCGAAGAGCTGACCTCAGTAATGATTTATGGACAGAGACAGAATCAGAACCAGGGGCCATGCTCCCAGGGCAACCCCAAGGCCCTTGGACAATCAGTTGCAATCTTTTAGTGCAGTTCTCAGGGTGCATCACTTTTTATTCTCAAGTTGCCACTGGGACTCAGCTTTGTAAGCCCCATCTCGGCTATCACTGGTGGTGGCCAGGCATCATCTGGTCCCTCCTGTCACACGATTTAGTCACCCATTCATGTGGGTCTTTCTGTCTCGTGGTTTCTCCTTCCCCATGTCATTTTGGTCCTTGGTGATCATCTGTTCCTGCTGAGTTGGGACCATTTGGTGTACCTCAGATGGCAGCTTGCTAGCTTTTAAGACCCCAGATGCCACTCACCTATATGGTGTACAGAAGTCTCTCTTAGCAATATGCTAGTGATGCCTGAGAGCATGGTCCCCAGACCCCTTCCCCTGTAATACTGGGTTAAGATTGGAAGAGTATTCATGTTATGTTGAAGTCCAGTTAAGTTGATCTTCTTTCTAGTGTGTGCTGTCACTGATTCTACCCAACCAAATTTCTATCAACTATCTAATCTGTAGTCAGCTCTCTCCATTCCTCCCTGTCCTCCTTTGCAGCCATCAAAGAGTCTTTTCTTCTGTATATGAGTCTGTTATTAAGCTTTTGTCATAAAGGCCTCACACAATGTTTGTCCTTGTGACTCTGACTACTTTCACCAAACACAATGTATTCCAACTGAAATCAAGTCCTGAGATGCTTTCTAAAATCACCATTGTTTTTTATTGTTGCATAGTGTTCCCTTGAGCATATATACCACAGTCTATTTATCCATTCATCTGTTGTTGGGCATCTGGGTTGATTTCATCTTTTGGCTACTGTGGACTGTGCTGCAATAAAAATGTGTGTACATGTATCTGTTTTTGTGACTGCCCTTGCTTCTATAGGATATATTTCAAGCAGTGGGATTACTGAGTCAAACGGTATGTCTATTTCCAGGTTTTTAAGGAAGAACCAGACTGCTTTCCAAAAAGATTGTACCATTTTATAATCCCACCAAAAGTGTTAGAGAGTTCCAATCTCTCCACAGCCTCTCCAGCCTTTGTTGTTTTGTGTGTTTTGAATCATGCCCAACCTTGCTGGGGTGAGATGATATCTCCTCTTAGTTTTGATTTCAATTTCCTTAAGCTAAGGATAGTGAGCATTTCCACATGTGTTTTTTGGCTGCCTAGATCTCCTCTTTACAGAAGTGTCATCCATCTCCTTCACCCATTGCTTAATCAGATGATTTATCCTGTTGTTATTGATATTTTGTGGTACCTTATAGATTACGAAGATCAGGTGTCCATCTGACATATAGTTGCCAAATATTTTTTCCCATTCTGTAAGTGGTCTTTTAATTCTTCTGGTAAAGTCTTTGGATGAGCGAAAGTGTTTGATTCTGAGTAGTTCCCATTGATATATTTTCCCTTCTGTTCATCGTGCTTTGTCAGATTTTGAAGTCTGTCTACGTTGTGTATTAAAACTTCCATTGTTGATCCTATTTTTTCTTGGATAAGTTTTATCATTTTAGATTTGATATTTAGATATTTTTACAATTTGAGTTGGTTTTTGTACCAGGTGTGACATATGGATCTTGTTTCCAGTTTTTGCAGATGGATATCCAATTTTGCCAGCACCATTTGTTAAAGAGACTGCTTTACCGCAGTTTAAAGTCTAAAGGCCTTTGTTGAATATCAGCTGTTCATAGGAGAATGGTGGCATCTCTGGGGTCTCAACTTCCTTCCATTCATCTGTTGGTCTCTTTTTGTGACAGTACCAGGCTGTTTTCACAACTGTAGCAGTGTAACAGGTTCTAAAGTCAGATAGTGAGAGGCCTCTCAGTGTGTTCTTCTTCAGTAGTGCTTTACCTATCTGGGGCTTCTTCCCTTTCCAAACAAAGCTCATGATTTGTTCCTCTACCTAATAAAAAATGAAACTGGAATTTGTGCTGGGATTTCATTTTACATGCAGATTGCTTTGGGTAAAACAGGAATTTTTACAATGTTAAGTCTTCCTACCCATGAACAAGGTAGGTTTCTCCAATTTTGTAAGTCTTTTTTGGTTTCTTGCAGTAAGGTCTTGTAGCTCTCTCCATATAGGTCACTTATTTCTCTAGTTAGATTTATTCCCAGGTATTTTATCTTATCAGGGTTATAGTAAATGATATTGATTTGGTGATTTCTTCTTTAATAATATCTTTGCTAGTATAAAGGAAGTGCTACTTGGCGGCTAGTATAAAGGAATACTACTGATTTACTTAACTTTTATCTTGTATCCTGATACTTTGCTGAACTCTTCTATCAGTCTGAGTAGTTTACTTATGGATTGTTCAGGATTCTCTGCATACACAATCATGCTTTCTGCAAATAGAGAGATTTTTACTTCTTCTTTGCTAATGAATATGCCCTTTATTTCTTGGTCTTGTCTAATTGCTCTGGCCAGAATTTCTATTACAGTCATCAGAAAATAGGGAGACTTTCAGTTCTTTGCCAATGCAGATGCTCTTTATTTCTTGGTCTTGTCTAATTTCTCAGGCTAGAACTTCTAGTACAATGTTGAATAGGAGAGGTGAGAGTGAACATCCTTGTCTAGTACCCATTCTCAAGTGGAATTCATTCAGTCTCTCTCCTTTCAGGATGATGTTGGCTTTGTATAAATGGCTCTTATTGCATTGAGAAATTTGCTGTCTATTCCTATTTTTCTGAGAGTTTTTAGCACGAGTGGGTGTTGGACTTTGTCAGATGCCTTTTTGCGTCACTTGATAGTATCAGGTGATTCTTATCCTTTATGTTATTTATGTGGTTGATCACAGTAATTGTTTTTCTGATGTTGAACCATCTTTGCATCCCTGATATGAATCCAACTTGGTTATGATGAATTATTTTTTTGATATGTTGTTGAATTCTGTTGGCAATTATTTTGTGAAAGATTTTTGCATCTAGATTCATGAGTGATATTGGTCTATAGTTCTCCTTTTTTGTTGGGTCTTTCCCTGGCTTTGGTATCAGGGTTATGCTGGCTTCATAGAATGAATTTGGGAGTATTTCATCCTTTTCTATACTGTGAAATATTCTCAGTAGTACTGGAGTTAACTCTTCTCTAAAAGCTTGGTAGAATTCTGCAGTGAAGCCATCTGGGTCAAGGGTTTTTTTGCTTGGTAGTTTTTGGATGACTTTTGCAATGTCTTCCCTTGTGATGGGTTCATTAAGCTATTCTGCTTTACTTTGTGATAATTTTGGTATGTGACATGAATCTAGGAATTTGTCTATTTCCTTTAGGTTTTCAAACTTGTTAGAGTACTGTCTTAAGTAATATTCTGCTATGACGTTTTTGATTTCTGTTGGATCTGTTTTGTCAATTCTCATTTCATTTCTTATTTGGGTTATTTGTTTCCTTTCTTGTTTTTTCTTAGAAAGTGTAGCCAACGGTTTGTCAATTTTGTTAATCTTTCCCCAAAAGCAACTTTTGGTCTTTTCAATTTTTTCAACTGTTCTTCTGTTCTCTGATTCCTTTAGTTTTACTCTCATTTTTATGATCTGTTTTCTTCTGGTGCCTAAGGGGTTCTTCTTTTGCTTTCTTGCTACTTCAAGCTGTACAGTTAGTTCTTTGGTTTGTGTTTTCTTTCTTCCTTCCAGATGCATTTGTAGAGATAAACTGACCCCTGAGCACTGCTTTGGCTGTATTCCATAGGTTCTGGTAGGAAGCGTTTTCATTCTCATTTGAACCTATAAATTTCCTTATTTCATCTTTGATTTCTTCTATAACCTATGGCTTTTGGAGCAAGATGTTGTTCAGTTTCCATCAGTCTCAATTTCTATCTATGTTTTAGTCCCAATTTCTATCTGTGTTTTTTCTGCTACTGATTTGGACTTTTATAGCTTTATGGTCTGAGAAGATGCTTTGCAGTAATTCACTGGTATGGATTTTGTTGAGATTTGCCTTATGTCCTAACACATGGTCTATTCTGGAAAATGTTCCATGTACGCTGGAGAAGAAGGTGTAGTTATCTGCTGTTGGATAGCAAGTTCTGTGTATGTTGATGAGGTCTAGTTGGTTAATTGTGGCAATAAGATTTTCTGTGTCTTTACTGAGCTTTTTTCTAGAAGATCTGTCCAGTACCAAGAGTGGAGTGTTGAAATGTCCCATTATTGTTGTGGAATATTCATTCTTCTTTTTTGTTATTACCACAAATTATTCTAATAGCAGCTGTGTTTCCTATTGTTAAGTAATATAATCTATTTGCTGAAATTTGGACAATAGACAAGTATTGAAAAGAATCACTCTACTAATGAGAAATCAACAGTCAGTATTTTATGCACTTACTAATGATCTCTTTGGTGTATGTATACATGTAAGCAGGTGTTTTTTTTTTTGTATTGCAAGGTTCAGACAATACTTTATATATGATACTTCCCCTATGGTGAGGAAGTTATATCATTTCAAATTATTATGCTAATGTAACAATACCACAATGCATATCACTGTATGCCAATTTTGTATATCTTTGATTACTATTTAGAATGATATCAAGTTATGATATCATAAACACAAAGCTATACTAATTTTATGAGTAGTGGTATGTATGCCAAATGTATTTCAGAAACTCAGAGCCCTGCGAAAAATTTAATGTGATTTTTAAACTCATTACTTCTAAAACTTTACATTCTCTAGGAAAAGACTGTGGAAGTTGGGAACTTCTCCAGGTCCTTACTGTATTTTGCTGGACAGCCAGTGTACTCTTCAAAAGAAAATAAAGCTGCATTCTAATCACTAGGAGCTGTCAGGAAGGGAAAAAATAATACAACATGAAAGACATGTGTTTTCATGAAAGAATAGACATCAGCTTATCTTTTACAGTCTAAGGAAAGTGAATCAAGCAAACCCGTGATTTACATTTTTCAGTGCCTTACATTATATTTATAGACAGTCACCAACATTTTGCATATTTGTGGGCAGACACCTCATTGTCAAGATTCAGCGCCAGATTTAGCAGTGGAAAGCTTATTACATTAACCAAAAACAGTTATATAAAGGAAAATTACATCCTCCCCTAAATATTTCTGTCAAAGCATGAAGTGATAGCAGAAAAAACCTAGATCTGACTGTTACTAGTGTGAGGTCCCTTTGTTGATGAACTTATATGTTTCTCAGCATTCACTGTTCTCATTCTTCTCCAAAGTGCATGTAATACAATAATTTCTCTGAATTTCTGACACTTTTCAGCTTCTTTCTATCATGTGTTCTTCTAGTTTAAATATTTGCATTTTATTAACTCCAAAAATGTTTTTTTGTCTACCCAGATCCACAGTTGGTGCTGTCTTTACCCAATTCATCAAAACAGACACAGATGATCAACCTCATTCCTACTTTTCTTCTCCCTACTTTTCTTGCAATTCTACCTACACGCATATCAGCTTTTCCCCAACTCATCTAGACCATTTTCAGTTATTACTTGGATTTCTGAGCTAGCTTCCAAACTAACTTCACCTTTCAACTTTTTTTTTAATTGTGACTAAGTGAAAGCTTATAATCCACGTCAGTTTTGCATACCTGCCTCTCTGCAACTCTATCTGCTTTCCTCATCATCCTTTGACAATACACTTTTTCAGTCTTTACTTCTGGTATCCACTCAACCAATACTCTCTACACTCTCGTCTTCCCCCTATAAAGAAAATACTAGGACAGCCTCATATATGTATTTATTAAATGTTAAAGTACACAGAGCACATATATCCCTCTATGTTCCTAAGTACAGTCCATTCATTGCCTAAAGTTTTGGCTTCAGTGCTGGTTTCAGGTAGCAGCAAGGCTAGGGGCCAAGTTCTCAGGGGACCCTCCAGGCTGCCAGATCATCAGTTCTGGTCTTTATTTTAATAGAGTTCATGATCTGCACAACTTTTTTCCTCATGCTATGTCAGGCACTCTACATAGTGTTCCCTGTCAGTGCTGTCTTTGGTGGTAGCTAGTCACCATCTGATGCTTTTGATCTCATATTGATGTAGTCTCCCCATCATATGGGCCCTTCTGTCTTCTGAGCTCATTTTCGCATGTCTTTGATATTCTCAGTTGTCATCTGTTCCAGGTGGGTTGAGATCAACTGATCTTCCTCGGATTACAGCTTGCTGACTTTTAAGACCCAGATGCCACTCACTGTTACCGAGTGCAGTCTCCACATTTTGCTAAGACTCTCTTAGAAAAAGGCTAGTTACACCTGTTGACATTGATGTCTCCTAAAAACATAGTCCCCAGACTCCGGACCCTGCTACTTTGTCCCTTTAAATGTGGGACTGAATTTAGAAAACATTTTGGTTCATAGTGTAGAGCAGTTATACTGATTTGGCTTCTACTGCATGCAGTCACACCCTTCACTTAACTGAATTTCTGTTGGTTATCTAATCAATGAATAACCTTCTCCTTCTCTCACCACCCCTGTAGCAATCAAAGAGTATTTGCTTCTGTGCATAAGTCCTTATTTAAGTCTTTATAATACTAGTCTCATACAGTACTTGTTCTTTTGCAGCTGACAGATTTCACTCAGCACAATGTCTTCCAGTTTATTCCAGATTGTGAGATGTTTCATAAACTACTCATTGTTCTTTACCACTGCATAGTGTTTCATTATGTATATATATATCATAGTTTGTTTATCCATTCATCTGTTCATGGGCACCTAGGTTGATTCCATCTTTTTACTATTGTATACAGTGCTGCAATAAACATTTGTGGCCATGTATCTGTTCATGTGACAGCCCTTATTTCTGGAGTATATATCCCAAGCAGTGAGATTACTGGGTCATATGATATTTCTATTTTTGTCCTTTTAAGGCACCAAACTACTTTCCACAGAAATTTCACAATTTTACATTCCCACCAGTAGTATAGAAGAGTTCCAGCGTCTCCACAGCCTCTCCAACATTTGTTGTTTTGTGTTTTTTGGATTAGTGCCAACCTTGATGGGGTGACATGGTTTATCACCATAGTTTTGATACTGATTTCTCTAATGGCTAACGATAATGAGAATTTCCTTATGTGTCATTTAGCTGCCTGGATGTCTTTTTTGGTGAAGCATCTGTCCGTTTCCATTGCCCATTGTTTAATTGGGTTATTTATCTTTTCCTTGATGTTTTGCCGTAGCTTGTAGATTATGGAAATACGATGTCAATCAGATACCTACTTGCCAAGGTTTTTTTTTTTTTTTTTTTTTTTTTTTTTTTTGCCTATGCTGTAGGTAGTCTTTTTGCTCTCTTGATAAAAGTCTTTGGATGAACATGTATTTGAGTTTTAGTAGTTCCCATTTGTCTATTTTCTCTTCTGCTGTTTGTGCATTATTAGTAAGATTTCGTAGTCTGTTTAAGCTGTGTATTAGAAGTTTCAGCGTTGTCCCCATTTTTTTCTTCCACAGCTTTATTGTTTTATGTTTGATACTTAGATCTTTTGTCCCTTTTGAGTTAGTTTTTGGATAAGATGTGAGATATGGGTCTTCTTCAGTTTTTTTGCAGACGGACATCTGATTTTGCCAACACCATTTGTTACAGAAACTTTTTTTCTCCAGTTCATGACCTTTAGGTCATAGATGGATGCTGTTAGTTCTGGATTCTCTATTCTATTCCATTGTTCTATGTATCTGTTTTCATACCAGGAACTGGCTGTTTTGACTCCCATGGCAGTGTAATAAGGTCACGTAGTGTGAGGCCTCCCACTGTGTTCTCTTCTTCATTAGTATTTTACTTATTCAGAGTTTCTTCCCTTTCCAAACACAACTGGTGATTTGTTTCTCCATCTCATTAAAAAATGACATCAGAATTTGTATTGGGATTGTATTGTATATATAGATTGCTTTGAATAGAATAGACATTTTTACTGTGTTACAGCTTCCTATCCATGAACAAGGGTAGTTTTTTTTCACTTATGTAAGTCTTTTTTTTTGTTTCTTGCAATAGGGTCTTGTAATTTTCTTTTCATAGATCTCTTACATATCTGGTTAGATTTATTCCTAGGTATTTTTCTTCATAGGGGCTATTGTAAATAGTGTTGATTTGGTGATTTCCTCTTTGATGATCTCTTTGTTGGTGTAAAGGAATCCTACTGATTTATTTGTGTTTATCTTATATCCAAATACTTTGCCAAACTCTTCTATTGATTCCAATAGTTTATTTATGGATTATTTAAAGTTTTCTCTGTATGCAATCATATCATCTGCAAATAGGGATACTTGTTCTTCTTTACTAATTTATACGCTATTTATTTCTTTATCTTGTCTGATTACTCTGGCTAGAACCTCTAGCACAGTGTTGAATAGAAGAAGTGACAGTGGGTATCCATGTGTGTTTCCCATTCTCAGGAGTTCTTTCAGTCTTTTTCCATTCAGGATGATGTTAGCAGTTAGCTTTGTGTATATAACCCTTATTTTGTCAAGAAATTTCCCTTCTATTCTTGTTTTGCTGACAGTTTTTAACATGAATGTGTGTTGGACTTCTAGTCAAATGCTTTCAATGCATTAATTGATTCTTATCTTTTGTTTTATTTATATGGTTGAACACATTGTTTTAAAAAAACGTTGAACCAACCCTGCATCCCTGGTATGAATCCTACTAGCTCATGGTGAATTATAGCTATTATTATTTTTATGTGTTATTAAACTCTATTGGCTAGGATTTTGTTGAAGATTTTTGCATCTATGTTTATGAGAGATATTTGTCTGTAATATTCTTTTTTTGTGGTATCTTTGCTGGGCTTTAGTATCAGGATTATACTGGCTTTATAGAATGAATTTTGGAGTGTTCCTTCTTTTCTATACTGTGAAATAGCTTCAGTAGTATTGGAATTATCTCCTCTCTAAAAGTTTAGTTCAGTTCTCCAGTGAAGCCACCTGGGCCAGGAATTTTTTGATTGGTAGTGTTTTTTTATTATTTTTTAATCTTTTCTTTCATGATGGATTTATTAAGTTGTTCTGCTTTTCTTTGTGATAATTTTGATACTTAATGTGATTCTAGAAATTCGTCCGTTTCCTCTAGGTTTTCAAATCTGTTAGAGTACCATTTTTTGTAGTATTCTGTTATGATACTTTAAATTTTGGTTGGGTCTGTTGTGACATCTGCCATCTCATTTCTTATTTGGGTTGTTTGTTTTGTTTGCTGTTTTTCTTTTTGGAGTTTAGCCAATGGTTTATCAATTTTGTTGATTTTTTTCAAAAAAAGTCTTTTGATTTCTTTAATTCTTTCAACTGTTTTTCTAATCTCTAATTTGTTTAATTCTTCTCTAATTTTCATTTCCTGTTTTCTTCTCGTGCCTGAGGGGATCTTTTGTTGTTCTCTTTCTATTTGTTGAAGTAGAAAGGGCTCTTTGATTTGTACTTGTTTTTCTTTTGGGATGTGTGTGTTTATTGAGATAATTGACCTCTGTGTATTGCTTTTACTGTACCCTATAGATTCTGGTAGGATCTGTTTTGATTCTCACTTGATTCCATACACTTGTTTATTGAATCCTTGATTTCTTCTATAACACATGAATTCTTGAATAAGATGTTATTTGGTTTCCATGAGTTTGAATTTCTACGCATGTTTTTTCTGCTACAGATTTCAACTTTTATGGCATTATGGTCTGAGAGACTGCTTCGCAATAATTCAGTGTTTTGGATTCTTTTGAGACTTGCTTTATGGCCTAATACATGGTATATTCTGGGCAATGTTCCATGTGCATTGGAAAAGAAGGTGTACGTATTTGTCTGTTAGGTGAAAAGTTGTGCATGTGTCTGTGGCATGAGTTGGTTAATTGTTACAATAAGATTTGCTGTTTCTTTATTGAACTTTCTTCTGGATGATATGTCTGTTACTTAAAGTACAATATTGAAGTGTCCTAGTGGTCTATCTCAGTTTTTGTTGTTGCCAATGATTGTTAAATGTGTTTAGATGCTCTGATATTGGACCCATAAATATTTAATATTGTTATATCCTCCTATGTATTGAACTTATAAGCAATAGTGACCATCCTTGTCCACAATTGTGGATTTCACTTTAAAATTTATTTTATCTGAGATTAGTATTACCACTCTTGCTCTTGTTTGCATGTTTTTAACTTGGTACATATTTTTTCATCCTTTGTTCATACCTTTGAGTCCAAGGTGTGTTTCTTTAAAGCAACATATAGACTAATTTTGTTTTTTTTATCCAACCAATTACCGTGTATCTCTTTATTGGTGCATTCAATACATTTGCATTCAGTGTAATTATGGTAGATATGAATTTAATGCTGTCATTTTGATGCCTTTATTTTTGTGTTGAGAATTTCTTGTTCCACTTAATATTTGTTCTGAATTGCTTTATTATTATTACTCTTTGTCTTTTTCAATGTTGATTTTGTATCTGTTGACACGTCTGTGCTATGTTCCTTTTGATGTGTAGTATTGTTAGTTTGCTTTGCAGCTACTCCACTGTTTACCAGTCTTTAACTTCTTTGTATCTCCTTAACTTCCTCTCCATCTGAAAGGTCGGTGAATACATTACCGTATCCCTCTTTATTGCATAATGTTGTCATTATTTACATGCCGAGATCTCTGTTTCCCTAATTTTAATATTTTAGTTTTTTAGTTGAGCTTTATGACTTCCCTAACTAAGCAGGACTCTGGATGCTGTAGCCTGCATCTTGTATACTTAGGTATATATCTGGTATTATTCATTTTGTAATTGAAGAACTTTGGTAGTTCTTATAATGTTTATTTGATTTTTGCAAAGTCTCTAAGTTTCCCTTTAACTGAGAATGTCCTAATTTCACTGTAATATTTGAGAGAAAATTTTGGAAGATACATAGTTGTTGGTTAGAAATCTTGTTTTTTTCCTTTCAAGACTTTGTATGCATAATTCCATTGTATTTGTGCCAACATGGTTGTGGCTGAATAATTGCAGATCAGTCTAACAGACTGTCCTTTCTAAGTTCATTTTGGTTTAAGCCTAGCTGCCTTTAAGAATCTGTCTTTATGTTTTATTTTTTTAAGCTTGGTTATAATACATCTTGATGTCTTTCTTTCGAAATCTAACTTTTGTGGAGTTTGAAGAGCATCTTGAATGGACATCTTTTTGTCTTTCATTATGTCAGGGAAGTTTTCTGTCAGCAACTCTTCAATAATTCTCTTGGTATTTTCTATTATTTCTCTCTGCTCTTGCACTCCAGTTATTCATGAATTGTTCCTCTTGATTGAGTCCCACATAACTCAATAATTCATCATTTTTCTTGATTCTTTTATCTGATTTCCCCTCATAAATGCTGGTGTTGGTTGCTTTATCTTCAGTCTTGCTAATTCTGCATTTCATTTCCTCAATCCTGCTTCTTCAGTTTTCAGTTGAGTTGTCTAATTTTGTAATTTTATTATCAATCTGCTGAATTTCAGATCGTTGCTGTTCTGCAATTCATGTAGCTTTTTGAATTTTTCATTTTGTTCTACTGCACTTCCTCTTATCTCCACCCTAAGATCTAGAAGGAATCTATACATAGTCCTTTTTAATCTACCTCTGATAATTTCAGGAAGACTTTTTCATCTGTGAAGTTTTTGATTCTTTATTCTGGGACATTTCAAGAGCCGTGGTGACCTGTTTCTTTAAATGGGTAAATATTGATTGTTGTCTTACAGCCATCAGAGAGCTATTCAGCTTCTCCAGTCCTTTGCCAGAAGAAGCTATGACATACCTCAGAGACTCTCCTCACCCTGTAACAGCACACTCTTGCACTCTTCCAACATCCACTCAACCAACACTTGTTCCCTCCTCTTGATCCTCCCCACTCCCCTCTAAAAATAAACCAGTAAAACAGCCTCATACATATATTAAACCATAAAGTACACATACAGATTCTTTAGCATTTTTAGTGTTTAAGATCCTATTATCTGCAAACCCATTCACTGCTGTCAAGTCAGTTCTGACTTATAATGACCCTATACCCACTGCCATTGAGTCAATTCTGACTCATAGAGAATAGGGAAATAGAAATACTAATTTTGTACCAATTTGGGTGCTTTTTATTTCTTTATCTTTTGTGATTGCTCTGGCTAGAATCTTCAGCAAAATGTAGAATAAAAGTAATCACAAAAAAGTCATCCTAACCAACTTCCCCTTCTCAAGGGAATACCTTCAGACTCTCCCCAATTAGGCTGACTTGTCTTTGTATGGATGCCCTTTATTACATTGATTAATTTCCCTTCTCCTATTTTGCTGAAAGTTTTTGACTTGACTGGGTGTTAGGCTTTTTTAAATGCCTTTTCTACATCAGTGGAAATAATTAAGTGGTTCTTATCCTTTTTTCACTGATGTGGTTGATTACATTGATTGTTAAATGTCATGCCATCCCTGCATCCATAGTATGAATTCCATTTGGTCATGGTGAATTATTTTTGTTGGATATATTGTTGAATTCTATCAGCTAGAATACTGTTAAGGATTGTTAGATGTAAGTTCATGAAAGATATTGGTCTGTAATTTTTTTTAATTTTGGTGCCTTAACCTGTTTTTAGTATCAGGGCTATGCTGGCTTCATAGCATGAGTCTGGGAGTATTTCATCCTTTTAATGCTTTGAAACACCTTTAGTAATAATGGTGTTAACTTTTCTCTGGAAGTGTGGTAGAGTTGTCCAGTGAAGCCAACAGGGCCAGATCTATTTTGTACTGGAAATTTTTAAATTCCATTTTCAATCTTTTCTGTTTTTATGGGTTTATTTGGTTTTTCTTCCTCTATTTGTGATAGCTTGTGTAGGCAGCGTGTGTTTTTAGAAATTTGTCCATTTTGCATTGCACACCTGAAGGTGTTACAGGACAGTTTTTCATAGTATTCTATTATGACTATTTAAATTTCATTTGGATGTATTGTAATGTTGCCCATTTCATTTTCGTGTGTGTGCTATTTGCTTACTTTCCTGTTTTCCTTTCATCATTTTTTTCCGAAGTTTGTCTATTTTGCTGATCTTTTCAAACAACCAGCTTTTGATCTTTTAACTCTTTAAGTCATTTTTCTGTTCTCTAATTCGCATAGTTCTGTTCTAATTTTTATTATTTGTTTTCTTCTGGTGACTGACATCTTCTTTTCCTGCTCTGTTTCTACTTGTTCAAGTTGTGTTTTTAGTGCTGTGATTGGGGCTAAACAATGTTATTGTTGTTAGGTGCCATCAAGTTGATTCTGACTCATAGTGGCACTACATACAACAGAATGAAACTATGCCCAGTCTTGTGCCATGCCCACAATCGTTTTTATGCCTGTTGTTACAACCCCTGTGTCAATCCATCTCATGGAGTGTTTACCACTTTTTCACTGACCCTCCACTCTACCAGTTGAAAAACGAGCACAGTGTTTTGCTGTCTTCCAAAGGTCCTTTTGGGATGTGCTTTCCCTGTTATTTATTTCTTTGAATGGCTTGATTCCATGCTTGGTTTCTTCTATGATATAAGTTTTGAGCAAGGTGCTGTTGAGTTTCCATGTATTTGATTTTATTTCCCTTGCTTTTTGTGTTAATGGTATCTATTTTTATAGCTTTGTGGTCTGAAAAGATGCTTTGCAATATTTCAGTGCTTTAGTTTTTTTAAGGCTTATGGCATGGTCTAATATGTGGTCTATTCTGGAGAATGTTATGTGTGTGTTGCAAAAGAGGATATACTGGTTGCTGTTGGACTAAGTGTTCTGCATATGTGTATGAGGTCAAGTTGGTTGATTGTGGCACTTGCATATTTTTTCTTCAAATTTCTAATATTGGATATATTTTATTGTGATTAAGTGAAAGTATACAGTCCAAATTCATTTTGCATGCCCTCCTGTCTACAGCTCCTCTGCTCTCCCTGCCACATGACAGCACATTCACTCCTCCTTTTCGTTTCATACTTGTTATGTCCTCTTAACAAGATCCTGCCTCCTCCTCTCCATCCTTATCTCTCCCATCTAGAAAGAGACCAAAAGGACAGTCTCCTATAAATGCATAGAACCATAAAGTACACCCACCATATGGTCATGTATTCCCAAGTCTAGTCCATTTTTGTCCAAAGAGTTGACCTCAGTAGTGTTTTCTAGACCAGGACAACAGCAGGTCTAGGGCCCACGCTCCCCAGGCAACCCTCAGGCCATTGAACCATTAACTGTGTTTTTTTAGTGGAGTACTTGAGCTATACACCTGTTTTTCTCATGTTACCACAGGGACTCAACAATGTGTGCTCTCTTACAATGTTTTGCGACGGTGGTGGGGCACCATCTGGTTCTTTTGGTCACGTGTTAATACAGTCTCCTATTTACATTGGTCTTTCTGTCCTTAGGCTTTTTTCCTCGTGTCTTTCGTGTTTTTGATGATCATTTCTTCTGGCTGAGTTAGGACCATTTGGTGTAACTCAGAAGGAAGTTTGCTGACTTTTAAGATCCCAGACACCACTCACCAGTATGGGAGGCAGAAGGCTCTCTGAGCAACAGTCTAATTGTGATAATTGACCTCAGTGTGCCCTAACACAATGGTTCCCAGAACTCGTCCCAGCTACTCTATCCTTGCAATGTTGAGTTGAGACTAGAAGAGCTTTGAGTTTATAGTGAAGTCGAGGTAAATTGATGTACTTCTTACTGTGTGCTGTCACTGCTTTCATCTAATCAAATTTCTATTAACTATCTAATCTATCACCAACCCTTTACCCCCATCCCTGCCCTTGTAGCCATCACAGAGTCTTTTCTTCTGTGTATAAGTCTATTTTTAAGTCCTTGTCACAGGGGTCTCCTACACTATGTGTCCTTTTGCCACTGACTGATTCCCTGCAGCATGTCTTCCAGTTGAAACCAAGTTATGAGAAGTTTCTTAAAATCATCCTTGTATTTCTATCATTGCATAGTGTTCCATTGAGTATGTGTACAATAGTTTGTTTATTCATTCATCTTTTGATGGGCTTCTATGTTGCTTCCATCTTTTTGCTATTGCAGACTATGTTGCAATCAACATTAGTGTGCATGTGTTTGTTCATGTGGCAGCCTTTCTTTCTGTAGGATAAATTCTGAGCAGTGAAATTACTGAATCAGTGTTATATCTATTTCCAGCTTTTTAAGGAAGCACTAGACTGCTATCCAAAGAAGGTGTACCATTTTACAATCCCATCAGCAGTGAAGGAGAGTTCTGGTCTTCCCATAGACTTTCCAGCATTTGTTGTTTTATACCTTTTGGATTATTGCCAACCATGCAGGGGTGAGATATATCTCATTGTACTTTTGATCTAGATTTCTTTAATAGCTTTTGATCATGAGCATTTCCTCACTTGTCTTTTGGCTGCTGGGGTGTCTTTTTTGGTGAAGTATATCTCCTTTACTCATGGCTTAATTGGGTTATTTACCTTTTTTTGTTGATATTTTGCAGTACCTTTTGGATTATGGAGACCATATGTCTATCCAACATGTAGTTGCCAAATAGTTTTCCCTGTTCTGTAGGTGATAAAGTCTTTGGATGAACAAAAGTGTTTGATTCTTAGTAGTTCCCATTTATCTATTTTTTGTTGATTGTGCTTTGTCAGAGTTTGAAGTCTGCCTAAGCTGTATATTAGAACATCTGTTGTTGACCATAATTTTTCTGATATGATCTTTATCATTTGGGGTTTGATATTTAGGTCTTTGATCCATTTTGAGTTGGTTTTTGTGTAAAGTGTGAGATATGGGCCGGATCCGGATCCGACTCGATGGCACTTGGCTGGCTTCAATTTTTTACAGATGGACATCCAGTTTTGCCAGCACCATTTGTTCAAGAAACTGTTTTTCCTCCAGTTTACAGTCTTAAGGCCTTTGTTGAATATTAACTGCTCATAAGAGTATGATGGCATCTCTGAGGTCTCATCTCTGTTCCATTGGTCTATATGTCTCTTTTTATACCATTACCAAGCTGTTTCAACTACTTTGGCAGTGTAATAGGCATATTGTTGGGTAGTGTGAGGCCTCCTACTGTGTTCTTCTTCTTCAGTAGTGCTTTACTTATTCAGCGTTTCTTCCCTTTCCAAACAAAGTTGGCGATTTGTTTCTCTATCTCATTAAAAAAATAAATAAAACACTGGAATTTGTATTGGGTTTGCATTATACATGTAGATCGCTTTGGGTAAAATAGACATTTTTACAACATTAAGTCTTCCTATCTATGAACGGGGTAGGTTTCTCCATTTCTATAAGTCTCTCTTAGTTTCTTGCAGCAAGGTCTTGTAGTTCTCTTTGTATAGGTCTCTTATTTCTCTGGTTAGATTTATTTCTAGGTATTTAATCTTCCTGGTAGCTGTAGTAAATGCTGTTGATTTGGTGATTTCTCTTTTAATGATCTCTTTGTTGGTATGTCAGAATATGTTTATCTTATATTCTGATACTCTGCTGAACTCTTGTATTAGTTTGAGTAGTTTACTTATATATTCTTTTTTTTTTATTATGACTGAGTGAAAATGTACATTCTTGTATAAATTTACATGCCCACCTATATGCAGCTTCCACTGCTCTCCCTGTCTGGTGACAGCACACTCTTCCTCTGTGCTGCATACATGTCTCATCCTTTCAACAGTCTCCTTTCCCCTCTTCTCCACCTACTCTCCTTCCTCCAGCCAGAGGTCAACAGGATGATATCCTATAGATGCATAGAACCATAAAGTGCGTCCAATATGTGGTCACTCTGCATTGCCAAGTCCAGTCCATTTGTGTCTGATTACTTATGTATTCTTTAGGATTCTCTGCATATACAATCATCTACAAATAGGGAAATTTTTACTTCTTTGCTACTGTGGATGCCTTTTATTTCTTTGTCTTGTCTGACTGCTCTGGCCAGGACTTCGAGTACAATGTCAAATAAGAAACGTGAGACTGAGCATTCTTGTCTACTTTCTATTCTCAATGGGAATTATTTTAGTCTCTCTCCATTCAGGATGACATAGGCAATTGGCTTTGCATAGATGGCCCTTATTGCATTGAGTAATTGTCCTTCTTTTGGTATTTTGCTGAGAATTTTTAGTATGAACCAGTGTTGAACATTATCAAATGTCTTTTCTGCATAAACTGAGAAAATCAGGTGATTCTTGTCTTTTGTGTTGTTTACATGGTTAATCACATTATTTGTTTTTCTGATGTTGAACCAATCTTGCATCCCAGGTATGAATCCAGCTAAGTCATGATAAATTATATTTTTGATATGATGTTGACTTTCACTAGCAAGGATTTTGTTGAAGACTTTTGCATCTAGGTTCATGAATGATATTGGTCTGTAGCTCTCCTTTCTTGTGGAACCTTTCCCTGGCTTTATTAGCAGGGTTATGCTTCGTAGGATGAATTTGGGAGCATTCCATCCTTACTATGCTCTGAAACAGTCTCAGTAGTATTGGAGTTAACTCTTCTCTAAAAGCTTGGTAGAATTCTGCAGTGAAGCTGTCTGGGCAGGGCCTTTTTTGGTTGGTAGTGTTTGGGTGACTTTTCCAATCTCTTTCTTGTGATGGGTTTATTAAGTTTTTCTACTTCTTGTGATAATTGTGGTAGGTGATGTGAATCTAGGAATTTGTTCATTTCCTCTAGGTTTTCAAATATATTAGAGTACAGTCTTTCATAGTATTCTGTTATGATAGTTTGATTTCCATTGGATCTGTTGTGATATCTCCCACCTCATTTCATATTCAGGTTATTTTTTTCCTTCCCTGTTTATCTTTAATAATTTTTTTTTTATGGTTGAATGAAAATGTACATTCCCACATAAATTTTCAGGCTCACCTATATACAGCTTCCACTGCTCTCCCTACATGTTGAAAGGACACTTTTCCTCTCTGCTCCACACGTGTCCCTGCTCCCAACAGTCTCCTATCTTCTTCTCTCCACCCATTCCCTTTCCTCTGGTGTGAAGTCAACAGGATGACATCCTGTGTATGTCTAGAACCATAAAGTGCCCACACAATATGGTCACTCTGCATCACAAAATCCAATCCACTGCTGTCTGAAAAGTTGACCTTCATTATGATTTATGGACAGGGGAAGCATCAGGGACAGAGGCCATGCTCCCAGGGGAATCCCAACGTTCCTGGACCATCAATTGTAGTCTTTTAGTGGAGACCTTAGGGGGGTGTACCCCTATTTATACTTGTGTTGCCAGTGAGATTCAACTTTGTGACCTTCATAGTGGCTATTACTGGTGGTGGCTGGGCACCATCTGGTCCTTCTGATCAAAAGTTGATGTAGACATCTACTCATGTGGATCTCTCTGTCTTCTGGATTCTCTTTCTCTCATGTCATTATGGACCTTTGTGATCATCCATTCTTGCTAAGTTGGGACCATTTGCTGTACCCTCAGATGGCAGCCTGACAGCTTTTAAGACCCAGACGCCACTTACCAACGTGGGGTGCAGAGTTCTCATTAGCAAAATGCTAGTTGTGAAAATTGGCCTCAATTTCCCCTAAAAATATGGTCCCTGGCCTCCTGCCCCAGCTACTCTGTCCTTGCAATGTTGGGTTAAGATGAGAAGAGTACACAAGTTGTGTCGAAGTCCCGTTAATATTGATCTTCTTACTAATGTGTGCTATCCTCAATTTCACCCAACCAAATTTCTAACAACTATCTCACTTGGCTGGCTTGGTATCTAAAATAATCCCTCACTCCTCGCCCTCCGCCCTCCCTACCCCTGCAGCCATCAAAGAGTCTGTTCTGTTATGCATGAGTCTGCTTTTAAGTTCTTACTGCAGGGGTCTCATACAATCCTTTTGTCATTGACTACTTTCACTCAACATGATGCCCTCCAGTTGAAACCAGGTTAAGAGATGTTTCCTGCTATCATCGTTATTCTTTATGATTGCATGGTGTTCCATTGAGTGTATATACCATAGTTTACCTATCCATTCTTCTGTTGTTGGGCATTCGGGTTGATTCCGTCTTTTTGCTATTGTGGACTGTGCTGCAATGAACATTTGTGTGCATGTATCCGTTGGTGTGAATGGCCTTGATTCTGTAGGATATATTCCAAGCAGTGGAATTACTGGGTCAAATGGTATGTCTATACCCATTATTTTAAGGGAGTGCCAGATTGCTTTTCAAAGAGGTTGTACCATTTTGCAATCCCACCAACAGTGTAGGAGAGTTCCAATCTCTCCACATTCTCTCCAGCACTTTGTGTTTTTTGGATCATGGCCAACCTTGTTGGGGTGAGATGGTATCTCATTGTAGATTTGATTTTAATTTCTTTAGTAGCTACTGATCGTGAGCATGTTAGCATGCGTTTTTTGGCTGCCTAGATCTGCTTTTTAGAGAAGTGTCTGTCCATCTCCTTTGCCCATTGCTTAGTTGAATGATTTATCTTTTTCTTATTGATATTTTGTAATATCTTATACATTATGGAAATCAGGCATTGGTCTGCCATAGAGTTGCCAAATATTATTCCCCATTCTGTAGGTGGCCTTTTAATTAATTCTATTAATAAAATATTTAGATGAGCAAAAGTGATTGTTTGTAGTTCCCATTTATCTATTTTCTCTTCTATTGTTTATGGTTTGTTTGACAAATTTTGAATTCTTTCTGCATTCTGTATTAAACCTTCCATTGTTCTTTCTATTTTTCTTGGATGAGCTTTATCATTTTAGATTTGATATTTAGGTATTTTATCCAATTTGAGTTGGTTTTTGTATAAGGTGTAAGATATTGGTCTTGTTTTAATTTAGTGTTCAGTGCTGCCATTGTGATTTGTTTATTTTTGTGGTGATGTTTTCTCTGTTGTTCTCATTAATCTATTCTATGGCCTTCTTTATTGTGTTTTACAGCTGCCTTTATGATCCTGCTTAATAAACTATATAGAAACCCAATTTTGATTGCTACCAGTCTTCTCAGCTTCCTCTTCATCAGGAAGGGCTATAACGACTGTAGTACATCCCCTTTTTGATATGATGATATGGTAGTTTTACATGATAACATCACTAGATCGTTTCTTCACTATTATCGCTTTAATTGTGTTTGGAGCTTCCCTAACTGAGTAGGATTCTGGATAATGTGTCCTTGTAAACTACAAAATTAGCAGTTTCATTCTTCCAAGCCAAGAGATTCTTTCAGTATTTCTCATAGCTTTGGTTTGGTTTTTCCAAAGTCTCTGAGTTTCTGCTTATCTGTGATGGTCTTAGTTTCATTTTCATCTTTGAAAGACAGTTTTGCAGGACATATACTTCTTGTTTGGAAATTCTTCTCCTTCAAGGTTTTGAATGTGTCGTGCCTCTGTCTCCATGTTAGCATCATCTCTGCTGTGAAATCCAATGAAAACTTACAGAGTTTCCCTCTGAATGTTAGTTTTGCTTTGAGTCTTGCTGTCTTTAAGTGTTTCTGCTTATGTTTCATTTTGTTGAGCTTGATTATAATATGTCTTGGAGTCTTCCTATGGAGATCTATATCGAGTGGTGTTTGATATGTTTCTTGGATATCTATTCTATTCTTTCATAATTTCTGGGAAGTTTTCTGTCTACAGCTCAGCCACAATACTGTCTATGTCCTCTGGTGTCTTGCCCTGTTCAGGAACTCCAATCAATCGTAAATTGTTCTTCTTAATAGAGTCCCACATGCTTCTTAGTCCTTCTTCATTTTTCTTGTTTCTTTTTTTTCTGATTTTTCCTCATAAATGTTGGAGTTAGCAGCTGTGTCTTCCAAATCAGAAAGTCTCTTTTCTATTTGTTCCATTCTATTTTCTTGGCTTTAAATGGAAGTTTCTATGTCTTTGATTTTGTTCTTGATCTTTTGGATTTCAGAGTACTGATGTTCCATCAGATCAAACAGATTGCTTTATTTTTCATTTTGCTCTGCTGCATTTTTGTAAGGTCTGGGAGGGTTCGCTATATAATCCTTTTGTATTCACCTTCTAACAGTTTCAGAAAAGCTTCTTTGGGAAGTTCTGTGGTCGTTTCTTTTGGGGCCTTCTGATGCCATGGTTGATTTCCAGGTTATCATCTTCTCCAACATTTGTTGCTTTTTGGGCTGCATGTGGGTCAGTTGAGGCTGGGAGAAATGCTGCAGTCTGTGCAAGCCTTGCTTGCCTAGAGTGGGTTCAGTGAAGGAGAGGAAGTTTTGCATTGAGTGGTACGAAGTCCAAATTAACAGCCCTGTGCTCCATTCCAGGTCTCCCTAGGTGTCCAGAAGGCTCTGTTTAATTGTCATTTCAGGTCTTGGTTTACAGAGGCATTTAGGGAGACATGGGTTTAGTCTGCCATCTTGACTCCACCCCTTATCTTTAATAATGTTAACCAATAGTTTGTCAGTTTTGTTGGTCTTTTCAAAAAACGAGATTTTAGTCTTACGATTTTTTCAATTGTTCTGTTCTGTAATCCATTTATTTCTGCTTTAATCTTTGCCATCTGTTTTCCTCAGTGCCTGAAGGATTCCTCTGTTGTTCTCTACTTGTTCTAGTTGTAGGATTCATTCTTTGGTTTGGGCCCTTTCTTCATCTTGCATGTGTGCATTTATAGAGATAAATTGACCTCTGAGCACTGTTTTGGCTCTATACCATAGGTTGTGGTAGGATGTGTTTTCATTCTCATTTGATCCTATAAATTGCTTTATTTTGTCTTTGGTTTCTTCTATAATCCATGGATTTTAGAGCAAAATGTTGTTCAGTTTCAGTGAGGATGAATTTCTACCTATTTTTTTTTTTTCTGTTATTGATTTCATCTTTTGTGGCTTTATGGTCCAAGAAGATGTTTGCAGTACTTCAATGGTTTGGATTTTGTTGAGACTTGCTTTATGTCCTAACACATGGTCTATCCTGGAAAATGTTCCATGTGCATTGGCAAATAAGGTGTACTTATTTATTGATGGGTAAAAAGTTCTTTATATGTCAATAAAGGCTAGTTGGTTAATTGTCACAGTAAGATCTTCTGTATCTTGAATGAGCTTCCTTCTGGACGATCTGTCCATAACTGAAAGTGTAATATTGAAGTCTCACACTATTATTGTGGAGTGATCCATCTGCTTTTTCAATGTAGTCAGTGTTTGATCAGTGTATTTAGATGCTATGGTATTGGGTGAATAAATATTTGATATTGTTAAGTCTTTCTTATGTATTCAGTCTTTCAGCAATAGATAGTGACCATCCTTGTCTATGATGATAGAACTTACATTAAGTCTTTTTTACCTGAGATTAATATTGCCATTCCTGCTCTTCTTTGTATGTTCTTGGCTTGGTATATATTTTTCCATCCTTTGATTTTGAATTTGTTCATATGTTTCAGTCCTAAGTATGTTTCTTGTAAGCAACATATAGACAGGCCATGTCTTTTGATCAATGATGTCAGTTGTCTCTTTATGGGAGTGTTCAGGCCATTTACATTCAGTGTAATTATTGACAGATATGTGATGTGTTTAGTTCTGTCACTTTGATGCCTTTATTTTATGTTGTTGATATTTTATATGTTTTTCAAATATTCTTTTCTGGGTCATTCTTCTTTACGGGTTGACTTTTCATCTTTTTCAGGATTGGTTTTGTGTTTGTTGAAACTCCTATATTATGCTTCTTTTTTTTTATATGTAGTATTGTTATTTTGCTTTGTGGCTACCCCTATGATCTTTCCTACTAATCTAAGTTTAAACCAGACTTTAACATCTGCATGTCTTTTTAATTTCCTCTCCATCTGGAAGGGTCATACTTACTGTAATATAGCCCTCTTTTTAGTGTGGTGACATCATAGTTTTTGTGTTATTATCACTGGTTCTCTACTTTTAAAAAATTAGTTTTGGTTGAGTTTATTGACTTTCCTGAATAGGATTCTGTATGCTGTGTCGTACATTACCTAGAGCATACACTTAATGTTTTTGCTTTTTAAGAAAGGAATTTCTTTCAGTATACCTGCAAATATCTTAACTTCACTGTCATAACTGAGAGAAAAATTTTCACGTTGTATAATTCTTGGCTGAAAGTTTTCCTTCTTCAAGGCTTTGAATATACCATCCCACTGTTTTCTTACCAACATCATTTCTGCTAAGTCAGACAAAAGACTAAAGGACTTCCCTCTGAATGTTAGCTTTGCTTTGAGCCTCAGTGCCTTTAAGCCAAGCCAAGGCCAAGTGCCGGCCTCTCCTTATGTCTCATATTGAGTTTGATTATAATACATCTTTGGCATCTTTCTTTTAGGAACTTGTTTGATGTGCTTGATAAGTGTCTTGGATATCTGTATTCGCTTCTTTCGTGCTATCAGCAAACTTTTCTGTCTGCAACTCTACAGCAATGCTGTCTGTATTTTCATCTCTCCCTCTCTGTTCAGGAACTCCAATTATTCATAGATTATTCCTCTTAATAGAATCTCCCATGTTTCTTAATGCTTCTTAATTTTTTTCTTTTCTCTGATTTCTCTCCATAAATGCTGGTGTCATTAGCTCTGTCCTCAAAATTAGTAGGTCTGACTTCCATCTCCTCAATTGTGCTCTTTTGACTTTGGTTTGAAATGTCTAATTCTGTAATTTTGTTATTGATCTGACAGATTTCAGATCATTGCTGTTCTATCAATTCAAATTGCTTACTTATTTTTTTAAATTTTTTTTATTTTGTTGTACTGCATTTTGTTTAATCTCTAGGAGGGCTCTGTTTACAATTGTTTTGTACTCTACCTTTGATAGTTCAGAAAGGCTTCTTCTGGGAAGTTTTTTGATTCTTTATTTTGGTAGTTTTCCAGAGTCATGATGGACTGATGCTTTAAATGGTTAGTTATGTAGTGTTGTCTGCGTGCCATGTACAGGCTGTTTGACTTTTCTAGTGTTATCTTAACAGAAACTGAGGCATATTTCTAAGAGGGGAGTTGATCATTAGCCGTCTCTATGTACTATATTGGCTGGACCCAGGTGAACTCTCTGAGGTGGCAGGCTCTGCTTCCTGGCTGGCAAAGATGGCTCCTTTCTTACACAGTTACTAGGGGGCTGTCAGATGACCCTATGTTGTAGATCAGTGAATGGTAGAGGATAGGCTGCTGGGCCTTTAAGCAGTCAGTTCTCCAGGTGGTCTTATTTCTAAGGGTACATTACTTTTGAGTGGAGAGCTGTCCAACAGTTGCCAAAAACAGTCAGGTCCTCAGATATGGCAGTCCCAACCTTTGAGCTGACAACAGTAGTATCTCATAGGCCATCCCCAGATGCTATGATGTGGTTCAAAGCAGGCAGATGTTAGGGCTTCCTGCCATCCTCTGCCAGTCCCCACCCATAAATGTAGTCATGTATTGTCTCAAATGCCTCTTTTCTGCTGGAGAAGCACTTGCCATATGTTCTGCTACTCTCCTTAACAATCAGCCCCAGTTAAGTTCCTGATTAGGTGACTCTGCCACCCAGCCATCCAATAGAGTGTCCTGGTCAAGCTTTCCTTCCTGCCATAAAACAGCAGAGCCTATGGGGAAGCTCAGAAAAGATTCAGTGGCTGGGCAGTGGTACTCTCAGTCAGCAGCTGGACTCTCAATGTGTGGCTATCCCAGGTACATTCTCCTTGTTGCACTATATGCTGTATACTTAAGTGTCCCGTTTTGGCATATTTACCATTTCTTTCCCAGTCCTCACCAGGATAACAAAGAAGGCATCAGTACCCACCACCCTCTGAAACAGTGAATCAGCAGCAGTGGGACTCAGTGGCTACTGGCTTATCTTTGAGAGGGGTAGTTTAGTCTGTCACAGGTGCCTAGTCAAATCGACAACACTGTGCCAGATCCTAGGACTCCCTGGATGTTTATACTGCACCATTCATTTATCATTCCAGGCCATAGTTCTCAGAGGGAATTGAAGAGACATCTATGTAGTCCTCCAGCGTGGCCCCACCTCTGCTACATTTTTTTAGTACTTCTTTTTTTGTTATAATATTATATTGTCATCTTCTACATATTGACCCCTCTGTTTCCCTACTTTCAATGTTTTAGCTTTAAATTATTTTTATAATTGCCCTATCAGTACTGATATTTTTTTCCTTTGCCCTGCATTCTAGTCTTGGGCCCTAGGGTCGCCATGAGTGGGATCCGACTTGATGGCACTTGGCTGGCTGGCTTTGTAGATTATCTTTTGTTTATCCTTGCCAAGCCAAGTGCTGTCGAATCCTTAGCCACTTTTAAAATTGTTCTCTTTTCTTCAGTTTAAGTAAGTCTGATGATAGTACATCTTGATGTCTTTCTCTTGGGATGTACCTTGTGTAGAGTTCAATGAACATATTGTGTAGATATCCTCTCATCTCTCATAATATCAGGGAATTTTTCTGTGGGCAAATGTTCAACAGTTCTCTCTGCCTTTTCTGTTTCCCCCCTTTTTTCACACTCCAATCACTCATAAGTTTTTCCTGTTGATGGAAAGCCACGTAACTCTTAGTGTCTCTTCATTTTCAAAATACTTTTATCTGATTTTTCCTCAAATACATTGGTCTCAAGTTGCTTTATCTTCAGTCTTACTAATTCTGACCTCCATTGCATCAATTCTGCTCCTTTGATTTTTCTATTATGTTTTCTTATTCTGAAATTTTATTATTAATCTGCTATACTTCTAATTACTTTGCAGCCTGTTCAGTTTGTCATTATGCTGTGCTGCATTTTGCCAGATTTCCTTTCTGATGCCTTTAAGAACTCTAAGCATTAATTTTTTGTATTCCACCTCCAATAATTTCAATGAGTTCTCTTCATCCAGAAAATTTCTTATAGTTTTTTTCAGCTTTCTGAAGCCATTATAATCTCTCTTTACATCATTTGATGTTGACTGTTTTCTCTGAGGATCAATAAGTTGTGTTTATTTGTGTTTGTTTGCCATCTTCTAGTTTCTTGTTTTGAAATGTCCATATAGGTTGGTTGTGTTAGCTGGTTTAATTATTGGTGCCTTAGAGTTTCTAATGTCTTGTCATTGGGTGGTTAAAAGTGTTATTAGGCATGTGGAAACCACCATCTTTATATTTTTTTGGTATGTTTTCAGCTCAGGTACCTAGATAGTGAGTGAGTTAATGTGTGGTACATATTCTTCCCTACAAGTCTAGATGGGTAGGAATGATTGATGTCACCAGCAACTGTCTTACACACACTAAGAAAAGAAGGGGTCTGGCAGCCTTTCATGGATGTCAGTGAGGAAGACTTTTCCCTGTTCCTTAGAGCTGGTAGACAGACTGCTTTTGCTGCAGGATGATGAGCATACTGGATGATGTATATAGTTCTTAGAGAATTAAAGATTTCTGGACCACTTATGCTTGTGTCTAGACAGACAACCTCTTTCTGCCCTGAGCTTCCCCATTTCTTAAACTGTTCTCTCTTCAATTCTAGGGCAATTGTTCAGGTCATACCTAAGGGGTCCTACTTCTGGGTCAGGTAACACATCAGAATACGGAGCTCAGTGCAGTGTAGAGAAGGGAGGGGTCAGTGTTGGCAAAAGTGTGAGGTTTAACCTGAAGAAAAATTTCATGGTCATTAGCTATTGAAGAAATTCAAATCAAACCTACAATGAGATGCCATCTTACTCCAACAAGGTTGGCCATGATCCAAAAAAAAAACAAAAAACAAACAAACAAAAAAAAAAATCAGCAAACGCTGGAGAAGCTGTGGAAAAATTGGAACTCTTGTACACTGTTGGTTTGATTGCAAAATGGGTATCCTCCTTGGAAAGCAATCTGGCACTTCCTTAGAAAGCTGGATCTAGGTATACCATTTGACCCAGTAATTCCACTGCTTGGAATGTATGCTACAGGATCAAGGCCATTCACAGCTGGTACATGCACATGAATGTTTATTGCAGCACAGTCCACGATAGCAAAAAGATGGAATCAACCCAGATGCCCAAATAGAAGAGAACGGATAGGTAAATTATGGTATATGTACTCAGTGGAACACTATGTGGTGATAAAGAACAATGACGATTTTAGGAAACATCTCATAACCTGGTTTCCACTGGAGGATATTACTTTGAGTGAAAGTAGTCAGCAACAAAAGGACAAATGTTGTATGAGACCACTACAATACGAACTTAAAAACAGACTCGTCCATAGAAGAAAAGACTCTTTGATGGCTACAAGAATGGAGAGGGAGGGAAGAGGGTGTTGAGTCTACGTTAGAAAGTTCATAGAAATTTCATTGGGTGAAATCACTGACAGCGCACATTAGAAAGACAATCAGTTTGAACTGGACTTCAACATGACATGATCACTCCTCTCATCTTAACCCAATATTGTAAGGACAGAGTAGCTGTGGTGGGGGGGGGGGGGTGTGCAGGGACCGTACTCTCAGGAGAAACTGAGGCCAATGGACACAACTAGCATTTTACTAAGACAGCCCTCTGTACCCCACACTCGTGATTGGCATCTGGGGTCTTATAATCAATCTGTCAAGCTGCCATATGAGCGTACAGCAGATGGTGCCAACTTAGCATGAATGGATGATCACCAAGAACCAAAATGACATGGTGGAAAGAGAACCCAGAAGACAGAGAGACTCATGTGAGTGGGTGACTACATCGACTTGTGACCAGAAGAACCAGACGGTGCCCAGCCACCATCAGTGATAGGGGTAATGGAGCTCACAAACTGAGTCTCACTGGCAACATAAGAACAAAAAAGGGTGCATTCTGAGATCTCCACTAAAAGACCACAGTTGATGGATCAGGAGCCTTGGGGTTCCCCTGGGAGTATGGCCCCTGACCTTGATGCTGTCCTTGTCAGTAAATCATAATTGAGATCAACTCTTTGGACAGGACTGGATTGGACTTGGTGACACAAAGTGACCATATCATGGGTTCACTATATGGTTCTATGCCTCTATAGGATGTCATCCTGCTGATCTCTTACTGGAGGTGGTGGAGAGGCTGGAGAGGAGGTGACAGGAGATGGTTAGGAGGATATGACATGTACAGAATGGAGAAGAAGAGTGTGCTGTCACTGGACAGGGAGAGAAGTGGGAGCTGCACATAGGTAGGAATCCAAATTTATATTTTCGCTCAGTCATAGTAAATAAATAATAAATAAAATAAAGTGTCCATATATGCACAATATTTCATACTTTGTTTTATTCATATGTATGTCTATCCTTATATTTAAATTACTACAGACGGATGTTGTGCTGTAGTAGAGCATTGGTAGCACAGTATTTAACAGCCTGGCTGTTAACCAAATTTGGAAGTTCAAATCCACCACCCACTCCTTGGCAACCCTAAGGGACAATTCTGTTTTATTATATTAGGTATCTATTAGCCTGAATGTACTAAACAGAAATAGATTTCACTGGTTTGATTAACATCTGGTAGCACTTGGCTTGGCTTGGCTTAGTCCAAACTCTCTCTCTTTGACTTCAATCTTTATTTTCAAATTGGTTTTGACAGTTTTACACTTTAATTGTGTAGTTCACTAACACCAAAAAAATCCATTGCTTTTGAGTCAAGTAATACTCACAGGAACACAATAGAACAGACTAAAGCTGCCCCATAGAGTTTCCAAGGAGCACTTAGTATATTCAAACTTCCAAACTTTTGGTTAATAGTAGTAGTACTTAGCCATTATGTCACCAGAGTTTCTGTAGGCTTTCCTAGTCTAATAATCTAGACATATGAAAACATTGTCTTGAGTTTTTAAAGTACATTTTGTATTTTTTGAAACTCAGTATTTTTGTACATACTTCTACTCTAATTACAGTTTTTAAACATTTTCAGAGATTTTGTCTTATGCTTATGGTTCTTCTGACAACCAGTAATATTTTCATATTTATTTTTATTATGAAAAATTTATTTTATTCCCTTGATAACTATATTTTTAAATTTCTATAACTTCCATTTGAAATTTTTATTAAAAATGCATTTTATGACTTGTATTTTCTCATAATTTTCACATTTTTGTGTATCACTTTTACAATTTAGTGAAGTTTTATGCTTTTCTCTATCTCAATGATTTGATTTGAAATGTTAGTTTAGAAAGTTTTATGTATCTTTTGTCCAAGCACAGAGTTTGCAGAGGGTAAGACTTTTCATCTTACCTGGCTTCGTTTTGTTCAAGAGTGACTGCTCTTCGATGAGTCATTCTCTGTAAAAAACACTTTATTTTTCCCACTCCACCTCCAAGTATCTGATTAGTAAAGTTTATTAAAATAAATTTTGGCAATTGCTTGTGTATCAATTTTGTTTCTTGAGTCTTAAAATGCATCTAAGTAGGCACTTGAAGAAAAGTACTTGGAAATTTTATAATAAAACTTACTATAAATCTGCTGTAGTTTAATAAAAGAAGCTGCAACTGGGGGCTGCTTTGTAGAGATAATATAAACCAAAAGTCATAAAGACGACGTTTATGATAATGGAATTAATTAAGTATATGTTCAAGCTTTACTTATGATATTTAAATGTTGTGGTAATAAATGTCTTTTAAGATGTTTAAAGACTGGAAGTTATTTAAAAAAATAGGTGGTGTGAGTATAAATAAAACAGTACTTACCATTAAATATTTTTCTATTATATAGCATTGAATTGTCATATAATAACAATTGGATTGATAGACGGAAGGGTCATAATCACCCTTGTGGTAGAATAGTTAAACTAGACTTGCGTTACGTGCTCTAACAAATTCATTAAAAAAACTCTCTGTCATCGGGTGGATTCTGACTCATAGACATACCACCAGGGTTTCCAATGAATCTATATAAAAGGAGAAAAAAAAACCCAAAAAACACTGTCATTGGGTAGGGTCCAACTCATAGCGACCCTAGAGGTCAGGGTAGAACTGCCCCATAGAGTTTCCGGCGGATTTGAATTGCTGATGTTTTTGTTCACAGATGTAGCACTTAACCCACTGTGCCACCAGTATTTCCAATAAATCCATAGTAGATGGAAAATAAACAAGTGAAAAGTAACACACTAAATTATCACTGTCATGCTATTTTTTTCTGACACATTCTCGTGCATTTTTTAAAAGCAGAAATAAAATATTTTTGGACAATTGCGTATTAAATGAACTAGGTAGACGGTCACTTATGTCATTCAAATTTTCCTGTAACCCTGGTCTTAGTGTTCAAACTGTCACAGATTTTGCCCATGGGAGTTTCTGCAATCTAGCTAAGATGAGCTTTACAGTGATCCAATTAATCTTTGAAAGCACCTTAGCTTCATGGTACAAGATGTACCAAGATCAGGTCATACGTTCTTTTCTTCAAGTCAGGAATTAGCCAGGTCTCAAAGGAGGCCAGAATAAAGTTAATGGGAAATGGCCACTTGAGGTTGTTTCAGTGGAGCGAGCTAGTAGTAACTTTATCATCTCTATAGCTATTGCTATTGCTATTGCTCTCCCTATCTCTTTTCGTTTTTCTTTCCCCAGCTTGAGCTCTTTCTCTGTCCGTATCTTCATCTCTACCTATAGCTGCACTGGAAACTGTGGTGGTGTAGTGGTTAAGTGTTACTGCTGCTAACCGAAAGATTGGCAACTCTAATGTACCAGGCACTTCCGGAAACTACCGGAAAGATTTATTCTGTCCTATAGGGTTACTGTGAGTCAGAATTGAGTAGTTGGCCATGGGTTTGGTATTATAGCTGTATCATCTATGTCTGTTTATAACTATATCTGCATATTACTTATCTATAGTGCCCCTATGAGTCAGATTCAACTTGATGGAAGTGTTTTTTATTTTTAAATTTTGCCAGCCTCTGTATTTATCTATCCATAGAAATCTTTAATGCATATGGGTGCTTGCAATTCAATTCATTCAGTGCATTGAGATATTACAGTGTTTCCATTTCTATGATTTTATAATTTTTGCATTTATAATTCTCTGCATTCAAATTGCTGACTACTAATACTGGTTATGTAATCTAAGATCTTCAATAGTTTCAGAATACCAGTGTTGCTTTTACAAACAAAAAGCCTACTTAACTTTTTTTTTTTAATTGTTTTGGAGAAATAAGTCATATCTAAGAGAAGAAAATCAAACGCAGCCCATATTTCTTAATGCAACTGAAGGGAAGGAAGGTCTGTTCTTAGAGCCAATGGATGGGATGTTCATGGAATATATGATAATTAAGTTGAGACTTAACTATTGGGGAGGAGTAGTATTAGAGAGAATGAAAAGTATGGTAGATGGAAAGGGAACAGGGAGGTTGATATAGAAAACAGAAGAAAATATCTTGTTAAACTTGTGTAAAATAATCAACTTTCATCTGATTTTAATTTTCACTTTCAGATTTTGACCATTAATGAAGAAGCAGTTCTGAAACCACTGAGAGCATGGAATTCAAACCAATCAACATAGCTTTACTTCCCCCTTCTCTACCTAGAAACATTATATTACACACTTCAGCATCTAGTCTGGAAATAAGACTAATAGTAGCACTCAGTTTATCAAATTATAGGGGAAACTGGTGGTGAGTGTTTAAACAGTAATGTGGCTAACCAAAGGTCAGTAGTTTGAATTCTCCAGGCACTACTTGGAAACTCTATGGGAGCAGTTCAAATGTGTCCTCTAGGATTGCTATGAGTCAGAATTGACTCCAAGACAATGAGTTTTGTTTTGAGTTACTAGTACATTTAAAGCATTTATGTTTTGCCTGCATTAGGTGCTCTATAATATTGAGTCATTAATTAGTGATCATATGATCATTGCATCTTTTTTTTAGCTAACCAAAATCTTGGGCTCTGGTGATATTTTCATTGTTGTTAGGTGTCATCGAGTCAGTTCCAACTCATAGCAACCCTATGGACAACAAAACGAAACACTATCTGGTCTTGTACTATGTCCCCAACTGTTTTTATGCTCAAGCCCATTGTTGTGGCCACTGTGTCAATCCATCTCATTCATGGTCTTCCTTGTTTTCATTGACCCTCCACTCCAGGAAGCATGATATCCTCCTCCAGGGACTGATCTTTCCTGACAACATGTCCAAAGTGGATAAGACGCAGTCTTGCCATCTTTTGCTTCCAAGGAGCACTCTGGTTGTACTTCTTCCAGGTTGGTTCTTTTGGCAGTCCATGGTACATTCGACATTCTTCTCCAGCATCACAATTCAAACGCATCAATCCCTCTTTTGTCTCCTTTGTTCATAGTCCTCACACGCATATGATGCAAATGAAAATACCATGGCCTGGGTCAGGAACATTTTAAGTCTTCAAGGTGACATTCTTACTTTTGAACACTTTGAAGAGGTCCTTTGCAGCAGATTTTCCCAGTGCAATGCATCCTTTGGTTTCTTGACTGCCGCTTCCAAGGGCATTGATTGTGAACTCAAGTAAAATGAAATCCTAGACAACCTCAATCCTTTCTCCACTTATGACACTGTTACTTACTGGTACAGTTGTGAAGATTTTTGTTTTCCTGATGTTAATGTGCAATCCATACTGAAGGCTGTGGTCCTTGATCTTCATCAGTAAATGCTTCAAATCTTCTTCATTTCCAACAAGTAAGGTAAGGTGATGTCATCAGTTAGTCAATATAGGCAATATTAAATTTAAATGCCACACTGAAGCTTCCTTTCATACAGATATTTTGCATTATATGCATTCTTTCTTTTGATTACATACATACGATATGTGAATAACATATAATAATTATCTGAATTTGGCTTGTTTACATTTGATATATGCAGAATCTTTTTCCAGTCTGTGTCAAACCATGTTCTTCACTGCCTGGAGTTCTTTTTAAGAACATGGCGGGTATTGTAATAATAATTCAGAAGGCATACACAAGCACATTCTCTTCTTGCACAGTTTGTCTTGAGCACCACAAGTCAGTGACTTGGATCCATTTTGCTCCCTTTTTCTCTGCTGACATTTGTTCACTTTGACACACTGTTGGAAACTCCACCTCTCAGGAAGCTTCAGAAGTCATGTTTCCTTTCTCCAAATCTCTTTTTTCTTGTAATATTTTTTACAAATATAACATTTCTTTAATCATTACATGATCCTGACAAGATTTAGAATCACAGAGTCTTATCATTCATATGGACTCTAGGGAGACAGCCAGTTCAACTGATATGGAAAATGTTTCTCACATATTTCTAAGAAAAGTGGTCATGGAACCCTTGCATGTATTTCTACAGCGACTGGGTGCTCAATAACTCACAAGGCAGCACATCCTTGTTTTGGCTATCCCTAAGAAGATCTTACACTAGCCAAATTTGGAAACACTGTTGGGGCTGCTAACCAAAAGGTCAACAAACAACTTGTATCCATCAGAAGCTTTTTGAAAACCCTATGGGGCAGTTCTACTCTGTCCTATACAGTAGCTATGAGTTGGCATTGACTGAGTGACAATGCATTTGGCTTTCTTTTGCGTTTTCTTTTTCTCTTCTTTTTTTCAGCCAGTATATGCCCCTTACAACTTTGACTCAGGTAGTAACTGAGGACTTGAAGGATTGACAGGAGTACTGTAAAGTAAGAACACCTCTTTTTGTTTCTCCAAAAGTATTGTAAGTGAATGGATGACCATCTCTTAACTGTCTTTTGCACTCACTGTAGAGAGTTTCTGATTAGTCATTGTTACTTACAAAATTAAGTGTAACTGAATATTATAGACATTACCAGAATACAATAGATTGAAGTATATCCACAAAGATTTACATCCCATTCATCAAATATTGTTCTCTGAGGGTATATTAATTTTTATTATTAGCCACTTAATTCACTTATTTTCACATCACTTCAGTCATCTCATGCTAACCTGGTAGCTAACTAAAAGTACTTAGAGTAGGTCAACGAAAACACTGTGGATCACAAGAAAATACTGTCCTGCATAGTGCTGAAAGATGAATCAGCTAGGTTAGAAACAACTCAAAATACACAGTAGCCACAACATAGACTTAGTATACCAACAAATGTAAAGATGGCACAGAACTGAGTAATGTTTCATTCTGTTTTACCTGGGGTTTCCAAGAGTCACAGCCTATTTGATGGCAGCTAACAATATTTTTCATGTACTACACTAAATGTACATAATACATTTGTGATAATTACATATGACATGTGATCTTTGGCATGGTAGGGACAACAGCAGGAATTTGATGAGAAAAATTGAATGCACTAGAATTTTAATCAATGCACATAGAATTCAAAGGGAATTTCAGAGCCTTTTCCAGTAAGCATTGCATATTGTCACTCCTACAGAGTAGACCAGCTACAGTGACAGCTTTCCATATGTGTCTATTTTCTTACATGTTCCTTGGAAGTGCAAATGTCTAAAATTCATTTGAAATATATTTTTAACCAAAGCTTGACACAAAACACTGGAATACTAGAAGTCTCATGACATCCCTCAAGGAACTTTTGGAAATGAGTGTCTATTAAAACTTTTCAGGATTTGGAGAGAAATTTTCAAGTGAAAAGCATCTAGTGATGTTCTAGCTTTTAAGTAATTCTTTTATTTTAAAGTATAGTTCAGAGTTAACTATTCATCTCCATAGTTCATAATAACAGATATTGTGAGGTCAGCTACTGCTCTCTACTAAAGTTCTTAAGAGTGTGAGTACTATCTGCAAGCTTCAAGACTGTGAATACTGTATATAATTGGGTCGATGTCAGAGTTTTATATTAGAGAACTAACTATAACTTCTACTCTACAGGGGCAAGATGGTTAGTTTGGTAATAGTTTGGGGTATCTTTGCTGACTACTACCGTGTACATACTTAACGTGAAACAAGCCTAGAAGCCTGACAGACAAAAACAGTTAAAACCTTGAATACAGATTCAAATTTTGCATTCTAGCTTTTATTTTAATATGTCTTAAATAAGTATTTCTTTAAAGAAACTTTGTTTTGGTCTTTACAATTTTATTAGGCACAAAAAATATTTTTGTCAAGTTGTTTCTGATTCACAGTGATCCTGTGAGTGTCATAGTTGAAGTGTACTCCAGAGGGTTTTCAACGGCTGATTTTGGGACGTAGATCCCCAGACTTTTCTTCCAAATCACCTTCTTCGTGTTAACAAATTTACATTTTGACCATTAGTGCCACCCAAGAACTTAAATGAGAATTGCTCTTGAGTAAATGTAAAATCTGAAGTGAGTACACACTCAGTCCTTTAAATGCAGTTGTGATAAATGAAAGATTTTTTCACGTACTTTTATTATTACTTCAGAAGCATCCTTTTCGCTGCTGATTAATTTTTAGTCAGTAGACATCAGCTTTCACAGCAAGTCTTGTATAAGTCAGAGAGTCATATAATATTCAAGTAGAAAATCTAAGTGATTTCATAGGTGATAAAACTGTGACTCAGAAAGAATCCATAAAATCATCTAAATTGTAAAGTTTGGTTTTAATATATTCATTTTAAAAGTTAAAATTCTAGGAGAAGATTTTATCTAACTACAGGTTAGTAATGAATTGAACTTGTTAACTTTAAGCCAAAATTAATGAAAGGTCTCTAAGTTTTGTCTTTCTTATCCACAGAGTCTGAGCTTGCATCACCATCCTAGGAATCTCAGAGAGAAGGATTTGTATCACAGAACCTCATACAGTGTGAAGAATAATGAAACTAATTTGTGTATGTGTGCTCATAATCCGTAGTATCCACTGGTAGTATCAAATAACAGTATTCGGAACCTGATAAAATAATGGTGTGGTCTGTTTAAAGGTACAACTGGTGTTCTACCTCAGAAGCAATAATTTATGCATATGGGCACCATTATCTAGAGTACAGATTCCCTTTAAACAGCGATTGTTGCATGGTGCTGTTTAACCCAAAAGTAGAATGCACAGACACAGAAAATAAAAGGCCAAAGTAAAAGCCTTACTCACCTACTGTCACTTACTGCCACATGTGTACTGTATATACACAGTTTAGTTGTTTGTCATGAATTAGAAATGATCTATAACTGGATTTTAGGGGCTCTTTTCACACCTGTCTCTGCTCTAATGTCCACTAGATTGTAAGTTTCATCTGTCATGTACTTTTATCTTTGCTTCCTCCATTTAACAGTATCTCTGCACCCTGCTTTTCCAAACACAGACAGCTAATTTCCCCCTCATCAAAAAGCTCGGTGATCATAGACTCTCCAGAGAAGCTCTCATCCGGCGAGAATTAGTCACGTAGGGACCCCTGGCAGTTAAAAGCTACAGCTACTAACCAAAAGGCTGGCAGTTCTGAATCCAACACCTGCTTCCTGGAAACCCCTTAGGGCAGTTCTACTCTGTCCTCCAGGATCACAGTGAGTTTAAATCAATTCAAAGGTAATGAATTTGGGTTGATTTATTTTCTTTTTGGTATAATGTCTCTTATCCACTCCTTGAAAACATTTGCCTCATATGTTGTGTCCAATTACATAGATGTTTAATGCAAGAGGGACAGTGTTGTACTAGTTGCTAGAAACAGTAATCTGAAAGAATTTACTTCTCTACTTTAAATTTTCATGCTTCTTAATTCAATTCTATCTTTACATGAAATTGTGTTTTCTATCGTTCCAAGATAAAAGCGTAGCAAAGTTTGACAGTTATTTGTTTCACTGTTAAATTGGAACTTTCTCTTTGAGATATCTGCTAATGTTTGGGATAGGTTGGTATTTTGCTCTTCTCATCCTAACTATAAATGCTTCCTATTTTTTCCCACAGATTTTTTTCTTAAACTAAGAAATATCAAGATTTTTCCCTTGTAGGAGTCTTTTAAATTATTAAAGGTTGTGTAGTACTTCATGACACAGGGATAGTGTTTTTTGATATTGTGTAGCCAGTATTATATTACACTTTATTTTTTTGAAAAAAAGATCGTGTTATCTACTTGTAGTAGCCCTGTTCTGCACACCTGGATTTTGAGCATTACCAGAAGTACTTGTAAAAGGTCCCATTCAGATCTTGAATGTCTCTGATTCCTATTCTGCCCTCTATCTAAGAAAAGACAGTTCTTTTAAAGGCAAATATCTTCCGCTCACTCATTTGTCCTTTCATCAACTTTACACTTATCTCTAAACACAAAATATCCTGAAAGAGAGAGAAGAGAAAGCAATAATGTAAATGTTACAACATCTACAATAAAAGCATGTTCTTACTTTTGCTTTCAAGAAGTACTGATTGTCTCTCTCTTCACTAACTTCTTGATGGAATAAATTAATAGTCTAGTAGTTTTCAATAAAAAGCTGAAAAGGCTACCAATAAAAATCAATAGGAATTTGTAGGGGTGGGCAATTAATTCTTCCAGGAATGAAGAAAGGAGAAAGGGTCTATTCATGAAGAATTATGGAGTGGCATTAGAGTTGGAGCCTGAAAGATCAGATTTGAGTAACAGTTTACTTAATAAAAATGATCATTTTCTCAGTGTAATAATTCACTGATTCATTCAACAGTTAGCTTTTGGGTTGGTACACGAATTGCCCTCAGTGTTGGGAAAACAATACTGATCAAGAAAGAAATATTTTATCTATAATTATGCAATTTTCACTGAAAGTAGGATACCAGCACTATTAACAGCCTGCATAGGGTCACTGTGAGTTAATATCAGCTTGACAACATTAGGTTATGTAACGAAGGAGTAGCAATTTTAAGAGCCATGTAATTAAAATAAAATTTTCTTAACAAAATGCTAGAGCTGTCACCGGACAGGGAGAGCAGTAGAAGCCGCATAGAGGTGGGCATGTAAATTTATACGGGAATGTACATTTTCACTCAGTCACATTAAATAAAAAAAATTTTAAAATAAATAAATAAATAAAATTTTCTATGAGGCTACATAATAGGAAAGCTTACTAGGTTGGAATTCCAGAGAGGCCTCACTGAGAAAGTGAAATTGGGTGAAGATGTTATTAATAAGTAAGCATTACGTTGGTGAAAGGAAACACTTATATCACAAGTGAAAACCCTTGTTTTTGTAGACTGAGCTTTAGAGGAAGTCAGACCATACTGGATTCAAAGGTAATCTCAGTCTTTGTGTAATCTATTGAAGAGTTTAAATACAATGAAATTGTGAGATCACATTCTCAATTTTTAAAGGCCGCTCCAAATGCACTTTGAAGAAGAAAGATGACTGGGAGGAGTGGACACACTGGCTTCTTTTAAGTTTGCAAGAATATAATAGAAAAGATGATGACTTATATTAGAGTGATAGCAATGGGAATGAGAAGGGGTGAGATAAGCAAGATATTCTGATATCATACGAAAATGACGTAATACCTTCCTTCAACACAGAGAGTCAGGATGGTGGAGAAGAAGTAAAAAATGCCTTTTGTGTACAAAAGCACACATCATATAGCCCTGGCACATTCTCAAATGAAGATATCTGGTTAGATCACTCTGATAGTTGTTGATACAGATGATTATCAAAACTTGTCAATTAATTTAAACAACAAAAACAAAAGCCTACAGACAAGGTATAGGAGAAGAAAACTGGAGCTCATCATCTTTAAAGACTAGAAGAAGACAATAGACAAGTAATAATGAGTAAAAAATTAGTAAAATAGGCTTAGAAGTAGTAAGTCGAAAAATAAGATGAGGACTAGAAGATTATGGTGACACGGAGCTCAAAGAATAAAAATGTTTTAGGAAAAAAGATAGGTAGGCTGTTACAAGCAAACACCAAGAGAGAAAAAAGTCTAGGTAATTTTTGCAGAATGGAGAACTGCTTACTGTTGTTAGAGTGTTCCTGAGGGGGAGGAAAAATAAAAACAGCATTCTGTTGATTCTTTAAGGACGTTAAAGTAATTGTACATCTATTATTTACTGACAGAGTTCTATTAAATTTACAATTTGTTAATTTACGTCTCACAACAATCATATGATCTAGGCATTGGTTTTTCCGTTTTTCAGTTTGAAAACAAAGAGCTAGAGCCTGGACTTCATTCATCACATCACTTGGCCAGAAAGTAAGAAAAAAATGTCTAAATGGGAAGACAAGTAGAATATTTCCTTCTCCACTTTACTCGACAGCTGTTTTGGTTGCGAATCAGGACTTATTTTAACAAAATTTAGAATAAGATGATTCCAAATGGACAAGAAACCAGGAATGAATCTAGGGATCTCTGAGGGCAAAAAGCAGATCACATCATCATCAAGTGTATGTAGGAAACTGTTTATCTCCAGAAGTGTTGCTTGTAGACCCCCCAGAAATGCTTAAGTGTGTGCTCCTTTGATCCCTGTTTAAATAATTTATTAAGTTGATTGTTGGTTAACTATGTTCTTCTTTCTTTAAAAAAAGTGAATCAATTTTATATGTATTATATATTGCACCCTGAGCCTGGAGAAAGCCCAGGTCATCAGACTAAAGCAACAATGAATAAGCGTGAACACAGTGTCTCATAGCAGCCTTCTACACATGCTTTACCCACTGAAATGGAAATGACACTGTCAACTGATTAAATCTGATGTTATTAACAGTCTTTCTACTGTGAATATAAATAAGTAAATAAATAATGTTACTTGTTTTATGTGTTGTTCTTGGTGCCTATAGGCATATCTAAAGCTATCACTAAGTTCAACAAAAAGAGTAGAGTTCTTCCACCAAACAGAAAGACAATAGAAACGTGGATTTACGAATGCTTTGTATAAAATTTTGATGTCAGAGAGGGCAGGTTTAAATCCCTGCTTAGGTACATACTAAATGTTTAAAGAGTTGGAAAAACAAAAGCAAAAGAAAACACATTGTTGTTGAGTTGATTTCAACTCACAGCAAATATTATTTAATTTTTTGGAGGTGAAACTTATGAATGGAAATTGAAAATGGTAACACCATGCAAATATTTTATGAGAACTATATTTTATTTGTGTAAAATACTTAACACAGCATTGATAATAGAATGGACATTACATTATAGTTATCACTGTTTTAATTAGAAGATGAAAATTTTCGCATTGTAATATAAGAAAGGAGAATTATTTTTTGAAGTAGGAACTAGAGTAAAAATTATCCATATGACTTATGAGACTATTTTTTATTTGGAAAAAAAAATTTAAACAGATGTTCTTCTGATGTAGTCACCATTTTATCTAACCTATTAAACTGAAAACCAAATCCTTTGCTGTCAGGTCAATTCTGCCTCATAGCGACCCTATAGAACAGAGTATAACTGCCTTGTAGGGTTTTCAAGGAGTAGCTAGTGGATTTGAACTGCCATCCTTTTGGTTAACAGCCATAGCACTTAATCATCATATCACCTACGTTTCCTCTAACCTGTTAGTACACTGAAATGTGTTTGTTTACCTGAGCCTTAAACACCTTGTATCAGAGTTACTTTTCTGGGATAGAGAGTAGTGACTAACAATTAGTGAATGGCACATTCTGGAGGTAAGCATTACTATTCACATTATAAGAAATTATTGAGGAAAATCTGGAAAGATTAATAGTTTCAGGGTTCGAGACATGTAAATCTTTAAAGATAATTAAATATTGAGTAAATTTTACCATCAATATATATGTTTAAATATATCCAAAATTTTGTCGTAGATACTATATTAGTTCCTAGGGCTGCTGTAATAAATTATCAAAAACTGGATGACTTAGGGGAACAGAAATTTATTCTGTCTCAGTTGTGAAGTCCAGATGTTAAAAATGAAAAGGACAGCAGGGCTCCACAGACTCTGGAGGCTACAGGCAAGAATTTGTTCTTGGTTACTCCCAGCTTCGGGTAGCTGTCAGTATTCCTTGGTTTGCTGTAGTAAAGTATAATAAACTGGATAAACAACCCATTTTTCTGTCTGTCTCCGCTCTGTCTTCAGACTGATTTATCCTATGAAAGTCCCTTCTCCTTCTTATGTCTAATATATTTTAAGGATTCTTGTCACTAGATCTAGAGCCAACCTGAATAATCAAGGATGTTCTCCTCAGCTCCAGATCCCTAATTACGTATGCAAAGACCCTCTTTCCACGTAAGGTAACAGTCATTTTTTCTGCAGATAAGGACATGACATCTTTTTGAGGACAGTATTCAACCCACTATGGATGCTTTTGGGTGTGCTGTAGTAAAACATTCTCTGGACAAGTGATTTCTGGAACCACTCTCTACACTATGTCCTATGTGATTCTGGCATTGTGAGGAAATAAAGGCCATTTCGAAGTAAGGAAAATAGTTTGTTTGATCACAGTATTTACTAAACTTATTTCACCATGAATGCATTTTTCTAAGCAAAATATGCCAATATTTTAGTGGCAATAAAGTTCCATTCAACACATTTTCATTAATTCATACACATCAGTAGGACAGGCAGCTAAAAAACAATACAAATGAAAAAAGCTATGTTTAAACTTGTTCTGATATTTCATAGAGTTTTCATAAGTATATTCATCAGTAGTAAGATTATGAAAACAGATTGGCAAAATACTTCAAATAAAGTCTCTAATGAAAATTATGTTAAGTGATGCTGTTCTCAGTCAGAACATATCTGACACTGTATTCTAGTGAGGAATTTATTTACTTATTAAAAGTTATCAGAAGAAAAATTTCTTTTGGAGATTATACAAAGCATAATACCTGCTTTATTTATTTTTTTTTAATTATGCTTTAAATAAAAGTTTACAATTCAAGTTTGTCGTACAAAAAACTTACTCACAAGTTGTTGGAAACCCTGACAGAGTAGTGGTTAAGTGCAGCATCTAGTAACTGAAACGTTGGCAGTTCAAATCCTCAAGGTGCTTGTTGGAAACTTTATGGGGGCAGTTCTACTCTGTCCTCTAGAGTTGCCCTGAATCAGCAGCGATGTGACTCTAAATGCTCTCCCTATTATGTAACAGCCTGCATCTCTTCTCCGTGTTCTATTTCCATTCAACCAGCTCTTGGACCATTCAGCCCCCTCATCTGACCTCTGGATAGGAGTTGCTCATTTAGTCTCATTATCTACTTAAGTCAACAAGCACATTCTTCCCCAGTATCATTTTATGTCTCATAGTACAGTCTAAACTTTGTCTGAAGAGATGGCTTTGGGAATGGTTTTAGTTCTAGTCTAACTGAGAATCCCAATTTGTATCTTTCAGGGACCCTCCAGTCTGTCAGATCATCAAGTCTGTTTTTTTCACTAGAGTTGGAGTTCTATATCCTCCTTGTCTCCTTCTTGTTCAGGTACTCTTTGTTGTGTTTCCTATCAGGGCAGACACTGATGGAAGCTGGGCACCATTTAATTCTTCTGGGGTGATGCAGATGTAGTCTCTCATTTATGTGGTCCTTTCTGTCTCTTGAGCTCTTATTTTCCTTGTATCTTCAGTGTTCTTCATTCTACTTTTCTCCAGGTGGATTGGCATCAATAGATGTTTCTTAAATGCCATTTGCCAGCTCTTGAGATCTTGGACACCACTCATCAAAGTGATGTGGAGAACATTTTCTTACTAAACTTTGTTATGCTAGTTTACGTAGATGTCCTCTAAAACCATGGTCCCCAGATCCCTGATGCTGCTACTTTGTCATTCTAAGTTTTGATTATATTCAGGGAACTTCTGAGCTTATGATTTATTACAGTTGCACTGTCTTCTGCTGTATTATATGCAGTAATTTCCTTCATCTAAAATGTTACATGTCTACTATCTGTTTAGCAAATATCCCTACCTCCCTTCATCATCTTAATCATCAAAGAATGTTTTCTTCTGTGTGTACATCTTTTCATGAGTTTTACAACAATATTGTCATACCACATTTGTCCTTTTGCAACTAATTTCACTCAGCCTAATGCCTCCTAGATTCTTCCAGGTTATGAGATTTTTTGCAGATTCATCATAGCTCTTCATCAATGCCTACTGTTCCATTGTATTAGTATACCATAATTTGTTTCTCCATTCTTCTTTTGAGGGACATGTACATTGTTTCCAAATTTTTGCTCTTATGAACAGTACCTCAGTTCGCATGTGTGTGTATCTATCTATTTATGTGATAACTCTTATTTCTCTAGGATATAGTCCGAGGAACGGGATTGCTGGATTGTATGGTATTTCTATTTCTAGTTTTTATGGAAGGGGCAAATCAATTTCGAAGGTGATTGCACTTTATATTCTCAGGAGCAGCATAGAAGTGTCCTGGTCTCTCCTAAACCTCTCCAACATTTATTATTTTGTGTGTTTTGAATTAATGCCAGCCACGTTGGGATAAGATGGATCTGATTGTTGTTTTGATTTCTATTTCTCAGTTGGCTAATGATCATGAGCATTTTCTCATGTATCTGTTAGCTGCCCAAATGTCTTCTTTAGTGAAGTGCCTATTCACATCTTTTGCCCATTTTTTAATTTGGTTATGTGTCTCTTTGTTGTTGAGATTTTGTAGCATTATGTAGAGTTTAGAGATTAGATACTGATTAGGTTTGTGGTATACAAAATTATTTTCCCAGTCTGTAGGTAATCTTTTTACTCTTTTGGTGAAGTCTTTGGGTAAGCCTAAGTGTTTGACTTTTAGGAGTTGCAAGTTGTCTATTTTTTTTTTCCTACAGTTTTTGCATTGTTAGTAATACTTGGTATACTGTTTGTGCCATGTATTAGGGCTGTTAGCATTGTCCTTAATTCTCCTGCCATGATCATTATCACTTTAGATTACGTATTTAGGTCTTTGGTGAATTTTGAGTTAGCTTTTTTTGCATTGTGTTAGGTATGGGTCCTGTTTAATTTTTTTGCAGGTGGATATCTAGTTATACTTAATACCATTTGTTAAAGAGACTGCTTTCTCCCCCAGTTTACAGACTTTGGACTTTTGTTAAATACCAGCTGCTTGTAGGTGGATGATTTTATGTCTGTATTCTCAACTGTAATCCATTGGTCTATGTGTCCCTTATTATGCTGGTACCACTATGTTTGGATTACTGTGACAGTATGAGAGTCTGAAAGTCGGATAGCGTGAGGCCTCCTACTTTGTTCTTCTTCTCCAGTGATACTTTACTTACTAGAGATCTTTCCCCTTTCTGTATGAAGTTGGCATTTGTTTCTCTATTTCATTACAGAGAAGTCATTGGAATTTGAACTAGGATTGTGTTGCATTTACAGATGGTTTGGGGTACAATAGACATTTTCACAATGTTAAGTCTTCCTATCCATGAGCAAGGTGTGTTTCTCCACTTATTTAGGTCTCTCTTTTTTTTTTTTTTTCCAGTAGCGTCTTGTAGTTTTCTAAGTATAAATCTTTTATGTCTCTGGTTAGATTTATTCCCAAATATGTTTTTTCCTCTTGGGGGCTAATGTGAATGGTATTTGTTTGAGGATTTCCTGTACAAAATTCTCTGTTAGTGTAAAGGAACCCAACAGATCATTTTATGTTTGTCTTGCATCCTGATGCATTGTTGGACTCCTCTAATAGTTGAAGCAGTTTTTCTTGTGGATTCTTAGGGATTCTATGTATAAGATCACATCATTTGCAAACTGAGATAATTTTACTTCTTCATTGCCAGTTTGGATGCCCTTTATTTTTCTAGCCTAATGCTCTGGCTAGAATTTCCAGCACAATGCTGAGTAAAACTGCTGAATGAGAGCATCCTTGTCTGGTTCCTGTTCTCAAAAGGAATGCTTTTAGACTCTCTGTTTAGAATTATGTCGACTGTCAGCTTTGTGTAGATGGCCTTTATTATGATTATTAATTTCCCTTCTATTCTTATTTTGCTGAGAGTTTTAATCATCAAGAGGTTTTGGACTTTCTCAAATGCCTTTTCTGCATCAACTGATAAAATCATATGGTTTTTGTCTTTTGTTTTATTTACGCAGTTAATTATGTTGATTGTATTTTTAATGTTGGACTATGCTTGTGTTACGAGTATGAATCCCACTTGGTAGTGGTGAATTATTTAATGTATTATTGAGTTCTATTAGCTAGAGTTTCATTAAAGATTCTTGGGTCTATGTTAATGATGGATATTTGTAATTTTCTTTTCTTATGATGTCTTTAACTGGTTCTGATGTTAGGCTCATGTTGGCTTTTTAGACTAAAGAAACATTCCATCCTTTCCTAAGCTCTGAAATACCTTCAATGGTGGTGGTGTTAACACTTTTCTAGAAGTTTTGTAGAATTCTCCATTGAAACCATCAGGGTGAGAGCCTTTTTTAGGGGATGCAAACTTTTTAAATTACCTTTCGATCTTATGTATTGTCATAGGATTTATTTAGTTATTCTACCTCTGTTTGTGCGAGCTTATGTAAGTAGTGTGTTTATAGAAATTTGTCCATTTTTTCTAGGTTTTCTAACTTTCTACAGTGTAATTTTTCATAGTATTCTCTTATGCTTTCTTTTTAATTTCAGTTTTGGAAGTGTTGTGATATCATTCATTTCATTTCTTATTTGCACTATTTGCATCATCTCCAATTTTTGTCAGTTTGGCTAATGGCCTGTTGATCCTGTTGATTTTTTCAACAAAACAACTTTTGCTTTTGTTAACTCTTTAAATTGTTTTTCTATTTTCTATTCCATTTAATTCTTCTCTGAAAAAAATTCTTCTCTAAAAAAAAATATTATTTACTCTCTTCTGGCACTTAAGGGCTTCTTTGGCTTCTATTTGAACATAAGGTTAATGTTTCAAGTTGGGCCCCTTTTTATTTTATTTTATTTGATACATACATTTATTGCTGTAAATTGACCTTTGAGAACTACTTTTGCTGTGTCCCAAAGCTTTAGGATGTGTTTTCATTCTGCAAATTTCTTTATGCCATGTTAATTTGTTCTATAACCCAACAGTTTTTGACTAAGGTGTTATTCAGTTCTCATGTGTTTGATTGTTTTTCCTTACTCTTCCTATCATTAATATCTATTTTTAAGGTTTGTAATATTTCAGTGCTTTAGATTCTGTTAAGTTGTAATTTATGGCCTCATATGTGGTCTATTCATGTGCCTCAGAAAAATATACTTGGCTGCTGTTCAGCAGAGGTTCTGGATGTTTCTAGGAGGTCAAGCTGGTTGATCATGGCATTTAGATCTTTCATATCTTTATTGAGCTTCTGCCTAGATGTTTTGTCTAGTATGAAAAGTGCAATATTTGGAAACCCTGGTAGTGTAGTGGTTAAATGCTGCTGCTGCTAACCAAAGGGTTGACAGTTCGATTCTATCAGGTGCTTCTTAGAAGCTCTATGAGGCAATTCTACTCTGTCCTATAGGCTCGACATGAGTTTGACTTGACGGCAGTGGGCCTGATTTTTGGTATATTTGAAGTCTCTACTATTACTGTGTAAGTATCAATTTCTCTTTTCAGTGCTGCTAGTGTATTGCCGGGAGCCAGCCCCGACACTTTACAGGGTCGTGCACGGAGGGAGGGAGAGGCGTGGCGGGAAAAGAATCAAGAGAGACAGGAAAGATTTTTCTGGTTCATGGCAGCCCGACCCAGAGAGCAAGAGCGCGAGCTGTCTGTCTTTATTGTTTTTATGGTAAAAGTGACGTGAATTTTCCCCTGCCCACTGACCACACAATCTATTGGCTAATTTGAAACCAAAACCTCGGGATTGGCTAATTTGAAATCAAAACCTCATGGTCTTGAGGTGATGTAATTTTTACCCTGCCCCCCGACCACATGAGCTATTAGCTAACCGAAACCTGGTGATCCTTTTAATTGTCAAGGCTTTCTAGATAATGGCCCGAGGCAGGTGTGTAATTGACAGTGAAAACAAGGTTATGCCTCGAGCTCAATCAGCTCTACTTATACCTCAAGGTTAAAAGGTACATGAGGAAGGGTCTAAAGTTTATGATCTCTATTTGTTCCTACTTTGCTCTTTATTTTATCTCCTCCTGCGGGGACAGTAAACATCTACTGTCCCCCACCCTATGCCTTTCTTAAGCTGTTCTAAAAAGGATAATTCTTTTCACATGGGTGGGGATGTGCAGTTGGGGGAAGTCAGCAGGGCTGGACGTTCCAGGCTCAGCATTTGTCCTTGTGCAGGGAGATGAGGGGGTATTTGGGGGGGAGAGTTTAATTGGGGTGAAAAAATATACAGCCAGAAATATGTCAGGGGTGAGCAGCTGGGAGAAGTCAGCAGGGGTTGGGCCGGCCTCGCTGCTCTCAAGCTGGCTGTGTTAGAAATCATTCCTCTGAGCTCTTTTCCCCAAAAATTCCTGTACAGGTTTTCCCGATATTATTTCATAGACCAAGGGAGTAGTAAAGGGCCCCTCTCAGAAGGCATCTCCCCTGATCCTTGTGCCAGGAGAGGAGGGGGTATCTTTTTGAAGAAAATTTGATTAGGAAGCCAACTAATATCAAGGGCAGTAGGCTAGAAAACATGTCACAGGTGAGATGCTTCAGCCCGTCATTTACAGGGGTTTGTGACTTTGTCTACAAAGCTGATGGCGGACCTCCGCAGTGTATATTTTATATAATTAGGAATGCTGTCATTGAGTGTGTAAATATTTAATATGGTTGTATACTATAGGTGTAGAGACGCTTTAATCATTGTATAGGCTCTTATTCATTGTGGTAGATTTTACTTTAAAGTGTATGTTGTCAGCAATTAATATTGCCACTTTTACTTCTTAGAACACTGTTTGCTTGATATATATATGTATATATATATATATATATATATTCTCATCCTTTGAGTTTTAGTTTATTTGTGCCTTGAAATCTACGTTGTGTCTCTTGTAGGCCGCATATAAATAGATTGTGGATTTTTTTAATCCATTCTTTCAGTGTGTCTTTGTTGGTGAACTTAATCTTTCTACATTCAGGTTAATTATTGGTAAATATGAGTTTAGTGCTGTCATTTTGGTCCCATTTTTGGTGAACTGTTGACAGTTTCTTTGTTTCACTTAATTTTCTGTGTTGAGTTGTTTTCGCTTATGTATTTTCACTTTTTTATTGGTGTTAATTTAATTTTTGTTGAGTCTTTATGTTTTTCTTATTTGTCATTTTGATTTGTGGGATTTTTAACTTACTTTTTGGTTACTTTAATATTTCCCATATTTTTCTTAGTTTAAACTAGACTTATTTCTTTGTAACACCTTGGCCACTTCTCTATATAAAGATCTTTGTATTTTTGTAGTCCCTCTTTTTTCTTACAATGCTGTCATGTTTAACATAATGACATCTCTATTTCTCCGCTTTCAGAGTTCTAGCTTTATTTTTATGACTTCCTTATCTAGGTTAATATCTGATTGCTCTGCCCTGAGTTGTAGTCTTCAGGTATTACCTGAAGTTACTGTGTATCTATCCAAATCATTCATTTTAGCATTTCTTGTAATTCTGGTTTGGTTTTTGAAAAGTGCCTAAGCTTTTGCTTATCTGAATGTGTCCTAATTTTGCCATCATATTTGAGAGACAGTTTTCCTGGATACAGAATTATTAGCTCACAATTATGTTACTTCAAGTCTTTGTATATGGCATTCCATAGCATTGTTGTAGTCCAAGGTTAGTCTTGACTCTCCTTTCTAGATGATCTTTTGTTTAGCCCTAGAGTTTCTTAAAATTCTCTCTTTATCTTTGATTTTGGCAAGTTTGGTTAAAATATGTTTTAGTGTCCCCCTTTTGGAATCTACTTTTTGTGAGTTTTGTTGAGCAACTTGGGTAGATATTTTCTAATCTTTCACATTATCAGAGAAGTTTTCTGCCAACAAAAATACAATTCTCTCTATATTCTGCTATCACTCCTTGTTCTGGCACTCCATTCAGTCATGGGTTGTTCCTCTTGGTAGAGTCTCACATAATTCTAGAGAGTTCTTCATTATTTTACTTTCCTTTATTTGATGTTTCCTCAGATATGTTGGTGTCAAGTGCTTTATTTTCAATTTCACTAAGTCTGACCTTCATTGCTTTAATTCTGCTCCCCTACTTTCTATTGTATTGTCTAATTCTGAAATTTTATTGTTATTCTTTTGACTTTTTTTGCTGTCTTTCTAAGGATTCTTACAGCCTGTTCAGTTTGTCATTATGCTCTGCTGTATACTTCTTCAATTCTTCAATTGCTGTCTGTATCTTTTTTTAGCATTGTTTATTTTACTTGATTTCCTTCCTGATCTCTTGAAAAGTTCTGTGTATTAATCTTTTGTATTCTATATCTGATAATTTTAGGATGTTTTCTTCTTCATCTTTAACATTTCTTTTTTGTTTGGTGAGGTTGGTGAAGCCACCGTGGTCTTCTTTGTTATGTGATTTGATACTGACTATTGTCTCTAAGCCATCAATAAATTATTGCAGTTATTTGTTTCTTGCTTGTGTGTTGTGGCCTAGATTCTTGCTTTGTTTTGATTTGTCTGAACAGGCTACTTGTATAAGCTGCTTTGATTATTGTGATATTTGAAGTTCTAAGGTCCTGTGACCATAAGGTTAAAGACGTTATTGTGTATGCAAGCCCTATAGTCCATTTACTTTTATTGTATGGATACAGCTCAGGTGTCCAGGCAGTCAGTCACCAAATGTATGATGCAGGCTCTCACTTGCAGTCCTAGACATTCAGGAGTGGTTGGTGTAGGCACAAGTATCTGGCTGATATAGGAGGCAGCATACTGAGCTTAGGGTGCCGACAGCTGCCCCTGGTATCTGTAAAGAGAGCATTTCCTTGTTTCCTAGAGCATGTAGGTGAGTGGCTTTTGCAGTCAGACTATGGGCACCCAGTGATATTCTCTGTAAGGACTGGGAAGTGCCCCTTATTCTTTGTACCATTTATTCTTGTTATAGGTGGATAAGTGGCCTGGGTGGAGCCACTTCTCACACCCCTGACATCAAAAGGTAAAGACCCTGTTCCATAGGCAGAACTGTGTCAAATGCCATGACACTGGCTCTATACCATATAGATGAAACAGCCAAGACTACACTTTTGGTACACACAGTATTATTCTGTGCTGAGAGTCTATCCTGTTGAAATGGGCTCTCACAGGTTTCCAAAGGGCTGACGGGCTTTCAAAGTCTGTGACCTTCTTATTTCTGTGCCAATCAAGAAGAAACGCTACTTCTCCGTCTTCTTGGCTTTGGGGAGCTGGTGGATAATTTTTCCTGTTTGCTAATTCATTTCCTTTCCAAGATTGAGAGAATGGCTTAGAGTTCATCCTACTTCCTGCCTAGAAGAAGTGCCAATCTCAGAAGCTGGCTCAAACCCAGTGAAAGCAGGCAGGAAGCATGCAGGTGGAACAGAAGTTCTCCACAAGGGTTATTTTTGAGCTATATGGCAGGATACATGCAACTTATTTCTCTGTTACCAATCCAGTGTTGCTTTTCACTGATTCTGGAGTTATGAGTTGAGTCTCTCCCACACAGTCTCACCTGCTGTACAAACATGTTTTGAATGCCATTGTTTGTATCTATACCCTCACACCCACATAGCTGTCGGGTACCAATTCCTGTTTAGTCAGGTATGGCAACTCTTTGCTGATTCTAAAGTGTCTCTCCATCCCTTTCCTGGTCTCACATTTGCCTTGAAAGTTCAAGACTTCTAGATTGTTACATATCTATAATCAATTCACTTTTTTTTTTTTAAGGTCTTTGTTGTAAGAGGGACCACAGAATGGATGTGACAAATCCATCACCTTGGCTCTACCATCGCATGTTTTAATTTTGCACCTAATATAATTTTGACACTTCTCTATTCTTCCTTAAATATAATCTAAATGTTAATCATTGGCTACATCAATCTAATCTGTCATGCCAGCCAAGTGCTGTCGAGTCGGTCTAATCTGTCATAAGTATATTTATTTAAGTGAAGAGGTACTATGCTTTTCTAAGGATAATTGTTGGTCAATAAAGAGGGACTTAGGTGTTCCGCTACATCAGCCAAACAATTCTTTATCCATTAGTACTTTTCATCATCAACCTCCTTCTCTAACTCCTTTATTTGCAGTATATCTGAATCTCTACATTGTACATCTTATGATAATACTGAGAGTTTTTTCAAAGGCAGAGATAATGGAGAACTTGCCCTTATTCACCTCAAAAAAATAGGAGCCTTCCTTTTCTTGTCATCTGTGGTCTTCATAAAGTTTAGCATGGCTAAGATCATTAAAGACAAGCAGTACTTGAAGACTTGTAATACAGCATTTGCCTACTGGGAGAAAATTTAAGTAACATTTTCCTTGTGCATTCTGTTCAGTTTACTGCAAAACATCATTCATGGTTTGAATTGTGTTCCCAAAGTGTATGTGTCACCTTGGCTAAACTGTGATTCCCAGTACTCTGTTATTGTCCATCATTTGGTAATCTGATGTGCTTTTCTTATATATTTTACATCCTACCTCTATGATGCTAATGAGGCAGGACTAAAGGCAGCTATGTTTATGAGGCTGGACTCAACCTATAAGATTAGGTTGGGTCTTAAGTCAACATTTTGAGATGTAAAAGATATAACTAAGCAGAAAGACATAGGGAGAACCTTATCAAGAAACAAGAGCCAGGAGAATGACATGTCCTTTGGGCTTGAGGTAACTGTGCTGAGAATCTCCTCAACAGGGGAAGATTGATGACAATGAGCTCCTTCCAAGCAAGCAAAGACAGCCATTCCCTGGGATTGACACCCTGAATTGAGACTTCTAGCCCCCTAGAATGTAAAAGGATAAATTTCTCTCTATTAAAGGCATCCACTGTGGTATAGCTTCATAGCAGCTCTAGATAACTAAGACAACATCTTGACAGAATGACATATGTGAAGCCCTCTCATAAGCTGTTAAGGTACAAAGATGAGGACTTTCTGCCCAGCAAGGGCACAAATCTAGCCTAAAAAACAATGAGATATAACAACAACTGAGGATAATTTTGTAGAGTCTGACATTTTACTCATGACACTTCCCTTCAAATGCTTGGCTAATTAGAACAATCAAATATTCAGTAGAAAAATTAAAAATATCAAACAGTTCAACTTATTCACTTCAGCAAATCATAAGTAGCTGTATACAACCCAGCTGGCAAACTTCTCTGGGCCTAAGCCCAAAGTACAGGTTACAACTATTTTCCTAAAAGTGAAATTTAGTCCTATGTAAACAAGTGTGCTTGTAAACAGAGGCAAAGTAGTTAGTATGCCAACTATGTGGTTGAAGGACACAAAAATGGTAGAACAAAGACAAGTACTTCTAACATCCCCAATAGCCAGCAGAAGGGAGGGACAGCTTACCCAATGTGGCCTTGTGTGGGCTATGTTCTACAGGTAACAATGCTACGGGTGCTTTGCTGCTCTGCACCCCTGGTCATGAAAGCAATGGAGTAAGATATGTTTCTTTCTATTTCTATTGAATCACAAAGTCCTGAACTGTAGTAAAGCTCTGATTCATGCTCTGTCTCTATGAAAACCAATGTTCTTTCTAAAACTACCCCAGTAAGAAGGTAAAGCAGAACTCTATGTTCTAAGACTCTTATGAGATGTAAACATAGGAAAGGAAAGGTGACACTCCTTCTCCAGTAGTTTATTTTGCTTCTTGTGTACATAGAAATAGATTATCATAATGTTTGCAATATTTAAATATAATCATATTTTATTGGTTGCTCTGTATGTTTGTTTTTGATCTTACTGTCATTTTTATGCAATCTATCCAAAGTATCTGTGTGATAAAGTTCAATAATTTGAACTGTGGTATAGAGCTATATCATACAAATATACCAAGAGTAATTTATCCTTTTCACTTCATATTGTTACCAGTCTAGTTTGTTCAAAGACTTTTCATAATGACAAACAAAATATATACGCCTCTGTCTCCAGTTGCCTCTGGATAAAGGAAAACTCATAAAAGGCCATTACATATGTATTTTTGCATAGGTGTGTAAGTTCATTGTACAATGCTGGCTTATTATAGCACATGTGGCACATCATGTTTAGTAAATAGATATAGCTTATTTGATAGCAAAATAAATCAATCTAATTTAAATTCAATAATCTTACATAAGCATTCACCTTTTCTGATACCCACGCCACACTTGTTTGCTCTTAAATATTTTTGCTATTATATTAAGATAAAAATAATTTTAAAAAATTAAATTAACTGTTCAATGATTGTTGTTAAGTGCCACTGAGTTTCTTATGACTTATAATGACTTTCTTCTACGGAATGGAACATTGCCCAGTCATGAGCTCTCATAGAATCATTGTTATGCTTGAGTCCATTGTTGCAGCCAGTGTGTCACAGTCAATGCATCTGGCTGAAGGTCTTCTTGTTTTTACTGACTCTCTACTTTGACAAGCATGATGTCCTTCTGCAGGGACTGATCACTCCTGATAACACGTCCAAAGTATGTAATATATAGACTTGACATCCCTGCTTCTAGGGAGAATACGTTTCCAAGACAGATTTGTTTGTTTATTTTGCAGTCCATGCTGTATACAATATTCTTCACAACCACCACAATTCAAAGGCATTAGTTCTTTTTCAGTTTTCCTTGTTAATTGTCCAGCTTTCACATGCATATGAAGCAACTGAAAACCTCATAGATTGGGTCAGGGGCAGCATAATCCTAAGGATAACATCTTTGCTTTATTCAACACTTTAAAGAGCTCTTTTGTGGAAGATTTATACAGAACAATAAGTCTTTTGATTTCTTGAAGGCTGCTTTCATGAATATTAATTTAGATCCAAGCAAAATGATGTCTTTCACAACTTTAGTGTTTTCCCCATTTATCAAGATGTTACTTACTGGTTCATTTGCAAGGATTTTTTTGTTTTGTTTTGTTTTGTTTGGAAGTGTAATCCGTGTTGAAGGCTGTGATATTTGATTTTCATCAGCTAGTTACAAGTCCTCTTCACTTTCAGTAAGCAAGTTTATGTCATCTGCACATTGCAGGTTGTTACTGAGTCTTCCTCAAATCTTGATGTCCCTTTCTTCTTCATGTAGCTTCTAAAATAATTTGCTAAGCATAGAGATTGGATAAACAGAATGAAAAAATATAACTCTGACACACAACTTTCCTGATTTTATACCATGCAGTATCCCCCTGTTCCATCCTAATCACTGTCTCTTGGTCTATGCATAGGTTCCTGATAAGTACATTTGAGAGTTTGGAATTCCCATTCTTTCCAATGTTATCCATAATTTGTTTCCTGGGGTTTTCTTTAATTATTATTTTTTTGTTATTACTAAGTGAAAATGTGCATTCCCATAAAAAATTACATGCCCACCAATATGCAGCTTCAATGCTCCCCCTGCCTGGTGACAGCACACCATTCCTCTCTGCTCCATACATGTCTCATCCTCCCAACAGTCTCCTTTCCCCTCCTCTCCACCCACTTCCCTTACTCCAGCCATAGATCAGCAGGATGATATCCTATAGATGCGCAGAACCATAAAGTGAACCCAATATATGCTCACTCTGCATGCACTTGGCTTGGCTTGGCTGCATTGCCAAGTCAAATCCATTTGTGTCCGAAGAGTGGACCGTTGTTATGCTTTATGGGCGAGGGCAGCATCAGGGCCAAGAGCCATGCTCCCAGGGGAACCCCGAAGCCTCTGGACCGTCAATTGTGGTCTTTTAGTGGAGATCTCAGGGTGCACCCCTTTTTATTCTTGTGTTGCCAGTGAGACTCAACTTTGTGAGCTCCATTATGGCTATCACTTGTGGTGGCCAGGCACAATCCAGTTCTTCCAGTCCCAAGTCGATGTAGGCACCTACTTGTGTGCATCTTTCTGTCTTCTGGGTTGTCTTTACCCCATGTCATTTTGCTCCTTGGTGAGCATCCATTCCTGCTGAGTTGGGACCATTTGCTGTTCCCTCGTATGGTAGCTTGGCAGCTTTTGAGAACCCAGATGCCACTCACCAGTGTGGGGTGCAGAGAGCCCTCTTAGAAAAACCTTACTTGTACCAATTGGCCTCAGTTTCCCCTGAAATCATAGTCCCCTGCCCCCTGCCCCAGCTACTCTGTCCCTGCAGAGGGTTAAGATGGAAGTAGTATTCAAGTTAAGTTGAAGTCCACTTAATATTGTTCTTGTTTCTAATCTGTGCTGTCATTGATTTCACCCAACCAAATTTATCTAATTTAAACCCTCCTCCCATCTGTCACCCACCCTCCCCTACCTTGCAGCTGTCAAACAGTCTTTTCTTCAGTACACAAGTCTGTTTTTGAGTTCTTATCGTAGGGGTCTCATACAATATTTGTGCTTTTGTCGCTGACTACTTTCACTCAACATAATGTCTTCCAGTTGAAACCAGGTTAGGAGATATTTCCTGGAATCATTATTATTCTTCATCATTGCATAGTGCTCCATTGAGTATATATACCATAGTTTACCTATCCATTCCTCTGTTGTTGAGCATTTAAGCTGATTCCATCTTTTTGCTACTGTGGACTATGCTGTGATACACATTCTTGTGCGTGTGTCCATTGGTGTGAATGGCCTTGATTCTGTAGGATATATTCCATGTAGTGGAATTACTGGATCAAATGGTATATCTAGATCCATTTTTTTAAGGAAGCACCAGATTGCTTTCCAACGAGGCTGGACTATTTTGCCACCTCACCAACAGTGTAGGAGGGTCCTGTTTGCTCCACAGCCTATCCAGCGTTTGTTGTTTTATGCTTTTTTGGATCATGGCCAACCTTGTTGGGGGTGAGATGGTATCTCATTGTAGTTTTGATTTGAATTTCTATAACAACTAAAGATCGTGAACATGTCTGCATGTGTTTTTTTTGGCTGCCTGGATTCCCTCTTTAGAGAAACGTCTGTCCATCTCCTTTGCCCATCGCTTAATTGGATGATTTATCTTCTTATTGCTATTTTGTAGTACCTTATAGATTATAGAGATCAGGCATCAGTCTGACATAGAGTTGCCAAATATTTTTTCCCATTCTGTAGGTGGCCTTTTAATTCCATTAATAAAGTCTTGGGATAAACAAAAGGATTTGATTCTTTATAGTTCCCATTTATCTATTTTTTCTTCTGTTGATTGTGGTTTGTTCAACAGCTTTTGAAGTCTGTCTACATTGTGTGGTAAACTTTCAATTGTTGTTCCTACATTTTCCTGGATGAGCTTTATTGTTTTAGATTTGATATTTAGGTCTTTTCTCCAGTTTGAGTTGGTTTTCATATAAGGTGTAAGATATGGATCTTGTTTAAATTTATTGCAGATGGATATCCAATGTTGCCAGCACCATTTGTTGAAGATACTGTTTTTTCCCCAGGTTAATGTTTTAGGGACTTTGTCGAATATCAACTGTACATAAGCAGATGGTGTCATCTCTGGGATCTCAATTCTGTTCCATTGAACGATCTGTCTGTTGTTGTACCAGTATCAGGTTGTTTTGACCACTGTGGCAGTGTAATATGTCCTAAGATCGGGTAATGAGAGGCCTCCCAGTGTTTTCTTCTTCTTTAGTAGTACCTTACTTAGCGGGGTCTTCTTCCCTTTCCAAACAAAATTGGTTATTTGTTTCTCCATATCATCAAAAATTGATGCTGGAACTTGTATTGGGATTGCATTATACAAGTAGATTGCTTTGGGTAAAATAGACATTTTCACAGTGTTAAGTCTTCCTATCCATGAGCAGGGTAGGTTTCTCCATTTATGTAAACCTCTCTTAGTTTTTTTGCAGTAAGGGCTTGTAGTTCTCTTTGTAAAGGTCTGTTATTTCTCTGGTTAGATTAATTTCTAGGCACTTTATCTTCGTAGAGGATATTGTAGGTGGTATTGTTTTGATAATTTCTTCATTGACAGTGTCATTGGTGTAAAGGAATCGTACCGATTTATTTATGTTTATCTTGTATCCTGAGACTTTGCTGAACTCTTCTATCCATTTGAGTAGTTTACTTATACATTCTTTGGGTTTCTCTGCATATACAATCATATCATCAGCAGACAGGGAGATTTTGACTTCTTCTTTGCTGATGCAGATGCCGTTTATTTCTTGGTCTTGTCTAATTTCTCTGGCTAGAACTTCTAGTACAATGTTGAATAGTAGAGGTGAGAGTGGGCATCCTTGTCTAGTTCCTGTTCTCAAGGGAAACTCTTTCAGTCTCTATTCAGGATGACGTAGGCAGTTGGCTTTGTATAAACGGCCATTATTGCATTGAAGAATTTTCCGTCTATGCCTACTTTGCTAAGACTTTTTAGCATGAGTGGGTGTTGGACTTTATCAAATGCCTTTTCTGCATCAATGGACAAAATCAGGTGATTCTTATCTTTGTCATATTTATGTGGTTAATCACATTAGTTGTCTTTCTGATGTTGAACCAGCCTCTCTGGTATGAATTGAACTTGGTCATGATGGATTAGTTTTTGGATATGTTGTTGTATTCTATTGGCAAGAATTTTGTTGAAGATTCTGGCATCTAGATTCATGAGTGATATCGGTCTGTAGTTCTCCTTTTTTGCTGGGTCTTTCCCTGGTTTTGATATCAGGGTTATGCTGGCTTTATAGAATGAGTTTCAGAGTACTCCATCCCTTTCTATACTGTGAAATAGTCTCAGTAGTATTGGTGATAACTCTTCTCTAGAATCTTGGTAGAATCCTGCAGTGAAACCATCTGGGCCTGGGTTTTTTTCATTGGCAGTTTTTGATTTTTTTATGACATTTTCAATCTCTTCCTTTGTGATGGGTTTATTAAGTTGTTCTGCTTCACGTTGTGACAGTTTGGGTAGGTGACATGAATCAAGGAATTTGTCTGTTTCCTCGAGGTTTTCAGATTTGCTGGAGTCGAGTATATCATAGTATTCTGTTGTATTTTTTATTTCTGTTGGCTCTGCTGTGACCAATCCCCTCTCATTTCTAATTTGGGTTATTTGTTTCTTTTCTTGTTTTTCTTTAGTGAGTTTAGCCAGTGCTTTGTCAATTTTGTTGATCTTTTCAAAAAACCATCTTTTGGTCTTTACAATTTTGTCAATTGTTTTTCTATTCTCTGCTTCATTTAGTTCTGTTTTAATCTTTATGATCTCGTTTCTTCTGTGGATCAGGGGTTCCTCTGTTATTCTCTCTCTACTTGTTCAAGCTGTAGGGTCAGTTCCTTGATTTAGTTTCTTCATTCCAGATGTGTGCATCTACAGAGATAAAGAGACCTCTGAACACGGCTCTGGCTGTTTCCCTTAGGTTCTGGTAGGAATTATTTTCATTCTCATTGGAATCCATGAAATTCTTTATTTCATTCTCGATTTCTTCTATACTCCATGTTTTTTTTCAGCAAAGCGTTTTTCAGTTTCCAAGAATTCTACTTTCTGTCTATGTTTTGTCTGCTATTGATTTTGACGTTTATGGCTTTATGATCTGAGAAGATGCTTCAAAGTAATTCAAGGGTAAGGATTTTGTTGATAATTGGGTTATGTCCTATCACATGGTCAATTCTGGAGAACGTTCCATGTGCACTGGAGAAGAAGGTGTAATTGTCCGCTGATGGGCAGAAAGTTCTGTATGTATCGATGTGTTTTAGTTGGTTAATTGTGGCAATGAGGTCTTCTGTATCTTTACTGAGCTTTTTTCTAGATGATCTATCCAGTATTGAGAGTGGAGTGCTGAAGTCTCCCACTGCTATTGTGCAGTGATCTAACTCTTTTTTGAGTGCAGTCAATGTTTCTTTGACATCTTTAGGTGCTCTGATATTAGGTGCAGAAATATTTAATATTGTTAAGTCCTGCTTGTGTATTGAAACTTTCAGCAATAAACATGGTCCATCTTTGTCCACGATGGTGGATTTTACAGTAAAATTAATTTTGTCTGAGATTAGAATTGCCACACCTGCTCTTCTTTGTTCATTGTTAGCTTGATGAATATTCTTCCATCCTTTAATTTTCAGTTTTCTCCTATCTTTAAGTCTAAAGTGAGTTTCTTGTAAACAACATATGGATGGGTCCTGTCTGTTGAGCCAAGATGTCACTCGATGTCTCTTTACTGAAGCATTCAGTCCATTCACATTCAATGTAATTATTGATAGATATGTGTTCACTGCTGCCATTGTGATATGTTTATTCTTGTGTTGATGTTTCCTCTGTTGTACTTATTAGTCTCTCTGGGACATTCTTTTTTGTGGGTTGCTTTTTCACCTTTCAGAGCTAGTTTGTAGATGTTGAGACTCCTGTGTTACATTTCTTGACATGGTATGTTGCATCTTTGTTGTGCTTTACAGCTGCCCCTGTGATTCCCTTTAATAAACTATGTATAAACCCCATTTTAATTACTACCAGTCTTGTCGATGTCCTGTCCATCTGGAAGGACTATAATGACTGTAGTACATCCCTCTTTTAAATATGATGGCACCACAGTTTTCATGATAATCACTGGATTGTTTCTTTCAGTATTAAAACTGAGATCGAATTTGGAGCCTTCCCTAACTGAGTAGAATTCTGGATGATGTGTCATTCTAACATACAAAGGTAGTGGTTTTGTTCTTCTAAGCCAAAGCCAAGAATTTCTATCAGTACTTCTTGTAGTTTGGCTTGGTTTCTACAAAGTCTCTGAGCTTCTATTTATCTGGGAATGCCTTTGTTTTATTTTCATATTTGAAAGATAGTTTTGAAGATATATAATTCTTGGTTGGAAGTTCTTCTCCTTCAAGGCTTTGAATGTGTCATGCCACTGTCTCCATGCCAGCATGGTTTCTGCTGAGAAATCTGATGAAAGCCTACAGGGTTTCCCTCTGAATGTTAGCTTTGCTTTGAGTCTTGCTGTGTTTAAGAGTTACTGCTTATGTTTCATTTTGTTAAGCTTGATTATAATATATCTTGGAGTCTTTCTTTTGAGATCTATATTGGGTGGCGTATGATATGCATCTGGGATATCTATATTCTCTTCCTTCATGATTTCTGGGAAGTTTTCTGTCAGCAGCTCAGCAATGATACTGTCTGTGTTCTCAGGTGTCTCATCCTGTTCAGGGACTCCAATTATTGGAAGTTGTCTCACTTAATAGAGTCCCACATGCTTCTTAATGCTTCTTCATTTTTCTTAATGCTTCTTCATTTTCTTGTTTCTTTTTTCTGATTTCTCCTCATAGATTCTGGCATCAGTAGCTCTGTCTTCCAAGTCAGAAATTCTTTTTTTCCATTTGTTCCATTCTGTTTTCTTGGCTTTGAATGGAAGTTTCTATGTCTCTGATTTTGCTCTTGATTTGTTGGATTTCAGAGTACTGGTATTCCATCAGATCAAACAGCTTGCTTAATTTTTCCTTTTGTTGTGCTGCATTTTGTATAAGATCTAGAAGGGCTCTGTATATAATCCTTTTGGATTCACCTTCTGATAACTTCAGAAAAGTTTCTTCATCCAGAAACATCTTTGGTTGTTTTGTTTGGGAGCCTTCTGAAGCCATGAGCGACTTCTTATTTGCCACAAGCATCTGTTGCTTTTTGGGTTTCATGTGAATAAGTAAAACCTGGGGGAGATACTGTGAGGATGGACTGCAGATGTTTTCCAGGCTGTCTTAAAATGTAAAACAACAGATATCTGACCACTTCCCAAGTCAGTCAGTTTTTCAGGTGTAGATGTCCCTCTTCTCATCTGGCAAAGTAAGCACCTCTATATCCAACCTCAGAAGATACAAACTAGTTCAAAACACAGTAATGCTACTGCCCTGTTGGGCTCTGCTGACAGGGCTCAGCCTTAGGCGACACTGTGTAATCTACTGCTTTTCTGGTAGAAAAGTGCTCTCCTGTGGGCAGGCTCTGGCTCCCAAGCTAAGAATTAGGTCCAGCTGCAGCCCCCGTATCTAAGACGGCACCCTCTACATGGTCAGCAGATAGAGGGGCTAAAGGTGCCATGAGGTAGTGAGTCCTCTGCCTCTGTTGCCAGGCAAGCACCATACGTCATGCTGTGTAAACTATTGCTTTTCTGTCGGTGAAGCACTGTCTTGTTTGCAGGCACGGGCTCCCAGGCTAAGAATTAGGTCCTGCTAAAATCTCTGTATCCAACATGGCATCCCGCACGTATAAACCTCTCTGTGGCACTGATAAAAAGACAGTCCCAAAGTGGCTAGATGAACAGAGTCCTAAGCCTGACTCTCAAAATATGGCAATTTTGCCTGCCTATCATACCAGCAGTGTGTCTGAGTCCAGCCACTAGGCAAGACCCAGCTCCAACTGCTGACCAAGACAGAGGAAAACAAGTCAAAATGATGCATTTACCTTCAGTCCGTGAGAGCCAGGGCTAGCCAGGAGCAGGAGTCAGTGATAGCGAGGAGGTTTTTCATTCAGTGGTATGAAGTCCAAATTAATAGCCTTGTGCCGTGTCCTGTGAGCTCAATAGGTGACCAGAAGTCTCTGTTTGATTATCAATTCAGGTCTTGGCTTCCAGAGGGATATAAGGAGACATGTGCTTAGTCCGCCACCTTGACTCTGCCCCATCCATATTTTGTATGTTCCACACAGTTGACTACCCTTATGTAGTCAGTAAAACAGGTAAGTGTCTTTCTGTTATTCTCTGCTTTCAGTGAGGATCCATCTTATGTCAGAAACAATATTCCTGGTTCCAGTTCTTTTTCTGAATTCAACTTGAATTTCTGCAGCTGCTTTTGAATAATCTTCAAGACAATTTTACTTGGTTTAATATAAATGATATTATGTGATAATTGCTACATTCATTTGGATCACTTTTCCTAGGAATAGGCATAAGAAAGGATCTCTTCCAGTCATTTGGCCAGGTAGCTGTCTTCCAAAAGTCTTGGCATAAAGTGAGTACTTCCAGAATTGCGCCTGTTTATTGAAGCATCTCTATTAGTATTTTGTGAATTCCTAGAGCCTTGTTTCTTGGCAATGCCTTCAATACAGCTTACACTTGTCCCTTCAGTAGCATCAGTTCTTGATTCTATGTTACCTCCTGAAATGACTGAATGCTGACCTATTCTTTTTGGTACAGTAAATTTATGTATTCTTACAGTCTTCTTTTCATGCTTCCTTCACTGTTTAATATTTTCCTAACAGAAACTTTCATTATTGCAACTTGAGGTGTGAATTTTTACTTCAGTTCTTTCAGCTTGAGAAATGACAAGCATGTTCTTCCCTTTTGGTTTTCTGTCTCCAAGTCTTTGCAAACTTACTTTGCTTCCTCAAGCTGCTCTTTGAAATCTTCTGTTGAGCTCTTGTACTTCACCATCTCTTCCTTTTGCTTTAGGTACTTGATATTCAATAGCTAATTTCAAAACTCTTTTGACATCTACCTTGGTCTTTTGTTTCTTCTTGCCTTTTTGATATCTTCTTGCTTCCTTCATGTATGGCTTCCTTGACATCATTCCACAACTCATCTGCTATTCAGTCACTAGTGTTCAGCATTTCAAATGTCCTCTTCAGATGGTCTTTAAATTCAGGTGGGATATACTGAAGTTCATGCTTTGGGTCCCATGGACTTTCTCTAATTTTCTTTAATTTCAACCTGAACTGTCATGTGAGCAATTGATAATCTGTTCGTCAGTGCATCCCTGGTTATGTTCTGACTGATGTTATTAAAGCCAGCTGCAGATGTAGTCAATCTGATTACTGTATGTTCTATCAGGTAAGATCTGTTAGCTTGTAGTACTGTAGGGATTGGCATGTTGCTGTGATGCTGGAAGTTATGCCCCTGGTATTCACATATCAGCAGGGTCACCCACATTGACATATTTCAATTGAATTTCCAGACTAAGATAGATTAGGAAGAAGCACCCAGAAGCCTACATCTGAAAATAATTAACCAGTGAAATCTCTACGAATAGCAGTAGAATGTTGTCTGATTTAGGCCCTGAAGATGAGCCTCTCAGGCTGCAAGGCACTCACAAGACAACTAGAGAAGTTCTGCCTTTTCAAGTAGAAATGTGATTAATGACATGGATAGATTTAATCTTTCAGGATCTCCATTTGCTATTGTGGCAAGACTCAAAATAAGAAGTCACAGTTTTAAATATCTTTAATAGTTACAATATGGAATGTATGAATTGGAAATCATCAAAATGAAATGGATCCTATAAGCCTGGATGTCACAGTGAGCTGAAATAAGCTGGTGTTGGCTTTTTTAAACCAGACAGTCATACGGCTGATCTACTAGGCTGGGAATGAAAACATGAAGAGAAATAGTGTTGCATTCACTGTCAAAAAGAACAATTCATGATCCATGCTTAAATATAATGCTGTCAGTGATAGGATAAGACCCATACACTTGTAAGGAAGATCAGATAATATGAATGCTATTCAAATTTATGTACAAAAACTGCAAGGCCAAAGATGAAGAAATTGAATGTCTTTACCAACTTCTACAGTCTGAATTTGATGAAACACACAATCAGGATGGCTTCATAATTTCTGATGATTGGAATGTAAGCGTTGGAAACAAAAAGAAAGATAAGAAGTTGGAAAATATGAACTTGATAAGAGATATGATGTCAGAGTCATTCACTGATTAGCAGAGTGAAAGAACATCTCTTTGTAGATGTTATCACATTTTAGTTTATTTTTCTGTTAATATTATTTTGATATATTATTGCAAGTTTTTCTGTTAATTTGGTTTCTTCACGGTTTTTAAAGAATTTTAAAAATATTCTAGATAAGAATATTTGTCAGTTTTTTAGGCAGATTTTTTTTATGTGAAATACCTTCTGCTATGCTCTTCCATGCTTCACAAGTATTTGAAAGTAATTTTCTTACACATGAGATACTTTTAAGTTTTGATGTAGGTTTTCTTATGTCTGAAGTTTATATTTGAAAAATTACTGTGATTTGGATAGTACTTTTAACTCCCGCTTTGGTAAAAGATGTTAATTTGATTAGATGTGTAATACATTTCTTTTTTCCACCTGTATCTAAGGACATTGTTTTGTTCCATTTTAAAAAACTAAACTTTCTTATTTTGGAATTATCTTTAACTTACAGAAATGTTTCAAAGATAATACAAAGAGCTGCTGCAAGCTTCTTACCTAGCTTTCCCTAATGTTAATGTCTTATATAACCATGCTACTTCAGTGAAAATTAAGACAAAAACATTGATGCACTGCTATTAAAAGCTTCATGCTCTATTCAGGTTTCACTAATTTTTACATTGACATCATTTCTATTCTATGACTTTTTTCAGGATATCAAATTGTATTTTAATTGCCATACTGCCTTAGTCTTTTCTGTGGTAGTTCCTCTGTCTTTTCTTGCTTTTGGTAACCCTGAAAGTTTTGAAGAGCAGAAATATTTTTTGCAGAATGTTCCTCAATGTGGATATCTATGAGACTACACCCTGCCATGTTATTTTGCTGTGGTTGCGGGTAATGGAGAAGAACACTACAGAGGTGAGGTATGTATCAGGAAATGCTTGATATCAACATGACTTCTTACTGGTGTGTTTAATGTTGATCTCTTGTTTAAAGTGGTATCTTTCAGGTTTCTGTACTAGAAAGTCACTTTATTTTTTTCTTTCTGTAGGCTATTCTTTGGAAGCAATTCACTAAATCCAGCCTACAATAAGGAATGTGAAGGGGGAATTAAGCCATATCTACCAGAGGGCAGAGCATTCACACATATTATGTAAAATGATTCTGTAAAAAGGATTTGTTTCTTCATATTAATTGTTATTCAATCATTAATTTGTATCAGTATAAGCTCATAGATATATATTTTATCCTTTTGGGTTATAATTTGAAACTGCTGCTATTTATCTTGTTGCTTAAATTATTTCAGTTTTGAACACTGAAAGCTTTTTGAGATTGGCCTCTGCTTCTTTGGACACATATGCATCCTTTTCTTAATGAACATTTCCTTATTAGTCCTCTAGTCTCATTTCATGTTTTCCCTGCTCTAGTTTCAGAATACCTATTTCTTTAAGACACAGTGGCTTCTTTTATTGGAGAACAGTATTTAGGAAGCATGTCTGAACCCTGTGATGACACTGCTTGCAGGCTTTCTTTTGCTGCTCATTTGTAACCTGCTAATTATGTTAAAAAATCTTTTAATGTTAACCACCTACCAAGATGCAATCTTAAATTAATCCTTTGATCTCTCAGTAACTTACATTTCTCATTGCAAAATGACTGCAAGAGACAGCATCATTATAAAGTATCAATGAGACTATGTATTTAAAACATGGGCAAGTATTCCTGCCACAAAGTAATAATTCCTCTATTATTAGCTATTCTCCTAAATCTTAATAGAAGTACATGCTATGTGCAATGTACAATTCATTTTGTTAATCACTTGGTTTTTAGTTTATGCCAGACTAACATGAAAAGTTTTCTTATGTTTGAAGATTTCTCAAACACTCTCTGTAATTGTTTCATCTTGGTTTTATGTATTTTGACACATTAATTTAGGTTATAAGCTTCATAGATTTCTCTTGATGGACTGTATTTTTAGTTAATATATTTAATAGAGTAGTTAAATCTTTTTCCTTTAAATTCTGTTTTCTCAAAGTTAGTATTGCTATAAAACCTTTTTTGGCTTAATTTTTTTTTTTTGGTAAATTAGACTAGCATAATATTTACAACATTTATACTGTTTTCTAAATGGCTTCTTTTGTCTTTCTCATTTGGCCAGTTTGAAAATTTCTGTTGTCAAATAGATTATTTTCCTCTATTATTATTTTGGGGCATGTGATTGGGACAATTTTCCTGAAACTTTAATTCATGTTTTTATTTCTCTTGGTTTTCAAAATACATTTCTCTCATTTCTTGACTCTTATTAGAATTAAATCTGTTAATTGTTGTGTTCTTATTTTCAGTTCACTTAATAGAGAAATATATGTTCTGTTTCTTTTGACACAGTCCAAACTTTATTTATGCTTATATTTTTTTCAGAAAAATATGATTTTTTAAGAAAAGCCCATATTTTAAAAATTTTTTCCACAGAAGTTTTTTTCTAATCTCCTACATTACTTTTATAGGGTCACCATAAGTCAGGGTTGATTTGACAGCAGCTGGTACAGGTTCCATAATTATTTAACATTGTTTTCTGTAGCCCCAATTATTTATCATTTAAATACTTAAATAATTGATAATTAAATAAATAATTGTAAATAATTTATTTAAATGATAAATAAATAATCTTAAATATTTAAAATTGCTATAGCCAATGCTTTCTTAGATATAGCAACTGCATATTGCTATTTATTTAGTATTAATGGATTGATATTTCTTTTGTTCCCTTCCTTTTTGGTTTACTTTAAAAAGTCATTTTCTTTGCTAATTCTTTCTGTGTACTTTGGAAACAAAATATTTCTTATTAATTATGTGACTCAGTTCAAAACAATTCTTTGGATCATACTTTAGCTGTGTCTGGAATTCTAGGTGAAGAAGTTTCATTGGAACTTCATTGGAAGTTTCACTGGAACTTCATTGGAAGTTTTATTGGAACTTCATTGGAAGTTTCATTGATACTTCTCACCCACACAAGTATCTACTGGAGTCAAGAAGTATTTAGTTACTCTTATTACCATCTTTCCGTAATTATCTTTTCTTTCTAAAACCCAAACCCATTGCCATCCAGTTGATTCTGACTCATAGCAACCCTATAGGACAGAGTAGAAATGCCCCATATGGTTTCCAAAGAGTGTGTGTTGGATTTGCACTATTGACTTTTTGATTAGTAGACATAGGTCTTAACCACCCTGCTACCAGAGTTTCCCTTTCTGGTAGCATTTTTATGAATCATTTCATAAAAAAAAAAATAACACACAATGGGGTGGAGTCAAGATGGCAGACTAGACATGTGTCTCCTTAACTCACTCCAAAAACTAGGGCCAGTATTGATAATTAAAAGGAGCCTTCTGGACACCTAGTGAGCCCTAAGACATCACATATGGTTGTCATTTTGGACTACATGCCACTGAATGGGAAATTTCTGCTCTTTTGCTCACCCCCACCCTGGTGGACTGGATGGCTCTTGAGGACTGAAGGTAACTACCAGCTTTCACTTTTTTCCTTTTTGTTAGCCTGTGGCAGTGATTGGGCTTAATTGGCAGCAAAGTTCTGCCACATTGCTGATGTGATCAGCAGGTGGAATAGCCACACTTTGAGAGCTGGCTCTGGACTCTGAGCACTACTGCCCCTCCACCCATCTTTCAGAACCTTCACCATTGATTCAGCTATTTCCCAGGAGGTGGAAGAGCCTCTGCAGGATGCCGTCTTGTCTGACTTGGAGGCAGATCTACTCAAATGGGGGCCTCAAGTAGGGGCTAATTCCCAGGCTAGGACACAGTGCCAGCCTGGGGAGCACTTCCCCAGAAGAAAAATTGTGTTTAGCACAGGTGACCCTTTGGGTAGGGCCCAGCACCTGATGACAGCAGGGCAGTAACCTGTAGACGCTTTGAACTAAATCACAGTATCTAGGGACAGATATAGAGGTGCCTCCATTGCCAGCTGGAAAGAGGGGCTTGCACACCTGACAGCCTTACTGTTTATGGAAGCTGTCAGATAGCTTTTACCTTTCAAAATAAGACTACCTAGAGAAATAACTGTAGTGCAGCCTGACGGTATCTCTTCCAATCTTGACTGACCCACGACATAGGGTTAGTTGATGGCTTCCCAGTGACTCCATAAGTAGGGCCGTGTCTTTGCCAACTGGGAGGTGGAGCCCAGAGATTCCACTGGGCCCAGTCAATGGAGTACATAGAAGTAACTGGTGATCAACTTCTACTTCAGCTCCTATTAAGGAAACACCAGAGAAACTAAACAACCTCTAGATGCCCAAAAAGAAATAGACCTTGGCCTAACACTTAAGGAAAAATCCAACCATGGCTCCAGGAAGCTCCAAAAAGAAAGAACCAAAGAAAAAGGCTTTCTGAAACTTTCAGAGGTCAAGTACAGAAGAATTATATAGAAAGCCCTCCTAGACATTATACAAAATTTAGCACATCAAAATGAAAAATTAAGCAAGCTATTCAAAGTGATGGAACTCCAATGTTCTGAAATCTAACAGATCAATAACAAAATTAAAGAATCAGAAAACTCAATTCAAAGCCAAGAGAACAGAATTGAACAAATGGAAAGCAGACTTTCTGACTTGGGAGATAGAACTACTGACACCAACATTTTTTAGGAGGAATCAGAGAAAAAAAACACAAGAAAAATGAAGAAGCATTAAGAAACATATGGGACTCTATCAAGAGGAAAAATCTAAGATTAATTACAGCTCCTGAATGGGAAGGGACACCTGAAAACACGGAGAGGATTGTTGACTGTCTGACAGAAAACTTCCCGGAAATTATGAAAGAAGAGAATGTAGATATCCAAGATGCTTATTGATCGTCATACAATATAGACCCCAAAAGAAAGACTCCAAGACATATTATAATCAAGTTTAACAAAATGAAACATAAGCAGAAGCTCTTAAAGGCAATGATACTCAAAGCCAAGCTAACATACAGAGAGAAGCCCTGTAGGCCTTCATCTGACTTCTTGGCAGAAACCATGTTGGCATGGAGGCAGTGGGATGGCACATTCAAGCCTTTAAGGCGAAAAACTTCCAACTAATAATTATACATCCTGAAAAACTCTATTTCAAATACAAACATGAAATTAAGACCTTTGCAGGTAAACAGAAACTAAGAGAATTTGTAGAAACCAAACCATAGCTACAAGAAATACTGAAACACTAGGCTTAGAAGAACAAAACCACTAATTCTATATCTTAGGAAACAATAAAGGACAAACCATCCAGAAACCTACTCAAGGAAGGCACAAAACCACAACCAAAGCTATAATACTAAAGGGAGTGATCCAGTGATCATATCATGAAAACTATGATACCATCACATTAAAAAGAGGGATCTGTTACAGTAATTATACTCCGTCCAGATGGATAGGAGGTTAGAAGGATATTTAGAAATTAAAATTGGGTTTAAACATACATTATTAAGGGGGATGTCATGGGTTGAATTGTGTCCCCCCAAAAATATGTGTCGCCATGTGGCTGGGACAGGATTCCCAGTATCTTGTGACTGTCCTCCATTTTGTGGTTTCCCTAAATTGCATGTTAAAGGATTAGGGTGGGGCTGTAAATTCCTTCATAGGATTACTTCCCTGCCCTGCTGTAAAGGGAGTTTCCCTGGAGTCTGGCTTGCCCCACCCTTAATCCTTTCACCCTGCAAGAGATAAAATGAAAGAGAAGCAAGCGAGAATTGGGAACTTCGTATCATCAAACAAGCAGCACCGGGAGAAGAGCGTGTCCTTCAGACCTGAGGTTCCTGCGTCAAGATGCTCCCTGGACAAAGACTGATGAAATACTGGACTTTCCTCCAGAGCCGACAAGGGGAAAGCCTTCCCCTGGAGTGGAAACTCTGAATATGGACTTGCAACCTACCGGACTGTGTAAGAATAAACCTTCCTTTGTTAAAGCCATCCACTCTGTGATAGTTCTGTTAGAGCAGCCCTAGGTGACTAAAACAGAGGATCATAGGAGTAGCTGCAAAGCACAACAGAGAAGCAACATATCAAAACAAGAAATGCAGTATAGATGTCTCAACAAACACAAAACCAACACTGAAAAGTATGAAAAATCAACCCATAAAGAAGAATGTCCCACAACAGAATAGTAAGAGCTAAAGAGAAAACATCAACACAAAGATAGTTGCAGCAAGTTGACAGCACTAAGCACATACCTATCAACAATTGCATTGCGGGTAGGTGGATTGAATGCTCCAGTAAAGAGACAATGAGTAACATCTTGGATCAAAGGACATGACTCATCTGTGTGCTGCTTACAGGAAACTCACTTTAGACTTAGGGCTACAAGCAAACTGAAAATCAAAAGATGGAATAGTATATATGGGACTGGCAATATGCAAAGAGGAGCAGGTGTATATGTACTAGTCTCAGATAAAATAGATTATACTGTAAGCAAACAAATAATAAAAGGCTCAATAAAGACACAGAAGACCTTATTGTGACAGTTAAACAACTGGACCTGATCGACATATGCAGAACTTTCTATCCATCACATTGGGTGAAATTAGTCAGCAGTACAAGGACAAATATGGTATGAGACCCGTACTTTAAGGTCTTGAAAGCTGACTCATGTGCAGAAGAAAAGACTCTTGGATAGCTGCAAGGGAGGGGAGGGTTTAGATTAGATATTTGATAGAAATTTGGGTGAAATCAGTGACAGCACACATTAGAAAGAAGATCAGTTTAACTAGACTTCAACATAACCTGATAACTCTTCCAATCTTAACCAAATAGATAAGGACAGAGTAGCAGGGACAAGGGTCCAGAGACCATGCTCTCAGAGGACATCAAGGCCAATTGGTATAACTAGCCTGTTATTAAGAGATTCCTCTCCACCCCATATTGGTGAGTGGCATCTGGGGTCTTAAAAGCTAGCAAACTGCTGTCTGAGCTACACCAATTGGTCCCAACTCATCTGGAACAGATGATCACCAAGGACAAAAATGACACGTCGGAAAGAGAACCTGGAAGCCATAAAGACCCATGTGAGTGGGAGACTACATCAACATGTGCCCAGAAGAACCAGATGGTGCCCAGCTACTTCCAGTGACAGCTGTGATGGGGCTCACAAAGTTGAGTACCAGTGGTAACATAAGAATAAGAAGGGGTGCACCCTGAGAACTCGACTAAAAGACCACAATTGATGGTCTGAAAGCCTAGGGGTTCCCCTGGGAGAATGGCCCATAGATCTGAAGCTGCCCCTAATCATAAATCATTACTGAGGTCAACTCAGCAGACAGGAATGGATGAGATTCAGTGACACAGAGTGATCATGTCATGTGTGCACTTTATGGTTCCATGTATCTGTATGATGTCACCCAACTGGCCTCTCACTAGAGGGAGGTGGAGAAGGTGAAGAAGAGGGGACAGGGAATTGTTAAGAGGATATGATTTGTATAGATCAGAAAGGAGGAGTGTGCCAGGCAAGCAGAGCAGTAGGAGCTGCATGTAGGCAGCCATGCAAATTTATACAAACATAATAATAAGCAAACAAACAAACAAATAAATAAATAACACACACAAAAGTAACCCCAAGATTTCTAAAATATTGTAAATACATATATTTACCTTTCAGATGCAAATTTAAACAAACATAATAATAAACAAATAACACAAACAAAAGTAACCCCAAAGCTTTCTAAAATATTGTAAATACATATATTTACCTTTCAGATGAGAAAAACAATTACTACCAGTTCACAAAATTTTCCTTCTTTCTGCATTCCGGTAAGTACCTGCAAGGTCACCCACTGTCCCTACTACTTCTCAGGGTGTTAACCAACAGGTGAGTGGTTAGAATCTACCACCTTCTCCTTGGAAACACTACTGGGCAGTTCTCTGTACTATAGGGTAGCTAAAAGGTGGAATCAACTTGACAGCAGTAGAGTCTTATCAGTTGTTTTTCACATGAATATGGATAGAAACATACAGAATGTAGTTTATTTGTTTAGTTTTTATTCTGGCTTCTTTCACCCAATATTATGTTTGTGGTATTCATTCATGTTACTGTGTGTAATAGCCACTTATCTATTCTTTTTGCTCTGCAGTTTTCATTTCAGTAACGTATCACAATTTATGCATCCTACCAGCATATGTGGTCATGTACTATTCATCTTACCTTTGTATTTACAGTAAAAAAGATTGACCATAATTTGAAAATAGTATTATTCCAACATAGAGAAATGGTAAATACACGTGAGGCTTTTGGGAGACTTTTTCATTTCTCACAGAGAAGGAATAAGTGTGCATACAGTAACTAAACATAACTTGTTAGATTTTGACGGACTAAGGCCGAGTGAATTTACAATTGATTCATTTCATGTATTATTTAGTTGAAAGGGACTAAAAGGTTTGGACATTGTGGAAACTGATTTGTAGAACCTACACCCTATGATAAATAAATTCATAAACTCTTACTAAGGAATTTTGTGATAATATCCCTAGTTATTACGCTTCAATAGAATGACAGTTTACTTGTATTTTACAATGCATGTATGATTGAAGTTTAGTTAAATAGCTTAAGTTGAAAATTTTTCCCCCATATTTATTATACCTGATCTGTTTAATCTTGATAGTTCCTTAATTTGGCTTTCAGAAATTCTGGCACAGTAGTGGTTAAGTGCCGTGGCTGCTAACCAAAGGGTCAACAGTTCAAATATGCCAGATACTCTTTAGAAGTTCTATAGGGTCATTATGAGGTGGATTTGATTCTGTGGCAATGAATTTGGTTTCTTTTTTCTTTTTCTTTTTTTTTTGACAGAAATATGGAAGTAAATAAGGTTAAATAAATCATGGGAAAGGTACATTTTCACAAGTTACCAGTTTTAAAGGGAGCTTTTTACTGGTAACTTACAAGACATATGTCCAGGATATAAAAACTTAAAGGAGAGACCCTGGAGTTTAATCCTTCTGATCTCATAATGACAGTTCAACCGTCATGTTGTAGGAATGCATTGTTTTATAATGATAAGAGAATCAGTTAGAGATAACTGGTGCTGGCATACTGGTTAAGAGCTGTTGCTGCTGACAAGGGTTTCCAAACAAAAGTCAGGTGGTTCAAATCTACCAGGTGTTCCTTGGAAGTACCATGGGCAGTTCTATTCTGTCCTATAGGATCTGTGAGAGGGAATCAACTCACTGACAATGAGTCTAGTTTTTGGTTTGGGGTGATTTATCAATTTGTATGAAAAGCACTTTGAATTTTAAAAATATAAAAATTACTTTTGTGATCTCTTTCAAAGATGTTCATATTTGAGCTCCTTTTTAAAGGTACTTAGTTTTGTTTCCAAAATGACTATGTCTACTAATAGTATTTCAGAAAACAACATACTAATGAATATCTTTAAGCTAGTTATGAAGAGTTTAGTACTTTCCTCCTTTTCTAATTTCACATTGGAGTTTCTTTCCCTAAACCCATAATAGCCTTAATAGTGTTTTAATATTTTTCATATGCTTTAAAATTGTGTGGAATTCTCTAAATTTTGGAAAATGGAAAACAGTGGTTATCCAAGCAAAGAAGAAAACAGCATGACAACTTTATTTGTAATAAAGCATTATTTCTAAACAAAAGTACACGTAGGAGAAAAAATGTGCACTTACAGGAATGATATCAGAGAGCATCAAACTCAGAGACAACAGTTAAAAGATAATGAATAGAACCTTGAGATATTTTTGGATTGGATGAAGATCAATGTAGCAGCCTCTTTACTCATTTATGTTAGGCTCTTATCTGCAAGCTAAAGCAACAGCTGTAGGTACAGGGACTAGAATATCAAAGGCTATTCACTCTTAGAAGAAAAGAAATTCTGCTATTCCAGTAAAGAAAATTTCGGCATGAACATCTTTACATCTTAATGTCAATTACTAGGAGAAGATAAAAGTAAATATACTGTGGGAGTCAAACACTGATTCTCAAATAAAAATTAAGCAGATCCTCATACATCATCAAGTATTTGAGCAAAGAACGTACCATAAATAAACCATCCAACTCAGTAAAGAGAATAGCTAATACCTGACAAAGAGGATTGTTTCAGTCAGCTAGTGCTGCTCTAACAGAAATACCACAAAGTGGATGTCTTTAACAAAGGAAGGTTTATTCTTACACAGTCTGGGTGGCTACAAGTTCACATTCAGGGTGTCCACTCCAGGGGAAGGCTTTCCCCTTGTTGGCTCAGGAGGAAAGTCCAGTATTGCATCAGTCTTTGTTCAGGGAGCATCTTGGCACAGGAACCTCAGGTCTGAAGGACACGCTGCTCTCCCGGTGCTGCTTTCTTGATGGTATGAGGTTCCCAATTCTCGCTTGCTTCTCTTTCCTTTTATCTCTTGCAGGCTGAAAAGGATTAAGGGTGGGGCAATCCATACTTCAGGGAAACTCCTTTTACAGTGGATCAGGGAGGTGATCTTATAAAGGGATTTCCAGTCCCACCCTAATCCTTTAACATACAGCATAGAAAAACCACAAAATGGAGGATAGTCACAAGATACTGGGAATCATGGCCCAGGCACATGGCTACGCATATTTTAGGGGGGACACAATTCAATCCATGACAAGGATTTAATAAAATAATCAGATTTTCAGATAATAAAATTTAAATAAATTAGTATTACATAGTCTTTAAAATAATACCATCAGGAATCAGGAGAAAAAATTCACATTGCAAGTTTAATCGTTTAATCAAACAAAAAAAAATTCTTCAAAGGAAACACTGATCAACCAAAGAGATGCAGGATCAAAGAAAATTAGTGAGTGTGATGATCAGCTAGGGAAAGATTAGCCAATAAGCAAGGTATGCATGAGCTTACTTGTCATATTGACTAACCTGTAATTCACAATTCCATCTGTTTTTCATGACATCAAAGACATAGTGAAAGATCAAAGATATGATGAAATCCATATGAAATTGTATGCTACAAACTAGCAAAAATTGCAAGTAAGCCTGAGTGTACGTTACTTAGTGATTAGCTTAACCCTGTGGTTAGCTAATTACTGAACACAGAACACAAAGATGCAAAATAATATAAAGTATATACAACACAGTTTATGTATACAGAATAAAGAATGTCCATATATTAGTAATTACAGAAATTTATGAACATAGAAAGTAAACAAAGAATGTAATGGAGAGAAGCACATACCTAACAAACACAGAATTTAGTAAAAGCACATACTAAAAGTATAAATGTATTCCTACTTCTCTGTGGAACTAGTGAGTGATTCATACTAATGCACAAATGTTGAATAGGAGTTTAGAATGACAGTCGTATACAATTTAGCCTGGGGCATGAGCATGGTGTGAGATGCTGACCAGCAACAAAATATCATGGCCTTGTATTGATTTTAGAGAGATGTCTGGTTATATCTAGACATCATTATCTTAAAATACACATGTTATTATTTAAGAATAAACAGTATTAAAACTTTAAAATGGCATTATTTCTGAAGTAAGATAGGTTAAAAATGAAACTTGTTACCTTAGAATTGATTACAACTCATAGCACCTCCATAGGAGAGAGTAGAACTGCCCCATAGTTTACAAGGAGTGCCTGGTAGATTCAAACTGCTGACATTTTGGTTAGCAGTTGCAGCAGTTAACCACTATGCTACCAATATGATATTGTGGTGAATAATTATTAATATCCATGCATGCAATATATACGTGTGTGTGTGTGTGTATGTGTGGAGAGAGAGAGAGAGAAAGAGAAGGAGCCCTCCTGGCCTAGTGGTTAAGTATTTGGCTGCTAACCGAAAGGCAAAAGGTCAGCAGTTCAAATCCACATCTATTCTACCGGCTAATTACGAGGCAGTCTGTTTCCGTAAGAATTAAAACAAAAACCATTGTCATTGAGTGGATATCAATTCACAATGACCCTCTAGGACACAGTAGGATTTCCCCATAGCATTTCCAAGCAGGGGATGGTAAATTTGAATGCCAATTTTTTGTCCAGCAACCAAGTTCTTAACCACTATATCACTAGGGTTCCAAAACCCTAGGAGACTATTCTACTTTGTTTCAGAGAGTCACTACCACTTGGAATCAATTCAACTGCAGTGACTTGCTACAGATGTTAAAGAAAATGTTTCTTTTGTTCCCCTCAGTTGAGTATAACTTTGTTTATATTCTTTTTATTGTGTTTTAAGTGAAAGTTTATAATCTGAGTTAGTTACTCACACAAAAACTTATGCATACCTTGTTATGTGACACTAGATGCTCTCCACACACTCTGGCAGCATACACCTCCCCTCTGTGCGGTGGTTCCCATGTCCCTTCAACCAGCTTCTATCCCACTTTGCCTTCTCATCTTGCCTCCAACAGGAGCTACACAGTTTCCTATATCTCCATAAGCCAAGCAGCACACTATTCACTGGTATCGTTTTATGTTTTATATGCCAGTTCACTCTTTGAGGAGCTGGTTTCCAGAATGGCTTCTGTTCTGGGCTAACGTAGAGTCTGTTGACCATGTCTTCCGAAGACCCTCCAGTATGTCAGAACATCAAGTGTGGTCTTTTTCACCAGAATTTGAGTTCTGTGCCCCATTTTTCTCTTGCTCCATCAGAGATTTTTTTTTTTTAGCTCATTGTAAGGACAAGGCATTGATGGTAGCAGGGCACTGTCTGGTGATTTCACTGCTGTGCTTATGTCGTATCTGGCAGATCTGGCCCTTTCAGGCTCTCAAGTTCAGATTTTCCTTAAGTCCTTTTTCTTCATTCTCTTTTGCTCCAGGTAGGTTGAGAACAATTGATAATTTTTAGATGACCGCTTTCTAGCTTTCGAAACCTCAGACACAACTCGCCACAGTGGGATGTAGAATGTCTTCTTAAAAAACTTTGTTATGCTGATTGACCTAGAAGTCACCTGAAATCATGGTCTCCAGACCCATACTCCTTCTAATCTTTCCTTCAAAGTGCTTGGAAAATATTTGGAAGTTCAGGAAAGTTTTTAGCTTTCAGTTTAGTCCAGTAGTGCTGACTTCCCCTTTATTGTGTGTTCTCCTTCCCTTCACATAAAACAATTATTTTCTGTTATCTCATCAGTGAATCCTTCTCTCCAGTTTTCTCTACACTCTTAACCATCAATGACTGTGTTCTGTGTTTAAACCATTTCTGAGTCCTTTGATTAGTGATCTCCTACAAATATTTATCCTTCTGCAACAGACCAATTTCATTCAGCATAATGCCTTCCATATTATATTTCCCAAATGTGTCATTGTTCTTGATCAGGTCCAACAGTTAAGTCTGTGAACTTGAATTGTTCAGAGTGCTACATAAATCATTGATGAATACCCCTGTTGTCACCTTCGAAGTACTCCCCTTGGGAAGATATACATCTACACTAGCATCTAGTCTGCCCTTCAAAGCACTTTTGGAACTCTTTCTGGAATGGCCACTGTGCACAGTGACTATGGTGGCAAGTTCATAAACTTAATAGTATAGTTGTCTGTGTGGGAGTTTTTAGCCAGCAAACAAATAACTGTAATAGAACACCCTGCCTACTCACCTGATCTAGCCCCTAGTGACTTTTGCCTTTACCTGAAGTAAAAGAAATGATGAAAGGAAGACATTTTGATGACATTCAGGACATCAAGGATAATATGATGGCAGATGTGACATTAATGGTCAAAGGATATGGTCCAGAAAGAGTTCCAAAAGTGCTTCACAGTGTGGACTAAGCAGTGGTATCAGTGTGTGGTTTCTCAAGAGGAGTAGTTTGTGATAGTAGTGAAATTCAGCAATGAGGTAATGTAACACTTTTTCTAGGATGAGTTTACTAACCTAATTGGCAGACCTCATAATATTCCATTGTTTGAATATACTATAACTTGTTTATCCATTCTTTCTTGGATGGACATCTAGGTTGATTCTATTTTTTTCCATTTGAGGACAATGCTGCAATGAACACTGGTGTGCATGGAGCTCTTAAACAACTCTAGGATACATTCCAAGAAGTAAGACTGCTGGATCATATGGTATCCCTATTGTTAGCTTTTTAAGAAGCTGACAAACTGATTTTAAAAAGGTTGTACCATTTTATGTTTCCACCAGCAGTGTATAAGACTTGCAGTCTCTCCACAGTCTGTTCAGCATTTTATTTTGTGTGTGTGTCTGTGTCTGTGTCAGTGTGTGTCTGTGTTTTCGATTAATGCCAGCCTTCTAGAAGTGAAATGGTATCTTATTATAGTTTTGATTTGGGTTTCTCTAAAAGGTGATGATCATGAGAATTTTCTTATGTATCTGTTGGCCACCTGAAAGTCTTCTTTGGTAAAGTGCCTGTTTATATCCTTTGACCATTTTTTAACTGGGCTGTCTTTTTGTGTTGGATTTACAAATTACAGCTGATTGGATTTGTCAAATCCAGAATATTGTTTCCTAACCTGTAGGCTGTCTTTTTATTCTTCTGGTAAAATCTTAGCGTTAGCATAGCTGTTTGATTTTTAGGAGTTCAGAGTTACCTATTTTCTTCTCTGCTGTTTGTGCATTTTTAGTACCACTTTGTATTCTCTTTATGCTGTGTAATAGGGCTTCTGGTGCTGTCCTTATTTTTTCCTCCATGATCTTTATCATTTTAGATTCTATATGTAGTTATTCGATACATTTTGAGTTAGTCTTTGTGCATCCTGTGAGGGAAAGGGTATGTCCTGTTATTTTGGAGATGGATATCCAGTTATGTCAACATCGTTTTTTAAAGAATCTGTGTTTTCCCCCAGTTTGTAGACTTTGGGGTTTTGTCAAACATCAGCTGCTCTTAAGTGGATGATTTTTATGTCTGGATTTTCAGTGTTGCTACCGGTCTATATACCTGTTGTGACAATACCAGGCTGTTTTGACTACTGTCATAGAGAAATAGATTCTAAAATTAGGTACAGTGAGCCCACCCCTGACATTTTTCTTCTTCAGTGATGCTTTACTTACCTGCAGCTTCTTCCCATTTTATATGACATTGCTGATTTTTTCTCCACCTTATAAAAAATTGCCACTTGAGTTCAGATTAGGATTGCATTGTATTTATAGATCGCTTTGTATAGAATAGACAGTTTCATGATGTTAAATCTTCTTAACCATGAACATAGAGATTTTCTCCACTTAAGTATATCATTTTTAGATTATTTCTTGAAGGATTGTCTTGTAGTTTTCCTTATATAGGATTTGCATGTCTCTGGTTAGATTTATTTCTAAATCTTTTATCTTTTGGGGTGATATTGAAAATGGTATTGATTTGTTTATTTCCTCTTTGATGTTCTCTTTGTTCCTGTATATGAATCCAACTAGTTTTTGTATGTTTATCTTGTACCCTGGCAGTTGTTGAGCTCTTCTGTTACTTCCAGTAGTTTTCTTGTTTCTTTAAGGTTTATTGTGTAAATCACCATCTCCTCTGGAAATAGAGATACTTTTACTTTTTCCTTATCAGCTTGGATATTCTTTATTTCTTTATCTTGCCTGATTGCTCTGGCTACAACCTCCAACACAATGCTGAATAAAAGCAGTGACCAAAGTATCCGTTTCTAGTTCCTGTTCTCAAGGGGAATGCTTGCAGATTGTATCCACTTAGCATGATGTTGACTGTTGGGTTTGCATAAATGCTTTTTTTTTTTTTATGTTAAAGAATTTCCCTTCTGTTCAGATTTGGCTGACAAGGTTCACATTGAATGGGTGTGGGATTTTATCAAATGCTTTCTCCATATCAATTGATAAAATCAAGTAATTGTCTTTTGTTTTATTTATGTGACTGATTACATAGATTTTTTTCCCCCCCAAGTGTTGAAACATCACTGGTATGAATCCCACTTGGGCACAGTGAGTTAGGTATTTTTGTAATGTTGTTGAGTTATATCAACTACAATTTTGTTAAAGATACTTGCATCAAAGTTCTTGAGGCATATTGGTCTTTGATTTTCGTTTTTCTATGCCTTTATCTGGCTTGGCTTGGCATGCCTTTATCTGGCTTAGAAGTCAGGGTCATCATACTGGCTTCATAGAATGAGTCTGAGAGTATTCTATCCTTTCCTATTCACTGAAGTATCTTTAATAATAGTGGTGTCAAGTTTTCTCTGAAAGTTTGGTAGAATTCTCTAGTGAAGCCTTCAAGGCCAGGGCTTTTTGTTGTTGTTGTTGTAAGTTAATTATTTTTTCAATCATTTGTTACTGATTTATCTAGTTTTTCTACCTTTGTTTGTGTTAGTTTAGGTAGGTAGTGTGTTTGTAGGAATTTGTCCAGTTCCTGTAGGTTTTCAGATTTGTTAGAGGCAGTTTTTGTAGTATTCTGTTATGTTTTTTTTTTGTTGTTTGTTTGTTTTTAATTTCAGTTGGTTGCGTCTGTTGTGATATTGCCCATCTTATTTTTTATTTGTGCTTTTTATCTCTGGGGTGCCTAAGGTCGCCATGAGTGGGACCCGACTTGATGCACTTGGATTTGGCTGGCTTTATTTCCTCTGTTTTTGTTTGTTTGTTTTTGTCAGTTTGACCTATGGCTTATCAGTTTGGTCAGTCTTTTCAAAAACACTCTGGTTTTAAGTCTTTTAATCATTTTTCTGTTCTTTACTTCATTTAACTGTGCTCTGATTTTTATTGATTGTTTTCTTTTGGTGCCTGAGAGTTACTTTCGCCTCTCTGTTTCTATTTGCTGTAGTTGTAGGTTTAATGCTTTAATGTGGACTTTTTTGTCTTTTGGGATGTGTGCATTTATTTAAATAAATTAACCTCTGTGGAAGCCCTTTGCTGTGTCCCAAAGTTTCTGGTAGGATGTGTTTTGTTCTCATTTGGTTCAGTAAGTTTCTTTATTCAGTCCTTAATTTCTTTTCTTATCTCCTAGTTTTTGAGTAAGGCATTGTTCAGTTTCAGTGTGTTTAAATTTTCTTCTTTCCTCTTTTTTTGTAATTGATTTTCTACTTCTACATTTTTATGGTGTGAAAAGATACTTGCAATATTTCAGTGCTGTGGATTTTTTTAAGACTGGAAACATAGTCCGAAATCCATGATGGTGTCATGGCTAAGTGCTATGTCTGTTAACCATGAGGTTAGCGGTTTGAGTCTGCCAGTGCTCCTTGGAAACTCTCTGGGTAGTTCTACTCTGTCTTGGAGGATTGCTATGAGTCAGAATTGACTTGATGGCATTCAAGTTTAGTTCTTTTTGTTGATGGTAGTAGTATATAGTCTATTATGGAAAAAGTTCCATGTACACTGAAAAAGAAAGTGTAGTTTCTGCTGCAGTGTACAGTTTTCTTTATATACCTATGAGATCAAGTTGGTTGATTGTAGTTATTTTAGATCTGTGTCTTTACTGAGCTTCTTTCTGGATATTCTCTTCTTTACCAGAAGCATTATGTTGAAGTTTTGTACTGTTATTTTAAAGCTATTTATCATTTTAATGCTGTTTGTATTTGTTTAATGTATTTAGGAGCTCTGTTTTGGTCTGCATAAATATTTAACATGATTATCTCCTCCTGATGTATTGACACTTTAATCATTATATAGTGTCCTTGCTTATCCATTGTAATGGTTTGTAATTTAAAGTCTATTTTATTAGAAATTCATATTTCCACTCCTCCTCTTTATGAATATTGTTTGCTTATTTTTCCACCCTCTAAGTTTTAGTTTGTTAATGTTTTTAAGTCTAAAGCGTGTCTTCTGTAGGTAACTTACAGATGGACTGTGTTTTTTATCTATTCTGCCACTCTCTTGGCCCATTTAACCCGTTTGCATTTAGCACAGTTGTTAATAGATATGAGATTAATGTTGTCTTTTTGATATCTTTTTGTGTGTATTAGTAACAGCTTCCTCTACTGATTTTTCTGTGCTAAGTCATTTTATGGTACTTTTTTCATCTTTTTCATTGTTATTGGTTTGTGTTTGCTGTGACTTGATGAGTTTCTGTTTTTTATTTTTTTATTTTGATGCTCAAGATTGTTAGTTTTCTTTGTGGTTACCTTAGTATTTACCTTTATTTTCCTTTATTTAAACCAGTCTTTTATTTCTTTGTTTTACCTTGAACTGGTCTATGTATGAAACATCTATGACTAATTTTTTTAGTATCACTTTTTTATGCTATCATCTTTTAGTTATTGATATCTCTATACTCTTATTTTCACTATTTTTGCTTTGATTTATTTTTGTGATATTCCAGTCTTTGTTGTTATCTGATTGCTCTGTCCTGCCTTCTAGTCTTGAGTTGTAATCTGATTTATTGATTTTCTAACCAAAGAAATCCCTTTAGTATTTCTTGTAATTTTAGCTTGTTTTTTGTAAATTTCCAAAGCTTGTGTTTGTCTGGAAATGTCTTAATTTTGCCCTAATATTTGAGAGAAAGTTTTTCTGGATATATAATTCTTGTTTGGACACTGTTTTCCTTCTAGACTTTGTGTATGTTATTGCATTTTCTTCTTGCCTGTATAGTTTGTGCTGAGTACTCCAAGCTTTTTTTTATTGACTCTCCTTCAAATCCACCAGGTACTCCTTGAATACTCTGAGGGTCATATCTACCCTGGCCCCTACGGTTGCCAAGAGTTGGATCCAGCCTGACTGCACTTGGCTGGCTTGTAGATTATTTGGTTGTTGATGTTGTTTTTTTACTAGCTTCATTTAAAATTATCTCCTTATCTCTGGTTTTGGTTAAGTTTGATTATAATATGTCTTGAGGTCTTTCTTTTGGAATCTACCTTGTGGAGTTCAATGAGCATGTTGGACAGATATTGTCTCATTCTTCATAATATTAGAAAAGTTTTCTATTAACAAGTCTTCCTACAATTTTCTCTACATTCTCTATTTCGCCCCCAAACCCATTCTAATATTACAGTCATTCACAGATTATTCCTCCTGATAGAATCTCACATATTTCCTAGTGTTTCTTGTTTTATTTAAATTATCTTACTTGTTTTTTCCTCACATATGTTGGTGTCAAGTGCATTGTCTTTATTCTCATTAATTTAGATTTCCACTCAATTCTGCTCCTTCGACTTTCTATTAAGTTGTCTAACTGCAATTGATTTTCTGTATTTTTGTTTGTTTTCTCTCTATGATTTCTTGCTGCATGTTTGATTCATCATTCTACTTTGCTGTACCTCACCTGATCTTCCTGATCTCTGGAAAAGTTCTAAATATTAATGTTTTGTATTCTGCCTCTGATAAGCAAAGGAAGACATTTTTATATCATGAAAATTTCTTGATTCATTTTCAGGAACTTTTTGAAACCAATATAGTGTGCCTCTTTACATTATTTTATATTGACTTTTGTCTCCTAGACATTAGTAATTTGTCATATTTATGTATTTTATGTTTGCTTACTTTGCTGTAGCTTATTTTGTTTGGAAATTCCCAAATAGGCTGGTCGAGTGAGGTATTTAATTGATTCCCCTGAGGCTCTATCATCCTGTTACCAGTTGGTTAGAGATATTACTAAGCAGGTGAGCTGAGAAATCCATTTATTTTCTTTTATGAATTCAGTTCAGATGTCCAGGTCATTCATGTACTGTGTGGTACAGGCTGTCCCATAATGTCCTAGATGAGCAGGGGTGATTTGTGTAGGCACAGGTTTCTGGTTGCATGCACTGAGAAGGTCAAGGGGCTGATAGCCATCCATGAGTTTTCTGTGAGGAAAGCTGTTATGTTTGCAGCAGGACTATGATTGCTCAGTTGTGTATGCAGAAATGAGAGTCATGGACCCTCTTAGCCTGTACTTAGGTGCTTTTTTTGTTAAGAAAAAAAAAAAAAAAAACTATTTCTGTCTTAGTTCTCAGTGTAAGGAAGCCAGCAGATTGTTTTTTCTCGTATTTATCAAATTGTTCCCTCTTCAAGCCTGGAAGAATCACTCTGGACATGTTTAAGTAGTCCTACTTTATCTCATTGGATGTGTCAGTCTGTGGAATCAGTTCAGGTGCTATGAAGAGAAGGGAAGGGGGAACACTGGTAAAAGGGAGACAGGTTTGCCAATGAAAAGTTTTAGATCTGCATAGGCCTCACATTACCTAACCTTAGAACCTTTTACACTGCCACAGCAGACAAAACAGTCTAGTACTGGCAAAAAAAAAAAAAAAAAAGAGACACATAGGTCAATGGAGCAGAGTTGAGACCTCAGAGATGTCACCACCGTATTAGAAACAGTTGATACTTGACAAAGACTCTTAGAGTGTAAACTGCAGTAGATTAGACACAAGCTGCTTTTGATGATCAAATGTTATTTTTCACTGATTCTGTAGGCATAGGTGGGCTTTCCAACACGCTGTCTCTCCTGCTAAGATGCTTTTCAAAGACCACTGTTCCTCTCACCACACTTGCTGCAATGGATCTGCCTGCAGTGTTTCAATTTCTGCTGGCTCAGCTCTGGCCAGTCCTATGTGCTTGTGGACCTACTCTCCTTTCCCTATCACTCAGCCAGACTTTTCAACTTTCCTTTTGATGTTCAGTGCTCCTAGAGTGTCATATGTAATTAATTAATTTGTTTTCTGGGGTCTTATTTATTAGAGGGCATTTCTGCTAAACATTGAAAAGTTGAAAAGAAAACATTTTTTTAAAAGAGTCATCACAGAAAGTTAAATGTAACAAAGGAATTTTGTAGAGTACACACAAAAAGATCTAAATGACAGTGCTAAACTCATACCTATCAATAGTCACACTATACGTAAATAGAGAAAATGCAATCATAAGGAGATATTGGCAGATTGGATTTTTAAAAAAGTGTGATTCATCTAGGAGAAACAAGTCACCAACTTCATTTGTAAAGGGAAGAAACCCCAGGGTAAGTAAAGCATTACTGAAGAAGACAAACATGGTGGAAGGCCTCACACTACCTAACCTTAGAACCTTTTACACTGCCACAGCAAACAAAACAGCCTAGTACTGGCAGAAAAAAAGAGACATATAGGTCAATGGAGCAGAGTTGAGACCTCAGAGATGTCACCACCGTATTAGAAACAGTTGATACTTGACAAAGACTCTTAGAGTGTAAACTGCAGTAAAAACAGTCTCTTTAATAAATGGTGTTGGCGAAATTGGATATCCATCTGCAAAAAAAAAAAAAAAAATTGAAACAAGACCCGTATCTCACACTTTACACAACAACTAACTCAAAGTGGATCAAAGACCTAAATATCAAATCTAAAACAATAAAGATCATACAGGAGAAAATAGGCTCAACAATGGAAGGTCTAATATAGAGCTTAGACAGACTTCAAAATCTGACAAAACACAATCAACAGAAGAGAAAATAGATAAATGAGAACTACCAAGAATCAAATGCTTTTGCTCATCCAAAGACTATCAAAAGAATTAAAAGACCACTTACAGAATAGGAAAACATTTTGCAGCTACATGTTGGACGAACATCTCATCTCCATAGTCTACAAGGTACTGCAAAATATCTGCAAGTAATAGGTAAATAACCCAGTTAAGCAATGAACAGAGGAAATACACAGACACTTCAACAAAGAAGATATCCAGGCAGCCAAAAGACACATGAGGAAATGCTTACGATCATTAGCTATTAGATAAATCCAATTTAAAAGTACAATGAGATACCATCTCACCCCAACAAGGTTGGCTGTAATCCAAAAAAACACAAAATAACAAATGTTGGAGAGACTGTGGAGAGATTGGAACTCTCCTACACTGCTGGTGGGATTGCAAAATGGTACAACCTCTTTAGAAAGCAATTTGATGATTCCTTAAAATCTTAGAAATTGAAATGCCATATGGTCCCGCATATATGCTATAGAAATATAGGTGATCACATGAACAGATATGTGCTACTGAATGTTTATTGTGGTATTGTCCACAATAGGAAAAAGATGAAATCAACCTAGGTGCCCATCAACAGAAAAATGGATAAATGAACTATGGTACACATAAGCAATAGAACACTATGCCATGATAAAGAAAATGATGATTTTAGGAAGCATCTCATAACTTGGTTTCAACTAGAAGACATTATGCTGAATTAAATCAGTCAACTGCAAAAGGACAAGTATTGTATGAGACCTCTGCTCCAAGTACTTAAAAATGGACTTAAGTATAGAAGAAAAGACTCCAATGGCTACAGGGGTGGAGAAGAAGGGAGAGGTTGCTCATTAGATGTTGTTCCTCAACAATCATTAGATTGTTGTTGTTGTTAGGTGCCATCAAGTTGGTTCTGACTCATAGTGACTCTGTGAACAACAGAACAAAACACTGCCCAATCTTGTGCCATGTCCACAATTGTTTTTATGCTTAAGCCCATTGTTGTGGCTACTGTGTCAATCCATCCAGCAGTGTGTCTAGGGTCCATGTTCTCAAGGAACCCTGCAGTCTGTCCTATCATCAATTCTAGTCTTTTAGTAGAGTTCTTGAACTGTACACCTGTTTTTCTCATGTTGCCTCAGGGACTCTACATTGTGTCCCCCATAACACTGCCAAGCATGATGTCCTTATCCAGGGATTAATCCTTCCTGAAAACATATCCAAAGTATGTAAGATGCAGTCTTGCCTTCTTTTCTTCCAAGTAGCACTCTGGCTGTATTTCTTCCAGAACAGATCTGTTTGTTCTTTTGACAGTCCATGGTATGTTCAACATTCTTCTCCAACACCACAGTTCAAAGACATCAATTCTACTTCTGTCTCCTTTGTAGATTATATTAGAAAGTTGACAGGAATTTGCTTAGGTGAAAGAAGTGACAGCACTCAGTAGAGAGAAGACCAGCATAACTGAACTACACCATAAACTGAAAGGTTTTCTAAACTCAACTCAGTATTTCAAGGGATAAAGTAGCAAGGATTGGGTTCTAGGAACCATATTTTCAGGGGACATCAAGGTCAATTGGCATAACTAATCTTTTGCTAGGAGTGTCTTCTGCACCCCATATTGTTGAGTGGTGTCTGGGGTCTTAAAAGCCAGCAAGCTGCCATCTGAGGTACACCAGATGGTCCCAATCTCTGGAACAGATGATGACTGACAACATCAGAGACACATGGAAAAATGAGCCCAGGAGATAGAGGATTCATATGAATGAGAGATTGTATCCACATGAGACCAGAAGATCAGATGGTGCCCAACCACCACCAAAGGCAACTGTGATGGGGAACACAGTGTACAGTCCCTGAGGCAACACAAGAAAAAGAGTTGTACAGTTCAAGAATTCTAGTAAAAAACTATAACTGATGGTCTGACAGCCTAGGGGGTCCTCTGGGAACATGGCCTCTGGACATTCTGCTGGCCCTGATGGGAAACCAGTACTGAGGTAAATTTTTCAGACAAGAAAGGACTGGTCTCCACAACACAATGTGAGCATATGATATGTGTACTTTATCATTTTATACATTTATAGGAGGCTGTCCTACTGGAAACCCAGGTGGTATAGTGGGTTAAGTGCTACATCTGCTAACCAGAAAATTGGCAGTACAAATTCACCAGGCGCTCCTTGGCAACTCTCTGGGGCAGTTCTACTCTGACCTGTAGGGTTGCTGTGAGTCAAAACTGACTCCAAAGCAGTGGATTTGCTTTGGTTTTTGGTTTTGTCCTACTGATTTCTTTCTAGATAAGAGAGAAGTGAGTGGAGAGGAGGGAATAGGTGCTCATTAAGATGACACTAGAAGTATAGAGTGAAAAGAAGGAATGTGCTGTCACTGGGTAAGGAGAGCAGGTGGAGCTGCAGAGAGGTGAGCACACAATGTCTTAGACTCAAAGACATGAGCAAACTAAAACTCAAAGGAAAGAAAGAAAATATATGAAGCCAACAACATTCAAAAAAGAACAGGAGTGGCAATATTGATCTATGATAAAATAGAATTTAAAATAAAATTTACCACATTCAATAAGTTGATTAAAGGATCAATACTCCAGGAAGACATAACCATGTTAAATATTTATGTATCCAAAGATGAGGATCCAAAATATGTAAAACAAACACCAAACTGAAATGGACAGTTTCACAATAACAGTAGGAGACTTTAGCACATAACTCTCAGAAAGAACAGAACATCTAGATAAAAGCTCAACAGAGACATAAACCACATCTACTGCCATCTAGTTGATTCTGACTCAACCCTATAAGACAGAGTAGAACTACTCTATAGAGTTTTTAGGGAGCTCCTGGCAGATTTGAACTGCCAACTTTTTGTTTAGCAGATGCAGCATTTAACCACTAGTCAAGCAGGGTTTCCCAATGAAGACATGGAAGATCTAAATACCACAGTCTACCAACTTGATGTTATCGACATACAAAGAACACTCCACCCAATGACAGCCAAAGATACTTTTTTCAATGCCCATAGAACATTCTCTAGAATTGACCACATATTAGATAACAATGCAATCCTTAACAAAATTCAAAGTATTGAAATATTACAAAACATAAAGCCTAAAACTAGAAATTAATAACAGACAAAAGAAGAGAGAAAAATAAGGAACTAAGCAATGCCTTCCTCAAAAATGACTTGGTTATGGATGAAATCTAAGAAGGAATAAAGAAATTCATAGAATCAAATAAGAATGAAAACACATCCTACCAGAATCTCTGAGACACAGCAAAAGCAGTGCTCAGAGGTGAATTCATCTCAATAATTGCATATGTCCTAAAATATGAAAGGGCTCAAATCAAAGAACTAAGTCTACAACTCAAAGAAATGGTAAGACAGCAGGAGAAAAAACAAAAACAAAAAAATCTCAGGAACCAGAAGAAAGCACATAATAAAAATTAGAGCAGAACTAAATGAATTAGAGAATAGACAAAAAAATTGAGTGTTAACAAACCAAAAAGCTGTTTTTTTTTTTTTGTAAAGATCAACAAAATGGATAAACCATTGGCTAAACTGACAAAAACAGGAGAAGAAGCAAATAAGTCAAAGAGGACATGAGATGGGTGATATCACAACAGACCCAAGTGAAGTTAAAAAATTTATAACAAAATACTAGAAGAATAGTATTCTGATAAACTTGAACGCATAGAACAAATACATAAATTTCTTGAAACACATCACATACCAACAATAGTACAAATAGAAATAGAACAACTAAATAAATACATCACAAACAAGGTTGAAAAGGTAATTAAAACACTCCCAACTGAAAAAAAGTCCAATGGCTTCACTGGAGAATTCTACCAAACTTCTGGACAAGAATAAATACCACTATTACTAAAGGTATTCCAAAACCAAACCAAACCAAGCCCACTGCCATTAAGTTGATTCCAACTCATAGTGACCTTATAGGTCACAGTAGAACTGCCTTATAGAGTTTCCAAGGACCACCTGGTAGATTTGAACTGCCAATGTTTTTGGCAGTTGCAGCACTTTACCACTAACCACCAGGATATCCAGAGCACAGAAAAAGATGGAACAGTCCTAAAATCATTCTATGAAGCCAGAATAACCTGGCTACCAAAACCATGTAAAGACAGCACACACACACATACAAAATTACAGAGTATTATCTTTCTTGAACGTCGATGCAAAAATCTTCAAAAAATTCCAGCCAAAAAAATTCAACACATCCAAAAAAATAATTTATCATGACAAAGCGAGATTCATTCTAGAAATACAGGGATGGTTCAACATTAGAAAATAATTAACGTAGTCAACCACTTGATTTTATCAATAATGTAGCAAAAGCGTCTGACAAAGTCCAACACTCCTTCATGTTAAAAACTCTCAGCCATTTAGGAACAAGAAGGAAATTCCTCAACATGATAACGGGCAATTATACAAAGCCAACAACCAACACCGTCCTAAATGAAAAGAGTCTGAAGGCATTTCAGGATCCACACATGGATGCCCACTATCATTACTTTTATTCAACACTGTCCTGAAGGTTCTAGTCAGGACTATCAGGCAAGATAAAGAAATAAAATTTATCTAAATTAGTAAGAAAGAATTCAAAGTATCTCTATTTGTGATGATATGATCTCATAAACAGAAAACTCTAACAAATCCACAAAAAATCATTGAAACTAACAGTTCAAATAAGTTTCACGATAAAGATAAATATACATAAATCAGTTGGATTCCATTACACCAACAAACAAACCACCTCAGAGGAAATCACCAAATTGATACAAGTTTACAGTATCCTCTGAAGAAGATAACATTCTTAGGAATAAATCTAAACAGAGATGTAAAAGTCCTATACAAATAAAATTATAAGATTATATGGCAAGGAACTAAAAGATACCTACACAAGTGGATTAATCTGCCTTGCAAATGGATAGGAAAATGTCTATTCTACCCAAAGAGACCTCTACAAATGAGGCTATCCTGATCTAAATACCAATGATTTTTTTTAATGAGATGCAGAAACAAATCACCGACTTCATATTGAAAGAAGAGAATCCACAGATAATTAAAACATTTCTGAAGAAGAACAAAATAGAAAGTTTCACACTACCTAATATTAGAACCTATTTACACTGCCACTGTAATCAAAACAGCTTGCTATTTGTACAAACACAGATACACAGATCAATGGAACAGAATTCAGAATCCAGATATAATGTCATCCACCTATGAGCAGCTGATATTGGACAAAGATCCAAAGTGAAACAAGACCAATATCTCGCACCATACACAAAAACTAACTCAAAATGGATACAAGAACTAAATATAAAATCTAAAAGAACAGATCATAGGAAAAAAATTAGGGACAACACTGGGTTGCCTAATACATGGCATGAGCACATTATAAAATATTATCAACCATGCACAAATGCCAGAAGAGAAAATACATAACTGGGAACTCTTAAAAGTCAAAACAGTTATGGTTGATCTGAACACTTCATCAAAAGAGTAAATACACTACCTACAGACTGGAAAAGAATTTTTGACTACCATGAATCTGATCAATGTCTAATCTGCATACTCTACAAGATACTATAAAACTTCAAGAACAAAACAGCAGATTACCCAAATAAAAAATGAACAAAGGATAGAATCAGGCACTTTGCCAAAGAAGACTTGCAGACAGCTAGCAAATACATGAGGAAATGCTTACTATCATTAGTAATCAGAGAAATCCAAATCAAAATTACAGTGAGATACCACTCATCTCAACAAGGATAGCAAGAATTTAATCAATCAATCAATCAATCAATCAATAATAAATGTTGGAGAAGTAGAGGAACTGGAACTCCCCTACATTGCTGGTAGGAATGTCAAATGGTACTTCTATTTTGGAAATAAACTTAGTATGTTTTTTAATTGCTGTAATTTTTTAAAAAGCTAGAAATAGAAATACCATATGATTCAACAATCGCATTCCTCGGAATATATCCTAGATAAAGAAACAATGGGCATCCAAAATGGTGAGAAAGAAATAAAGGCTGTCACATGAACAAATACACGCACACCAGTGTTTATTGCAGCACTGTCCATAAAACCCAGCTGTCCATCAACAGATGACTAAGTAAAGAAAATATGGTAAATTCACACAATTGAACACTGTGCAACAAAAAAGAACAAGAATGATTTTAGAAACATTTTATACAGTGAAACTTTTGTGATTGAAATTAGTCAGTGGTGAAAAGGATAAATATTGTATGAGACAACATTATAAAGACTTAAGAAAAGGTTTAAGTACAGAGAAAAATAATGTTTAATAGGTATGAGTGACTGGAGGGAGGGAGGGAGGGGGATATTCGTAGATTAGATAGTAAATAGGAATTAATTGTGTTAGTTGAAGGAGTGACAGCATGCAGTAGAAAAGAGATTAGCACAACTGGACCACACCAAAAGCTAAAATATTTTCTAAATATGATCTAACATTTTGAAAGACAGAGTAGCAGCAACAGGGTCTAACCACCATGGTTTCAGAGGACATCTAGGCTAAGTGGCATAACTAAGTTTTTTTTTTAAAGGAAATGTTCTACAACCCACTTTGGTGAGTGGTGTATGGGGTCTTAAAAGATAGCTTGGTGCTGTCAAAATAGCATCAATTGGTCCCAATTCATTTGTAGTAGAAAAGAAAAAAGAACATCAAAGGCATAGGGAAATCTGAGTCCAGCAGTCATAAAGTGCGATATGATCCAGAAACTAGATCATCGGAGACCAGAAGAACTAGATGTTGCCTGGCTACCACCAATGACTTCCCTGACAAGGAACCCAATATAAAGCCCCTGAAGCAGCAGGGCACAAAAAAAAAAAAAAAAAAAAATGAATGTGCAGAGCTAGAACTTTATTAAAAAGACATGCTTGATGGTCTGTCAGACTGGAGGGTTCCCTGAAGACGTGCTCCCCCACCTCCACCTGCCCACTTTGTGTTAGAAAAGAGCTGGAACAAGTACTGAAGCCAACTCTTCAGACGAAAAGTTTGTACTGGACTAAAAGACAGAGTGATGCTGGCAAAGAGTATTGGCTTGGCTTAAATAAATATATGAGGCTGTCTGAGCAGCTCTTATCTAGAGGCAAGATGAGAGGGTAGAGGGAACAAGAGTTGGCTGAATGGATATGAGATGTACAGGGTGGAAAGGAGGAATGCGCTGTCATGCAGGAGGCTCTTAGAGTTACACAGTAGTGTGCGTGCAAGGTTTCATATGCCAAACTGATTTGGATTGTAAGCTTGCACAACAAAATATTTGAAATAAAAGCCTTTATAAACAACAGCACAATTCTTTTGCAATAACTCATACTAAGCAATTCTTTGAAAACACAGTAGCAATAACTGAAAAATTACTTTCATTTGTTGTTTTCAGTTTTCACTTTTTTCCAGTGACTTTGTTACTACTAATGATCCAATTAGAACATGAAGTGAATATAACATCACTTAGAAAATAAGAGAATTTTCAGATTTACATTTTCCAATAGCAGACTTTCTTAGAATATGTGCTACTCAGTGACGTTTTAAGCTTAAGAAATGTCATGGATCTTTATTTTATTTTATTTTTTTAAAAAGTGTGGCTTTGAATGAGAAACCATTCTTCCTCCTTTTTATGGAGGGCAGAGATATTGTCTATAAGTGTTGAGGGGGATTCTTTTCCTCAAGAGTCCTGGAAACACAGAAATTTCCCAGTTGGTAGATGCTACTCATCTCCATTTCCCTTGATGTTCAGTAGTGTCACTACCAGCAATGGCCCTCTCTTATCTGTCACACTGAAAGGACAAAGTAGGATTCATTTGCTTAGCTTAGCAAGAGGATCATATGGACCTGGGGTAAGAAACAGTGCCATTTTCCTTAGTGTGTCATAAAGCCACTCATCCAAACTTTTGTCTCTGAATTGCAAGTTGGCCCAGATTATCATCCCTGGCTGACAGTCATGCCCTCTTCACTGTCACTTGGATTCATGTTTGAGTAGAATGTCGTTTCAGATTCTAGGACACTGTCAGATCTTCAATCTAGGAAAAAAATGTTATTCTCTAGAAATGCAACAGCAAAGTTCTCATTTCTGAAAGATAAATAACACATTTCTTGCCAAAGGTTGGGGGGGGATATCTGTTTGATTAGTCATATTGGCTACATTAAATTTTTAGTACTTATCCTTGTGGCATAGTGGTTAAATGCTACATCTGTTAACCAAATGGTCAGCAGCTCAAATATGTCAGGTGCTCTTTGGAAACTCTACTAAGGAGTTTTACACCGCTCTGTAGGGTTGCTATTCATCAGAATTGACTCAATGGCATTGAGTGTTTATCCTTGGATGGGGGAGGTGGAATCTATTTCCAGAGAAAATGAAAATCAAGTGAACTACAGGCTTCATTATTTACATAGCCTATTTAAAATAATTGATAAATAACTATTTAAAAAAGTGCACACACACATAGATCTACCCATATACCATGAATTTAATGGTAATATATGTTCTATCCTGGCCCGTAGGTTCGCCATGAGTCGGATCCGACTTGACGGCACTTGTTTTTGGCTTGGCATGCTCTATTGTGCATATAAACAATAGAATATGTAAAGTGTTGAATAATGTGATATTTTCTGAATGAAAAATTTAATTTTGACTTTGCTGTGGGTTTCAAATGGATCTAAAAATAGTTTCAAACTCTTCACAAACTCATATTTAGCATGCTGTATTCTGACCAATTCATTCTTAAGGAATACTGGATTTGAGAGACAGGACCAAGATGGTGAAGCAGACATTTCCTGTGATAACTTCTAACACCAATAACCCAGAAAAAATAAAACTATCAATTATAGATGACATTGTCAGAGCCCTGAACATCAAAGGAAAAGCTGAGAAATCAAACTGAGCTATCGGAAAGGAGAGTAGGTCCAGAAATGCTTTTGACTAGTCAGAATTGACCCACCAGGAATTAGCTACACCCAGCATTATGGATGGAACAGTAATGTTTGGAGGGTATCTTACTCAACAGGAGAGACAGAGTGGCAGAAAGTCCATTTATGCCTCCAAATCCAGAGAGAGAACACGTTCTATTAACAAAAGCTATGTGCCTTGTCTTTAACTTACCATATACAGATCTAGAACTTTCCTTCAGTACAAACATCTCATCCTTTTTCTCAGCCCTTCTTGCTTTTCTCTGTACTGCAACCAGCTCCAGAGTCTGAGGGCATTACCTGAGCTAGAAGTAGAAATTCATACATGTTCCCTGATCCATTCTCTTAGACTCAGAAAGAGGACAATTTAACAAAGTGAAGGGAAAAAAATCTGCTGACTCCCCTGAACTAGAAATTTAGGACAGAAACAGTTCCTGAACCAAGGAACAAGCGTAAGTGGACATAAATCCATCACAGAGACTCAGGAACAGCTGTTGGTCCCTGTATTTTTCATGATGTGCAGTATAAGACTATAGAGAGAGCCTGCACCACATGCTGAGGACCTACACACCTGAGATGAAACTACAAGAAAAATGAATGGACTCTTAGACTAACAAGCCTAGTAATAGCTCTAACCACCCAGAGACAGAATATCAGAGCTTCAAAGGTGCCAATAACGAAACTGCCACACAAAACCATCCAGTTTGGAATTTTGAAACAAAACAAAACAAACAGATGTAACACAGTAAACTAACATAAAATAAACACATACAACAACCAACTGATAATTCTGAGACAAAATTCAGTATCAAATCAGTCAAAAGGCAGACCATAACATCTTCAGAAACCTTCCAAAACGTCAAGAAATTTTCCAGATGAAAAGAATTTTCTGGAAATTTCAGAAGCAGGATACAAATTATTAATATTTAGAATTCTTGCAAAGATCAGGAAGAAGATTAAGCAAAATGCATCAGAGCGTAATGACAAATTGAATGAGCAGCAGGAAAGCTTAAAGAGTCAGCAGCTAGAAATTCTCAAGATTAGTAATAAAGTAACAGAATTAGACAACTCAGAACAGAAAGTCAAAGGAGAAGAATTGAGGCAATGAAAGTCAGAACTGGTCAGATTGAAAATAAAGCACTTGACTCTAGCGTATTTGAGGAAAAATTAGATAAAATAATTTTAAAAATCAGGAATCACTAAAAATTACAGGGGAAACTTTCAAGAAAAATAATCTAAACAGTGATTGGAGCACCAGACAGGAAGGGATAACAGAAAATATAGAGAGAATTGTTGAAGATGTGTTGACAGAAAATGTCCCTGATGTCAAGAAAGATGAGAAAGCATATATCCAAGGTGCTCATTAAAGTCCTCAAAAGGTATATCCCAAAAGAAAGACACTAGGGCATATTACAATCAAAAGTGCCAAAACTAAAGAAAAGGAGACAGTTTTAAAAGTGGCTACAGATAAACAAAAAATAACCTACAAAGGTGAGTAAATTAGGGAAAATCAGGTTACTCAGCAGAAATTATGAAAGCAAGAAGGGCATGGGTTGACATATAAAAGCTTTAAAGGAAAATAATTGTCAGCCAAAAATTATATATCCAGCAAAACTACCTCTTGCATATGATGGTAAAATTAGGAAATTTCCAGAAAAACAGAAATCTAGAGACTTTGGAAGAACCAAACCAGCATTACAAGAAGTACTATAGTCCTTCAGTTAGAAAATCAATACCAAGAGATAACTCAGGACTAGAATACAGAGCAGAGTAACTGGATATCAACTGATATATAGGAAAACCACAAAAATAAAGAATAAATGTGAGAGGATGGAGTTAAGACGGTGGACTAAGCACATGTCTAATTATATTATATCCCTCTGGAAACCAAGACCTGAATGGATAAAAAAAATGGAGCCTTCTGGTCACCTAGTGAGCCCCAGGGCACGGCACAGGGCTGTTAACTTGGACTTCATATCACTGAATGAAAAACCTCCTCGTTTTCGCTGACTGCTGCTCCTGGGTAGCCCTGGCTCTAAAGGACTGAAGGTAACACAACATTTTGACTTTTTTTCTCTGTCTTGGCCGGCAGGCAGAGCTTGGTCTTGCCTAGTGACTGGTCTGAGACACATAGCTGGTGGGATAGGCAGGCGAAATTGCCATATTTTGAGAGCCAGGCTTAGGACTTTGTACACCTAGCCAATTTGGACCTGTCTTTTCATCTCTTCCACAGTGTGGTTTGTACAGAACCGCCGGCGCCTATGTGCCGGATGCAATGTTGGATGTGGAGATTTTAACAGGACATAATTCTTGGCCTGAGAGCCAGTGCCTGCAAACAGTACAGCACTTCTCTGACAGAAAAGTAGTAGTTTACATAATGTTGCCTAAGGTGGGGGCCCAGCAACAGAGGCTGAGGACTCACTACATCTCAGTACCTTTAGCCCCTCTAGCCACTGACCATGTGGAGGGTGCCATCTTAGATACGGTGGCTGCAGCTGAACCTAATTCTTAGCCTGGGAGCCAGAGACTGCCCACAGGAGAGTGCTTTTCTACCAGAAAACAAGTAGTTTACACAGTGTTGCCTAAGGCTGGGCCCTGTCAGCAGAGGCCAACAGGGCAATAGCATTGCTGTATTCTGAGCTAGTTTGTATCATCTAGGGTTGAACATAGAGGTGCTTACTTTGCTAGCTGCGAAGAGGGAACGCTACACCTGAAAACCTGATGGACTTGGGAAGTGATCAGATATCTTTTGTTTAATATTTTAAGACAGCCTAGAGAAACATCGGCAGTCCATCCTCACAGTATATCTCCCAGTCTTTACTTACTCACGTGAAACCCAAAAAGTAACGGACACTTGTGGCAAACAAGAAGTCACCCATGGCTTCAGAAGGCTCCCAAACAAAACAACCAAAGACGTTTCTGGATGAAGAAACTTTTCTGAAATCATCAGAAGGTGAATACAAAAGGATTATGTACAGAGCCCTTCTAGATCTTACACAAAATGCAGCAGAACAAAAGGAAAAATTAAGCAAGCTGTTTGATCTGATGGAATACCAGTACTCTGAAATCCAACAAATCAAGAGCAAAATCAAAGACATAGAAACTTCCATTCAAAGCCAAGATAACAGAATGGCACAAATGGAAAAAAGAATTTCTGACTTGGAAGACAGAGCTACTGATGCCAGAGTCTATGAGGAGAAATTAGAAAAAAGAAACAAGAAAAATGAAGAAACAATAAGCAGTGTGTGGGACTCTCTTAAATGGAACAACCTTCATTTAAATTGGAGAACCTGAACAGTGCTAGACACCTGAGAACACAGACACTATCATTGCTTAGCAGCTGACAGAAAACTTCCCAGAAATCATGAAGGAAGAGAATATAGATATCCCGGATGCATATCATACGCCACCCAACATAGATCTCGAAAGAAAGACTCCAAGACATATTAAACAAGCTTAACAAAATGAAACATAAGCAGCAACTCTTAAAGGCAGCAAGACTCAAATCAAAGGTAACATTCAGAGGGAAACCTGTAGGGTTTTATCAGATTTCTCAGCAGAAACCATGCTGGCACGGAGACAGTGGCATGACACATTCAAAGCCTTGAAGGAGAAGAACTTGAACCAAGAATTATATATCCTGAAAAACTATCTTTCAAATATGAATATAAAACTAAAACATTCCCAGAGAAACAGAAGCTCAGAGACTGTGTAAAAACCAAACAAAAACTACAAGAAGTACTGAAAGAAGTTCTTGGCTTTGGCTTAGAAGAACAAAACCACTACCTTTGTATGTTAGAACGACACGTCATCTATAATTATACTCAGTTAGGGAAGGCTCCAAACTCACTCTCAGCTTTAATACTGAAAGAAACAATCCAGTGATTGTCATGAAAACTATGGTGCCATCATATTTAAAAGAGGGGTGTAGTCCTTCCAGATGGAGAGGAAGTTGACAAGACTGGTAGTAATTAAAATGAAGTTTATATATAGTTTATTAAGGGAGATCACAGGGGCAGCGATCAAACACAAAAAAGATGCAACATACCATATTAAGAAATGTAACACAGGAGTCTCAACAACTACAAAGCAGCTCTGAAAAAGGTGAAAAATCAACTCACAAAAAAAGAATGTCCCAGAACAGGCTAACTAGAACAACAGAGAAAACATCAAAACAAAAATAAACATATCACAATGGCAGCAGTGAACACATATCTATCAATAATTACACTGAATGTGAATAGACTGAATGCTCCAGTAAAGAGACATCGAGTGACATCTTGGATCAAAAGACAGGACCCATTCATATGTTGTCTACAAGAAACTCACTTGAGACTTAAAGAAGGAACAAACGGAAAATTAAAGGTTGGAAGAATATTCATCAAGCTAACAATGAACAAAGAAGAGCAGGTGTTGCAATTCTAATCTCAGACAAAATTAATTTTATTGTAAAATCCACCATCGTGGACAAAGATGGACACTGTTTATTGCTGAAAGGTACAGTACACAAGCAGGACTTAACAATATTAAATATTTCTGCATCTAATATCAGAGCACCTAAAAATATCAAAGAAACACTAACTGAACTCAAAAGAGTGTTATTTCACTCCACAATAATAGTAGAAGACTCCAGCACTTCACTCTCACTACTGGATAGATCATATAGAAAAAAGGTCAGTAAAGATATGGAAGACCTCACTGCCACAATTAACCAACTAAACCTCATTGATACGTACAGAACTTTCTGCCCATCAGTGGACAACTACACCTTCTTCTCCAGTGCACGTGGAACATTCTCCAGAATTGACCCTGTGTTAGGACATAATGCAATTCTCAACAAAATCCATACCATTATATTACTGCAAAGCGTCTTCTCAGATCATAAAGCCATCAAAGTTGAAATCAACAGCAGAAAAAACATAAATAGAAAGTAGAACTCTTGGAAACTGAACAACACCTTGCTGAAAAAACCATGAGGTATAGAAGAAATCGAGAATGAAATGAAAAATTTCATGGATTCCAATAAGAATGAAAACACTTCCTACCAGAACCTAAGGGATACAGCCAAAGCTGTGCTCAGAGGTCTGTTTATCTCCATAAATGCACACATCTGGAAGGATGAAAGAAACCAAATCAAGGAACTAACCCTATAGCTTGAACAAGTAAAGAGAGAACAACAGAGAAACCCCTCAAGCACCAGAAGAAACGAGATCATAAAGATTAGAACAGAACTAAATGAATTAAAGAATAGAAAAACAATTGAAAAAATTGTAAAGACCAAAAGCTGTTTTATGGAAAGATCAGCAAAATAGACAAACCACTGGCTAAACTTACTAAAGAAAAACAGGACAAGAAACAAATAACCCAAGTTAGAAATGAGAGGGGAGTGGTCACCACAGATCCAATCAGATCCAATAGAAATCCAAAATATGATAACAGAATACTATGAAATACTCGACCCCAGCAAATTTGAAAACCGCAAGAAATGGACAAATTCCTTGATTCGTATCACCTACCCAAATTATCACAACGTGAAGCAGAACAACTTAATAAACCCATCACAAAGGAAGTGATTGAAAATGTCATCAAAAAACTGCCAACCAAAAAAAGCCCGGGCCCAGATGGCTTCACTGCAGAATTCTACCAAGTTCTAGAGGAGAGTTATCTCCAACACTACTGAGACTATTTCACAGTATAGATAGGGATGGAGTACTCACAAACTCATTATATGAAGCCAGCATAACCTTGATACCAAAGCCAGGGAAAGACCCAACCAAAACGGAGAAATACAGACCGATATCACTCATGAATCTAGATGCCAAAATCTTCAACAAAATTCTTGCCAATAGAATACAACAACATATCCAAAAAATAATCCATCATGACCAAGTTCGATTCATACCAGGGACACAAGGCTGTTTCAACATCAGAAAGACAACTAAAGTGCTTAAGCACATAAATATCACAAAAGATAAGAATCACCTGATTTTGTCCATTGATGCAGAAAAGGCATTTGATAAAGTCCAACACCCATTCATGCTAAAAAGTCTTAGCAAAACAGGAATAGATGGAAAATTCCTCAATGCAATAAGAGCCATTTATACAAAGCCAATTGCCTACGTCATCCTGAATGGAGACAGACTGAAAGACTTTCCCTTGAGAATAGGAACTAAACAAGGATGCCCACTCTCACCTCTCCTGTTCAACATTGTACTAGAAGTTCTACCCAGAACAATTAGACAAGACCAAGAAATAAAGGGCATCTGCATCAGCAAAGAAGTCAGAATCTCCCTGTTTCCTGACAATATGATTGTATATGTAGAGAAACCCGAAGAATGTATAAGTAAACTATTCAAACTGATAGCAGAGTTCAGCAAAGTCTCAGGATACAAGATAAACATAAGTAAATTGGTAGGATCCCTTTACACCAACGAGACTGTTAATGAAGAAATTATCAAATCAATATCACTTACTATAGCCTCTAAGAAGATAAAGTACCTAGGAATTAATCTAACCAGAGAAATAGCAGACATTTACAAAGAGAACTACAAACCCTTACTACGAGAAACTAAGAGAGGTTTACACAAATGGAGATACCTACCCTGCTCATGGACAGGAAGCCTTAACACTGTAAAAATGTCTATTTTACACAAAGTAATCTACTTAAATAATGCAATCCCAATACAAGTTCTAGCATCATTTTTTAATGAGATGGAGAAACAGATCACCAATTTTGTTTGGAAAAGGAAAAAGCCCCGGATAAGTAAGGTACTACTAAAGAAGAAGAACACACTGGGAGGCCTCTCATTACCCAACCTTAGAACATATTACACTGTCACAGTGGTCGAAACAACCTGATAGTGGTACAAGAAAAGACAGATCGATCAATGGAACAGAATTGAGATCCCAGAGACAACACCATCTGCCTATGCACAACAAAGGCCCTAAGACATTAAACTGGGGAAAAAACAGTATCTTCAACAAATGTTGCTGGCAAAATTTGATATCCATCTTCCATAAATTGAAACAAGATCCATATCTCACACCTTATACGAAAAACAACTCAAAGTGGATAAAAGACCTAAATATTAATTCTGAAATGATAAAGCTCATCCAAGAAAAAGTAGGAACAACTATCAAAGGTTTAACACACAATTCAGACAGACTTCACAAGCTGTCAAACAAACCACAATCAACAGAAGAGAAAATAGATAAATGGGAACTATTAAGAATCAAACACTTTTGCTCATCCCAAAACTTTATTAATAGAATTAAAAGGCCACCTACAGAATGTGACAAAATATTTGGCAACTCTATTTTAGACTGATGCCTGATTTCCATAATCTGTAAAGTACAACAAAACAGAAATAAGAAGGTGAATCATCCAATTAAGCGATGGGCAAAGGAGATAGACATACATTTCTCTAAAGAGATCCAGGCAGCCAAAAACACATGCAGACATGTTCATGATCTTCAGTTATTATAGAAATTCAAATCAAAACTACAGTGAGATACCATGTCACCCCAGCAAGGTTGGCCATGTTCCAAAAAACACAAAACAACAAATGCCGGAGTGGCTCTGGAGAAAGCAGAACTCTCCTACACTGTTTGTGGAGTTGCAAAATGGTACAGCCTCTTTGAAAAGCAATCTGGCACTTCCTTAAAAAAATGGATCTAGGTATACCATTTGGCCCAGTAAGTCCACTACTGTATATCCTACAGAATCAAGGCCATTCACACCAACAGACACATGCATAACAATGTTTATCATAGCACAGTCCACGATAGCAAAAAGCTAGAATCAACCTAGATGCTCAACAGCAGAGGAATGGATAGGTAAACTGTGGTGTGTATATATATATATATATATATGTGTGTGTGTGTGTGTGTGTATATACTGAGTGGAGCACTATGCAATAATGAAGAATAATGATGATTGTAGCAACATCTCATAATTTGATTTCAACTGGAAGACATTATGTTGAGTGAAAGTAGTCAGTGACAAAAGGACAAATATTGTATGAGACCCCTACGATAAGAACTCAAAAACAGACTTATGTATAGAAGAAAAGACTCTTTGACAGCTGCAAGGGAGGCAAAGGAGGGAGGGTGAGTGGGGCAGGGTTTAGATTAAATAGTCGGTAGAAATTTGGTTGGGTGAAATCTGTGATAGCACACTAGAAACAAGAACAATATTAAGTGGACTTCAATATAACTTGAATACTTCTTCCATGTTAACCCAATATTGCAAGGACAGAGTAGCTGGGACAGGGGTCAGGGGACCATGCTCTTAGGCCAAATCAAGGCCAATTGGCACAACTAGGGTTCTGCTGAGAGGGCTCTCTGCACCCTACATAGGTGTGTAGCATCTGGGGTCTTAAAAGCTGCCAAGCTGTCATCCAAGGGCACAGCAAATGGTCCCAAACCTGCGGGAATGGATGATCACCGAGGACTAAAACGACATGGGGGAAAGAACACAGGAGACAGAGAGATCCACATCGGTGGGTGCCTACATCGATTTGGGACTGAAAGAACTGGATGATGCCTGGCCACCACCAGTGATAGCTGCCCTGGAGCTCGCAAAGTGGAGTCTCATAGGCAACAGTAAAATAAAAGGGGTTGCACCCAGAGATCTCCACTAAAAGACCACAATTGATGGTCCAGCAGCTTCGGGGTTCCCTGGGAGCATGGCCCCTGGCCCTGATGCTTCCCTTGCCCATAAGTCATAATGAAGGTCCACTCTTCTGACAGCAATGGATTGGACTTGGCGAGGCAGAGTGACCATATACTGGGTGCACTTTATGGTTCTATGCATCTATAGGATATCATCCTGCTGACCTCTGGCTCGAGGAAGGGGAATGGGTGGAGAGGAGGGAAAAGGAGACTGTTGGGAGGATGAGACATGAATAGAGCAGAGAGGAATAGTGTGCTGTCACCAGGCAAGGAGAGCAGTGAAAGCTGCATATAGGTGGGCATGCAAATTTATATGGAAATATACTTTTTTACTCAGTCATAATTAAGAAAAAAAAACTATAACCTTGGAAACCTTGTAGGGAAGTTCTACTCTGTTCTATAGGGTTGCTTTAAGTAGAAATAAACTCATTGGCAATGAAAAAAAAAGAATATATATGAAAAATAAGAAAATGGAAATGTTATTACATCAAAGTTAACAATATTAAACCAGAAAGAGGAACTTAAAAAAATGTAGTCATAGATCTTTCATATGGAAAATTCAAGGTGAAATAAGGAAATAAAAGACTGGTTACAATTTAGAAAAAAAAAGGCACATATTTAAGTAGCCACAAAGGAAATCAATGATACTATGCACCAAAGTAAAATGAAGTCTCAGCACACACACAAAAAAAGCTGAAAACACCTAAACAAGTGAGTCAACACAGGAACTTAAGTGGAACAAAGGAAATGTCTACAGTGCACAAAAAAGACATCAAAATAACAGCACTAATCTCACACTTATAAAAAATTACATTGAATGCAAATGGTTAAATGCACCGAGAAAGAGATAGAGAATGGCAGATTTGATAAAATAAAACAGTATCCATCACTATGAAGCCTACAGAAGTCACAACTTACATTAAAAACATGGACAAACAAAATTCAAAGGATGGAAAAATACCAAAAACAGATGAATTTTAAAAAAGCGAAGTGACAATTGAGGACAAAATGTACTTTAAAATCTATCACATTGGACAAGGAAGAACATTATATAATGATTAAAGAGTCAGTACTCCAGGAGGACCATATTGAATACTTACATACCCAACAACAGGGATCCCAAATACATAAAACAAACTAGGACCACATTAAAAACAGAAATAGACACGTCCAAAATAATAGTTGGAGACTTCAACACAACCACTTTCTGAGAAGGATAGAGCATGTAGAAAAAAGCTCAATGAACACATGGATGATCTAAATGTCTTAATGCACTCATTTGACCTCATAAACATGTACAGAACACTCTGCCTCACAGTGAACAAGTATAGTTTATTTTCCTAAGTACATGGAACATTCTTAGACCATAACGTGAGCCTTAAAAATATTCCCAGTATTAAAATATTATAAGACATAATTTTAGATCAAAAAGCTATAAAAGTAGAATTCAATAACAGAAGAAACAAGGGAAAACAATCAAACACAGAGATTGAACAAAACTTTGCACAAAAACAAGTGAATTTTAGAAGAAATCAGGATGAAATAAAGAAACTCACAGAAGCAAATAAGAATGAAAACATAATCAAATCTTCTGGGACACAGCAAAAGCAGTTCTAAAAGGTTAATTTATCTCAATAAATGCACACATTTAAAAGAAAAAATGGCCCAAATAAAAGCACTAAGCCTACAACTCAAACAAGTTGAAAGAGTGCAGTGAAAGAAGCCATCAGTCACCAGAAAACACTAATAAGAATTAGAGCGGAACTAAATGAATTACAGAATAGAAAAATGATTGTAAGAGTTAACAAGACCAAAATCTCTTTTTTGGGGGTCGGGGGGGAAGATGAACAAAATCAAATTGGCCAGACTGACAAAACACAAGCAGAGGAGAAACAAATAACCTGAATAAAAAGTGAGATGAGGGATATCACAACACATCTAACTGAATTTTTTAGAAAGCTGTAACAGAATCCTATGCAACATTATATTCTAACAAATTTGGAAACCTAGAAGTGGTCTAATTTCTTGAAGCACACGACCTACCTTAACCAACACAGAGGTATAAAAATTAATAAATCAATAACAGGGTTATTAAAAAGCCACCAAAAAACCAAGAAACCAAAAAACCAAAAAAACTTGGCCTTGACTGTTTCACTGGAGAATTCTACCAAATTTTAGAGAAGATTCAGCACCACTATTATTAAGGTATTTTGGAGCACAGAAAAGGATGGAATACTCCCAAATTTATACTATGAAGCTAGGATAACCCTGATACCAAAACCAGGTAAAGACAGTACAAAAAAGGAAAATTTAAGAGAAATCTCAATAATTATGATGAGGAAATCATCAACAAAATTCTAGCCAGTAGAACTCAACAACATATCCAAAAAATTACTTACCATGACTAAGTGGGATTCATACCAGGAATGCAGAAATGGTTTAATATTCTGATTTATAGCAACTGTATAGGACAGAGTACAACTGCCCCATAAAGTTTCCAAGGAGCACCTGGCAGATTCAGACTGCCGACCTCATGATTAGCAGATGTAGCACTTAACCACTATGCCAGCAGGGTTTCCAAAATAAGAACAGATGGGAAATTTCTCAACATAACAAAGGGCATTTATACAAAGCCAACAGCCAACGTAATCTTAAATGTTTACAGTCCGCAAGCATTCCCCTTGAGAACGGGAACAAGACAAGGATACACTTTGGAACTACTTTTATCCAACATTGTGCTACAGGTTCCAACCAGAGCAATCAGGCAAGAACAAGAAAAAAAGGGACATCCAAACTGTTAAGGAAGAATTAAGAGAATCTCTGTTTGAAGACGATAAGATCTGATACACAGAAAATCCTGAAGAATCCACAAAAAAAAAAAAAAAAAACTATTACAGCTAATAAAACAGTGCAATAATGTATCAGGATATAAGGTAAATACACAAAAATCAGTGGGATTCCTTTACAGAAACAAAGAGAACATCAAAGTGTATATTAGCCAATCAACATCATTTCCAGCAGCCCCCAAGACAATAAAATAGTAGAATAAATCTAACTATAAACATCAAATATCAACTCAAAGAAAATTACAAAACACTACTGCAAGAAAACAAGACAGAAATGTGACTTGCTCATGCAGAGGGCAACTCAACATTGTGAAAATGTATATTCTGCTCAAAACAATCTACAAATACAGTACATTCACTTTCAAATTCCAACGGCATTTTTTTTTAAGATACAAAGAGACAAATTACCACCTTCACATGGAAAGAGAAGAGGGCCTGGGTACGGCAAGCATTTACTGAAGAAGGAGAACAAAGTGGGAGGCTTCATACTACCTGACTTTCATAGAAGTCAAAACAGCCTGGTACTGCTACAACAGCAGATACATAGACCAGTGGAATACAATTGAGAATCCAGAATAAAATAAACCACCAATGAGCAGCTGGCATTTGACAAAAGTCTGAAGTTCATAAATTGGGGAAAACACAGTCTCTTTAACAAGTGATGTTAGAATAACGGGTTATCCATCTGAAAAACAGTGGAACAAGATCCACATCTCACACCATGCACAAAAGTTAACTCAAAATGGATCATTGGCTTAAATATCAAATCTAAAAAGACAAACATCATGGAAGAAAAAATAAGGACAATGCTGAGAGCCCTAATACATGGCATAAACAGAATGCAAAAAATTACTAACAATGCACAAACACAAGAAGAGAAACTGTAACTGGGAACTCCTAAAAATCAAATATTTGTACTCATTCAAAGGTTTCACCAAAAGTGGAAAAGACAACATACAGACTTGAAAAGTTTTTGGCTAAAACCAATCTGACTAGCTTTTAGTCTCTAAAATATACAGAACACTATAGAACCTTAACAACAGAAAGACAAATAATGTAACCAAAAAATGGGCAAAGGATATGGACAGGCACTTCATTAGAGAAAACACTCAGGCTAGTAACAAATACATGAGGAAATGCACAAGATCGTTATCCATCAGAGAAATTCAAATCAAAACTATAATGAGTTACCATTTCATGCCAACACAAAATACAAAAAAATATTGGCAAGGCTATGGAGAGACCAGAATACTTCTGCATTGCTGGTGGGAGTATAAAATGTTACAGTCACTTTAAGCATCTAATTAGTTTCTTTAAAAGATAGAAATAAAAATACCATCATCAAGCAACACCAATTCTTGGAATATATTCTAGAGAATTAAGAGTTGTGACATGATTGGTTATATGCACAACAGTTTTTATTGTAGCACTATCCACAATAGAAAAAAAGAATTAATCTAGCTGCCTATCACTAGATGAGTGAATAAGCAAACTTTCCTATATTCACACAGTGGAATACTACGTAATGATAAGGAACAAAGGGAAACTTGGAAGACATAACATGGAGTCATCTGGAAGACATGCTGAAAGGAATTAGTTGCCAAAGAACAAATACTGAGTGTGACCACTAAAGGAACTCAAGGAAAGGTTTAACCACAGAAGAAAACAGCCTTTGATGGCTACAAGGGTGGACAGGTAGGAGAAGTGGTATTTGGTAGTTAAGTAGTGTGTAAGAATTACGTTGGGTGAAGGAGGGATAACACGCAGCGGAAAGGGCAGCACAACCGCACTAACCAAGGCTGAGACATTTCCTAAGTGTAACCAGCACTCGGAAGGGTGAATAGCAAGGGCAGGCCCGTGGGAACCATGGTTTCAGTGGACACATGGGTCAATGAGCGTAACAAAGTTTTTTAAGAAAATGTTCTGTACCCCACTTTAGAGAGTGGCCTCTGGGGTCTTAAAATCTAGCAAATGACCATATAAGTTGCATCAATTGGTTCCAGCTCTTGTGGAGCAGAGGAGAAGGAAGATATAAGGAAAATATGAGCCCAAGACACTGAAAGGACAACATAATCCGGATACTATATGGATATATTTCCAGAAGAACTAGGTGGTGTATGGACACTATCAGTGACTGCCCTGACAAGGAACACAATAGAGTTCCTGATGAAGCAGGAGAAAAAGGCCAGACCTAGCAGTCCAAAAGACTGGAGAGAGCCTAGAAGACACGACCCCAGGACTCTTTGTCAGTCCGGAAAGGAAACCATTCCCAAAGGCAGCTCTTTATACAAAGTTTGGACTGGGGTATAAGATATCAAATGATATTGGGAAGAGTGTGCCCCTTGGCTTAAGTGGATACATGAGACAAACTGATTAGTTCATGTCCATGGATGAGATAAGAGGGCAGAGGGGGACAAGAACTTCTTGAATGGAATGGAAAACATAGAGTGAAGAGGAATGTGCTGTCACAGCATGAGGAGAGAAGCTAGAGTTACATAGCAATGTGTGTGTAAGTTTTTGTATGACATATTGATGTGGATTGCAAACTGTCACTTACAACACAACAAAGTGTTTTAAAAATGAATATCAAACTATCTGAAGTATTTGTAGAAAAGAAGATATTTTTTTTTTCTCTGAATCACTCTAAGCAAAGATAATTTTTCAAGCTAATGAAGTCTTTGTATTGTCCAAATAATGCTGAGGGAAACATCATAGGAAAGAACCCTGAATATCATTCCATGCATAGACATTATTGAGTATAAATAGTATTTGCTTCATAAACATAGTAGTTATAAATGGCTATATGCTAATCAGCTCAGAATCCAATTTTTCAAAGGACTGGTCACATGTACTGAACTGTGATTTCAAGGAAGACCAAGTGAATACGAACACACTGAGTTGTTGAGAATGCTCTGTGTCCAAATATAGTTAACTAAACAAAATGCATATCATATAGTCATCGCATGTTCTTGAAATTAAACAATCTCCTCTCGAACAGTTTCTATTATGCCATGTTGAAATCATTGCTCACCCAGATCATCACCCATTCTCTGTAGAAATTTAGGGGAAGGGTCATTAACAAAATTAATTAAAACACTAGCAGTTGCTGAGTATATTCTCATTGTGGATAGTTTAAATTGGATGATGCATTACAAAACTTGTTAATTATACTGAAACCTAAAAATACATAATTTTCTAGTGCAATTTATTTTTTGCCTCTAAAATTTAAATATTCAAAATTGTTTTGTTTTGTTCCCTGAAGAATTTCATAAGCATAGCTCAATGAGTTTTGATGTTAGATCCATAAGCCATGATTTTTAGACTTTCACTGCAGTTTATTAAGATCATACACTTAAGCTGATTAGATGATAATATGATTACCACACATTGAACACGTAGCATGTGCTATGTTCTGTTTTAATGCAGTATGTTAGCTACTTCATAGACGTTACATTTTACTAAATTCTGCCAACAACTCCGTGTGTGAATATTATTCCCACTGAATAGAAGACTAAATCTCAGGAAGATTCATTATTTTCCCCCAAGGTTATCCAGCTCTTAAAGAAGACACTCCATCACTCTCATCCTATCTGTCCTGTCTGAGCTTACATTTATCCTCTGTAATACTGAAATAAATGACATCATAAATGTGATTGTGTCTTGTGACACATGTAGAAGCTATAAAAATATTCGCTTTTTGATGATGGACACCATATTGTTTTAACAATAATGCTCAAGATAAATCTAAAAATAAAGCTTATCACCTTAAAGCTAGATAATTAATTTGATGGGAGTCCAGTACAATAAAATCATGTGAGACTTTGAATTCTCCTACACTTGGGCTTGAACCTCAGTTCTAAGGTTCGTTTGACCACATTGCAGCAGGTATACTATAGCTACATCAACGAGGGCAGCA